>NQII01000191.1:278824-398616 GCA_002778355.1 Clitarchus hookeri | reverse complement strand
CCCCGTTCTACTCTAAGTTTCATGTGATTCGTGATGGTTTCTTCTTATAGCCATGTAACATTTCACAAGGCATCCCACATTCTACTCGTGTAATTTTTGTTAGGCGTTTTAAAAGGGAAACAAAATCATAATTTAATTTTGATACGTTAAATTTGCAGTAGTTATAAGTTGACAGCTGAATGGTTTGTTATTCAAGTAATATGTGGTAATCGAAAGAGCAGTAAACACGTTTTCGAAATGAATAGTCTTAGACATTACGGATGAAAACATGATTTGTAGAGATGGTTTCAAATACGTGTAGTATAAACGACTTGTAATTACAAAGGAAGTTATACGTGGTGGTGCCTTTATACCGTATGAAATTTTCTGTCGAATATTACGCCCTTATGATTTGGTATATTAGCATTGCACACGTCCGTATTCTGGATCAGTTTCTCGTAACTTTAAAATGGGGAAACGAATCCTTACCGAGTATACCCGAAATCGTGGTTCTACGGCCTTACAACTTTGTTATTAAAAATAATTTGCATATTAAAATTACACACGCACACACACGTCCATTCATGTTTCCTTCCAACTTCTCTGGAGNCACACACACGTCCATTCATGTTTCCTTCCAACTTCTCTGGAGCCTTGCTAAAGTTCTACTTCCAGGATATTCCTCCGCCTATGGAAACAAAGTTAACCAGGTCTAGGGAATTAATTACACCACAGGGACAACGTAACCGCATTCGTGAGCACTCAGTGTAATATTTTCCATAATTATTTCTTAAAAGGCATTACCTGCTTTTCATAATAATAAAAATAATAAATAAAATATTATTTATAAAATAAATGAAAATAAAAGTTCGATTTAACCAAAAATAAGATACTTTTATGTTATAAGAAGTATAAAAATTTTGCGATACATTCCATATATATGAAAGAACCAAACAAGTCATGCATGAGGTAATTTTTCAAAACCGCGAATATGTGCATATTGCGTAAATATACAAAAAAAAACTATTACGTATTTGTCAGCGGTCTTCGTCTGTTTTTCGAGTTACCTGTATTTTAATGACACGCACAACACTGGTTGAAAAGTAGTGTTTCACCTTCACGAATACAGTTTATTTTCCCGTAAATGTATTTGTGATAAGAAATAACTGTGAATAAATGACGCATCAATAATATTGCCCAGGAAACATAGACCAGTCACAATATAAAAAAAAANAAGAAATAACTGTGAATAAATGACGCATCAATAATATTGCCCAGGAAACATAGACCAGTCACAATATAAAAAAAAAAAATTACAGCTAGCAGGGTTATCCACCTTGCCACGTACATGACATAGTGAGAATTTGTAGTTTACTTTGTTTTATTAACGTTGGCAATACCGTAGAACCTACTTCGGCTTGCTTCGGCAAACAAGGGAATAGGATGAGGTTCTCTCGTCATACTGTTGAGTTTACAACTCTATAGGCTGTTCAAGGTAAAGTAAGCACCTTTGAGGCCGTAGTTACTTTTTACTTTCAGCCATTTTTTTTATTCTTTAACCACATTTTAAAATAAATATTACCATGGAATTAATAAACAGTGCGTACATATTTCACCTGACTCGAACGTCTAAGGTTAAAATATTTATTGACCATAGTGCTCGCTTTACCGGGGTTAGCCTATAGGCGGATTGCCTGCCTGCTTGCCTCTCTTGTTTGCCCGGCACCGCGCGTCCGTCTTCTCCCAGCTGTGAATTAACACTCGGAGGTTCTTTTGATCTCCGGCGCCCGCAGTCTGATCGCCTGTGGCGTCGCGTCTTTGCGACGGGCTTTTTCCCTTCCTCGTGATCTAACACTTTTCGCAAATAAAATAAAATATGTACGGAGGTAATAACCTTCCATTTGGTTATCTTGCAAAAGTTCTTCAAGGATTTAAAAAGCTCTAGTAAGCCTGACAACCTCCTCCTTCCTTTTTCCACCAATGAAAAATCCCATTTTCACAAAACTTAGAATTTCTGGGTTCGTTACAAAACAAGTTTACTTTTACAACAGAGAAACATTTTAATGTTTGTTAGCAAGGAGAGTTAGCACTTGCTGTTTAAAAGCAGACGTTCTGTCCGTGAACTGCAAAATATGCGTACTTCAAGCTGCACAGTTAAGCATTTTCAAAATTAACCTTAACAAAATAAATCCCCGTCCGCAAGTGCAGACTGGTACAGGTATTTCCACTAGTGAAAGTAGTTACGTGTCTTAAATTCTCAATATAAATAATATTAGCGTGATGTAATCGCCGCCTGGATACTAACAAGCCAATTGGTAGGAGTCAATGTGGATTGTGTGAGATTGCGTGTGCGTGCGTGTAAGAGGCGTGAGGACCAGTTCCATTTGTTAGAATCCGGGGTTTTATGGTTGGTCAGTAACTCAGGACACACGGATCCTCAAATTGGGTCAGTAGCTCGTCTGTGTGAAAAAATTGCAAATTTAATTATGTTGTTACGCCAAAATATTGTGCACATGCTTAAAACTATTTAGTTTTCTGTTGAAAACTACATGACGTACGTATACAACACGTTCGCGGATTCCCATGAATATTAATTCCGCGAATCCCAAACCGTCGATGAGTTGCCCTGGTTTTGCGTGTGTCGCGCAGTTAATTCTCTCAGTTTTCCCTTATCGTTACTTTTTCTCTCATTTAAAAACGCGCGCTTGTTGTCGCAGGTAGTGGTGGTTACGCAGTGTAAACCTGTGGGAACGGACCTGGCGACTGCATGCCGCGGAAGTTCCCTTATTGGCTGTGCTGCCATCTGGTGAGCGAGTTACCAGGCGCTAATTGGCGAACGACTTTCCAGCATTTTGCTGGCCAATGGCGCCATTTTGCTGACGTGTGCGGCTGGAATTTGTGGTATAAGCTGTTTCACCTCTGTTATTACATACTCTGTGCTATGGTTTTATAGGCTATTTGCGGTTTCTTCACACTTTCTGAATATAACCTTTGAAAAGTCACCCCATGAATTTTATTTCCTAATTTCCTAAATATTCTATGTAGCACAAGCGTTTTATACTTCTGTTAACATAAAAGTATCTTATTTTTCGTTAAACATACCTTTTACTCATATTTTATCTATAAATTATAAGATCTAATTTATAATTAATGTGAATAAAGTCAGTGAGAAAACAGGTGTGTTGGTAATACCTAGCAACAAATAGTTCTAATGGAAAATATAATTACACTGAGTGCGCAAGAATTTAATGCGCAGACCCTTTGGTGTAATTTTCTAGACTTTGTTAAGCTTTGTTTTCTTGAGGCGGAGGAATATCCTGGAAGTAGAACTTTAGCAGGGTTTCAGAAAAGTTGCAAGTAACCGTGAATGGATTATAAACGATCATGTAGCATTGCTTCGCTCGTATTTCGTACAACTAATGCACTAGTCTAATTTTCCTGATACATCTTGAAGTCGCCGTGTTATGAAGACATAAAAATTCTCAGTGTATCTACGCGTAGTTTACTGGGCTACCCGCTGTAAAACGAAAGTGCGAAATTCGTTCAACTTTCCTTCTAAAACTGTAATGAACTACACGTGACAAAACATTACCCTGACACTTCGGTTTTAGTGTACACACATTTAAACACACGAGAGCGCGTTAAACGCTTCGCGCCTTTCCAGAAACGTTTTGTTTCTGCCTCGTCCAATATTCGAGTTGGTGGAGACATAAATTTCAACTCTGCGCTACACATGATTATTTTAGTAGTCCTCCTTAAAATCCGACTGCGTATAAACTTTTTAGGTAGCCATAAACAACTTTAATTTATATAGTTGTGTAATGTAACCCAGACATGGCCCGGTTTCAGAGCTCCTGCATACTGGAAGCGCCTCTAAACTGAGATTTCAGATGTGTTCCCGACTGTAAGTCGTCATGGTACAAGTCAAGAGGGAGTTGGTTATCGTGACGGGGATTGAGATATTGTTAGAGAAATTAAAATAATTTGACGTGTAAACCAGGCGACATGTTTGAATGTAAAGCCTCGATAGGTAGTGCGGTCTTATAACAATATTTGTATGCAGTATGTATTATAGAACTTTAAATCTCGTGTTATTCTATAGTATAATTAAATATTATCTCCCTTTTTTTTTTCTCTTTCGGGGCCGCAAGTCTGCAGTGCGGGAGGTTTTGGTTTCGAATCCTAGGTAAAGTATAGTAGTTAGTTTACGTTAGGACATAAGTTAGTTTGTAAACCGTCCCGTGATAAACCTTCAGGCATAAAAACCGGGAGACGTTAGTAAGTCCTTTCCAATTAAATTCAATTCAACTCTCTTTTGGGTAGGAGAAATATTTCGTATTTTCGGTATCTGTTTCTTCAAGCGAACATTTAAACCTCTGGATAAGAAATAACAGCTTAGTTTTAAGACATCGCATTATTTAACGAAGACTTCAGCTTCTTTGGTTGGGTTGCTTGTGAAGGAAAATAAATTGTTATCTCGAGAAGCTTCTCGATTTTTTTTTTTTGCAAACCGTTGTTTGTAGGCAGTTGTAATGCTCACATATACAGAGGATACCTCTCGGAGGTCGCTTATGTTGTTAATGCTGACCTCATCTGAGGTGATAGTCTATATCGTTGTCACATTCCACCCAGGGCATAGATCGCCTTGGAATTTCCCACTTCGTTATCGTGTCTAAACTCAACTCCATATTGAAGAAGGCGGTGTTTAACTTCCGCAGTTCCGCCCTTCTTCATACAGACGAGGTACACAGATTTTCAACTACTACTCATGTCCACAACATTAGTTCACCCATAGTTCACCAACAACTGCCAGTCACGTCGTCTGCAGTGACGGACGTGTTTCTTTGTCTGGTTATACAACCTACCTACGCTTTTAAATGAATAATTTTTTTTCTAGTTCCATTAAAACTAAACCATGGAAAGGGAAGAAACGTTTCAAAGCAGGTACTTAACAGGTGCTATCCACGTTTGTTCCGACAGTGCTGTTGTCAGAACAGCAGTCCAATGCTGGGACACGTACAGTTGTAACTGCGCATCTGGCGTGCGCACGGTACCCCTTGTTCTCTCTACAGTCGCCCCTGGTGCAACACTGTTTACATCGTCGCGTCGGTGCCTGGGTTACCTTTTATTCCAGTCTTAAACTCGTCGTATTACAGTTTATTATTTAAAAAAATTTTAAAAATCAAACGTTTGTAAAATCGCGATACTTGTAACACGTTTGGCTCTTTCCTTTATAAGTATGAGTTGTGTACTTATGTTGACATTAAATAACATTTATATATAGTTAAATGAAAGTTATACATTTTGTGATCTGAAATAACTTTTACGCAAAACTTTGTTTTTGCCTTATTAAAATTCGAAAATTCATATCCTTGCTAAATTTTAAGACAGAGGGGTAGGCGATTTCTGTTTCAAGAAGTAAGTCAAAAATAAATTTAGCCTTTGTGACAAGAGGGGTCCTTTTTCCCTTTCCACATCATAATACAGAATGTCCTTACATTGACCCTATTCCAGACGTCATTTCATACAGTTAAAGCGAGTTCTACGGTACGATGTGAGACAAAGGGAAATAGTGGTGTTAAGAAGCAGACCATATTTGAGTGTTGTAGGGTGAACCGATGGGAGATATTGGGAATCAAAAAAATGGAACTCCTTAAAAATTCAAATTTTTTTAAACTCAGTAGGTTGGGTAAAATCCTTCAAATATGCCACTAGGACAAATTGCAAGTCCCTAGCACAAACGGTGCTGGAACGACGTGCGAACGAAAAATCGGAAGCAGCAAAACGTACCCCTGCATCAAACTTTCTTCTCCGAAGGAGAGGGGATGAGGGAGTGGAGATGAAGGAAAAGAGGGGGGGGGTGAAAAAAGAGGAGTGGAGATTGGATACATATTAATGGGCGTAGCGTCCCCCCAAAACGCTGAGGTTAAAGCGGGAATAGGCACCGAAAGTAGATATATTCTGTACCATATAAGAAGGCCACTTTTTGACAGCCCGGTGAAAGTTGCGCCACTGTTTACATCTGACTACGTATCCTTCCGCCATCAGTTGGTCTGTCAATTCGGGCTGTATTTTTTATCAACACGCTGTCAGCTAATCCACTTCTCATTGTACTGTAATGATAAACAAATTTTAAGATATTTTAAAATTAACATCTGTTAAAAAAAATAAGTAGGTTATAAAAGTAAAAATATAAAATGTTGCAAATTATTAAATATTTGCTAACTNGATAAACAAATTTTAAGATATTTTAAAATTAACATCTGTTAAAAAAAAAAAGTAGGTTATAAAAGTAAAAATATAAAATGTTGCAAATTATTAAATATTTGCTAACTCTTTTTTAATTTGTCCGAGATAGTGAATTTGGGTTAACATTTGCGAGACGGTATGTTGTATCTATTATCACACTTTGGACGTTATAGCTAATATATTCGAGTTGGAAATATGTGACGTGGAATAACGTTACAATTGCTTGAAAACTATTCACGCGTGTCTACATAACTTTCAAAGGAAACCAGGAGATGGGTTTCGAGAGAACAATATGGCGTATAATTTACGTAGATGAACGATTACCGGCCGAATATAAATCATTTGTACCCCAAATCGTTGTACATGAAATATATGTTACTTTAAAAATTATACATAGCTCGCGGGTAAATAAAACCATTTGTATATGCGCGTAAATACGTTATTATAAACAACAAAACTATAATATGTTTCTGGGTGTAGTTCGGAATATGGATAACAGATGGCGTGGATGGGCGCGTTGGTAACCGATGGCGCTCCTGTCCGTCGCAAGATGGCGGCACATGGTTGGAGAGTCCGTAAACTTGAAAAAAGTTTCGATTTTTTCCTTACATTTGGATACGGATCGTTTTACAGTGCATCTCATTTTGAACACCTATACATTACTATTTTATCATGAAGTTTCGTTTCTAAAACTAAAAACTGCAGTTTTATGACCACTTAAAACAAAATGTATTAATTAATCTACGAACTCTTTCTTATCCGCGTATTTTCTGCTTGTCTGATGTGCGCTGGCACTGCTCTCAGAATAACGAACGTAATATTAATTTCTGTTCGTTCGTGCATCAGCTGATACAGGATTTTGTAAATGGCGCGTTGTTTGTTTTCAATACGTTACGTTGCCACTCACTGACTGTCAGAATGTAGCCTTATTATATGAAATGAACCATATTTTTCGTAGCACGATTTTCGGTACCCAAGGGGCACGAAAATAGAACCACATTAAGGAAGAGGAAAATTAGACAAAAAAAAGTGTAAACTGGAAAAGTTTTAGACAGCTCTTGAGAATGGTTGGGAAAAAACCCACGAAATAAGTTTCNCAAAAAAAAGTGTAAACTGGAAAAGTTTTAGACAGCTCTTGAGAATGGTTGGGAAAAAACCCACGAAATAAGTTTCGGTGAACAGGGAGCAGATTTTGAAACATCCCTTCCCCCTTCCAATTTGAAAAAAAAAAAAAAAAAAAATTAATGAAAGTTACTCTGCCGCTTCCATGGCTTAAAGCCGTTGGACCCCCGAGCTTGCCTGTCGAGTCCCGTCGTCGTAGCTCAAACTATTTAGGAGAAATGACAGTTTTAAACTCAACTCCCCCTTAAAATCGTACAGTTAAGGCGAGGTCTATGATACGCCGTGGGACGACGATTACTGATGGGCTTAACAAGTGTGTCAAATCGGAACTTTGTATGCTCAATTGTTCCAGTGACACCGGAAATCGGAAAATGAACCTCCCTTAAAAACTCGAAATTTCCAAAATTCCTTGGGTTGGGCTAAACTCCCCCTTCAAAGACCCACCTACGCTATATTACAAGTCCCTAGCACGAACGGGATGGAAGCAGTGCTAGAACGAAAATCGGATGCGGCAAAACATACCCCTGCGTCTTTGGAGCGGGGTCGAGGATGGAAAAGGGAGGGCTGTAGATGGAAAGAGGAAGTATGGGAATAGGTACTAAAGGGGCGGCGTTCTCCCAACCCCCCGACGCGCTGCGCGCCAGGGTTCAGACACCATCAGCGTGGGCCCCATTCCTAACACGAACAACTTCCAGCCGAAATATTATTTCTTTACATATTGTGCAGCAGTCTTGTGTGATGGAAGATACCGCATCTTCAGTCCGGCGTTTCAATTTCCGGGAACCATTCATCTTCATTGTATACACCCTGTACTTTCCATAGCCCTATCAAGAACAATGGAGAGCACTATGTACTAACATATTTTTGTGAAATATATTGTTTGTGCGTATACGCGCGTCTCGGTAAATAAATAGTCTGGTAATACGACTATTTGACAGGAAAGGTAAAAATCGATTATCTAAGCACGCATTATATTACTTTTATCGTAATAGGTGAACTAAAAAAAAAANGACAGGAAAGGTAAAAATCGATTATCTAAGCACGCATTATATTACTTTTATCGTAATAGGTGAACTAAAAAAAAAATATTTAAAAATGGCAAAAAAAAATGCATTTTTTTACAGCTTGCCTGGATATATTTGAATCTGTGGGATTTCGTCGTGTTTAGTAATGCCCTATTGTTATAGTCTATTAGCGGTTTCTTCACACTTTTTGAATGACACCTTTGAAAATTCATCCGNCTAGTAATGCCCTATTGTTATAGTCTATTAGCGGTTTCTTCACACTTTTTGAATGACACCTTTGAAAATTCATCCGATATGGTATGTCATTTCCACGACATACTCGTGTTGACATAAAAGTATTTAATTATTGACTAAATTTAAGCTTCACTTTTATCTTATTTATAAATAATACAATATTTCATTTATAACTAATATGAATAAAGATCCAGAGAAAATAGATGTGCTTAGTAAAAAAAATAGCTCTTAACGAAAATATTATTACATTGAGTGCGCACGAAAACAGTGCATTAGCCATCTGGTGTAATTTGTAACTCCCAAGTCACTCCAGGAGGTCAATGCTGGGTTTCACCCAGAACATACTGACAACAAATTCATAACAAATCCGGAACGCTTTATAAATGGTAACCTGGAAGTAACTTTTTAAATTCTTTTGAATGCTGTTAACTGTGAGATACAAAACCACGTAAAATAACCATATGTATATATATATATATATTTTTTTTTAATTTATATACTAAATCACAAAAACAATAATTGTATACATAATACCTACTCTCGTTCGCGGCCGCTTGGAGAAAAGTATGATTCCTTAAACACATTACTAATGACGGCTACAGACATAATATCACTCTGCCATTCCGCACATACGCAACGCTTGCCAAAACTTGAGCAGCCGTCAAGTAAAATGTAAATAGCAACACCAACTCGTAATGACAACGCCGCACAAGACGTAAACTTAAATTTAAATCAGTAGTTTCATGCAACCCATTTAACTCTCTCCCCAGGTTGCGGTGAATGTCCTCACGACGGCGGGGCGAAGAACAGCAACCTCGCTCGGTATCTTCGAAAATTGAAGTACTATGTATTTGGAACAGCACACTCGACCCCAAGTGCGCCACTTCACGAACGGTCCTCGTGTGCTGCCTTGAAACTGACCAAGTCGTCAGCCCACGACAAATCGCGCTCTTCGGTTAAGTCGCACCACGACTCACCCAAAGGCGAGCTCTGGACGGGAAACCAGCTTAGTGGAAACACGTAAGCAAGAGCCCGACTCCATGTCGGCCCATCAATGCCGAGGACGCAGCACCCACTCGACCGGCGATCCATGGGAGAAGTCCACCTCTGGGAGCGTTAATGAACAGGAACACCCTCCTCAGTCCAAAGTCAGTCCGCAGCTCTACAGGAATAAGGCACGGCGCACCGTGCGAACTCAGCGCCATTAAACGGTCATCGAGCAAAACAATAAAAAAAAGGACAGAAGGACTTACTACGTACCAATGATTTAGAATGGTAAAACAAACTTATATTCAAACAAATTTTACAAAATAAAACACTTAAAAGAAATTTTAACGTTACACTAGGTAACGTAATAATTTGGGGAACCAATGTCGCCAACTTATGTAAAAAAATAAGAAAGGCCGAGTAGAACACAGCAAGCAAGGCCTATCAAGCAATACAGTCTACACGTGACGTCACAAATTTTCCAAGGTTTAGTTAAGAGCCGCCGAAATCTCTTCACTCGCTCGCTCACTCCAAGGTTTAGTACACGAGGTGGAGGAATATCCTGGAAGGAGAACTTTAGCAGGGCTTCAGAAAAGTTGGAGTTAACCGTGAATGGACTATANGAAGGAGAACTTTAGCAGGGCTTCAGAAAAGTTGGAGTTAACCGTGAATGGACTATACAGGTCTGTTTTGCTTAGTACAGCGCACTGGCGGAAACGCGGCACTCTGCACGTCAGAGCAGTGAGTCGCTACGCGTGCGTGTTTGTGTCGCACGTATCGTTTCCTCGCTTCGCACAGTAACAGTTCCAGAAATTACGATAACCGTACTTTTATTTGAGAACCTGCAACGAACAGAAATGAAAAATTCTAACCTTCTGGTGTTAAATGCAAGAAAACTTTTTTTAGTTCTTTCCAAACATGAACCAGTTATAATGTCTAAAAATAGGATTAATGATTTTATTTACGGATATTCTGTATTTCAGGAATAGTCCAAGTGCATTAACAGAGAAAATACATACGTTGGTAATGGTTAGTATAGCCTTTCCACGGTTAGCTACACACTTTTTATTAAATCTTGGGAAAATGTCACTGCCTCTACCTGCATGTATTTCAACTGGCACACTGACTGGAATGCGCTCAGTAAAGTTGGTAACGATGGAGGGAAAGTGGTCCCGTCTTTTAACGTGGAATTAAAATTGTTAGCTAAACATTTGTGAATACTGAAATTGTTTGTTTTGCTGTCAGTTTTTCCAAAGCCTGCAAGTGTAAAAATCAACAAAAATTTAAAAGTATTTATTTATTAGTAATTTCACAGTTTTACTTAACCGACGCAAGAATAAAATGATAAGGCCCATTGCAATGTTAATTTTACTTACGATGCAATAATACACAATGTGCATAAAAGTAGATTTTAAGCAGTGATTTCACAAGTACTGAGTTTTCCATGAACATCATATAAGAAATGTTTATCTTGTAAAATATTATTAAATTGAGTTTTGGTATATTATTTTAAAGAAAAATTGTTTTACGTTTTCGTGTATAACTGTAGTAAATACTTTTTACTGTTACGGACAAAAATNATTATTTTAAAGAAAACTTGTTTTACGTTTTCGTGTATAACTGTAGTAAATACTTTTTACTGTTACGGACAAAAATATTATAGTCTGTTCAGTGTAAGCTGTTTTCATTTTGGTTTTCACTAGAGAGCACGTTCAAAACAAATATATATATAATATATTACGTAGTGTGTGTGTGCCCCGAAAGTAGAATTTAAGCCGATCTTCAGAAAATTTGAGTGTAACCATACATAGACTATTGCAGGCCTTTTTAGCAGAATGCAAAATGTGGTAAGATAAATGATTGCGAATCCAGTGAAGTCTGTTTCAAACTGCTATCGTGCATTTGTTTTCAGAAAGAGCACACAGCGTTTTGTTNTATTGCGAATCCAGTGAAGTCTGTTTCAAACTGCTATCGTGCATTTGTTTTCAGAAAGAGCACACAGCGTTTTGTTAATTTTTCTAGTGTGTCTCCACGTCACTGCAGATAGTCGCTTCACAGCTTTTAATTCTCCGCTTTGGAGACGCTTTTTTTCTCCTGCATCTGGTGCAACACGATTGAAATTGCTTCTGCGCAGAGATTCCCGTATTTCCAATTTGTAGGCTGTCTGAGGTCAGCGATTCACCGCTAGTAAAGCTTAGCGTACCGTCGTGATAAGGCTCAAGATCTTTTTTTTTTAATTATAGTTTGATTTAAATAATCGTGCGATAAAATAATCGCGACGAGGACAAATGCAAATGTACACAAGGGGTCTAATTCCTGAGACTGTCGGAATAATTACGATAGCGGATTGAACCGATACTTCCATTCCGGTAGCGAGTGTCGGAATGCCAAAATGTGTATTCTTGAGATGGCCGTAACTATTGTCGTAAAGAAAAGTATCGGAATTTCAAGGAATCTATATTACAACTTGGCATCGTTGCATTTCGTGTGTCGTCATCGACGCTGGACCAATAATGTTAAACCTGTTGTGGACATGAAAATTAATTTCATAATACAGAAATATGTTTTACTTGATGAAAGGTTTCGCCTAATTTATATCTTTAGAAAAATACTAAAATATATAATATGGTGTCGAGACTTGTACATTTATGATATAAAGGCACGCGAGTTTAGAAATACAGTTGGTAGCGCGACCAATTATATTTATTATATTTAACATTATATTTTTCATTTATTAGTTTGTTTTCTAGGTTTTTTAAGGTTCAATTATTTTTAAAAAAGTTTAATACAGACTTTTTAGAAAATATTGAAATTGTCAATATTTGTTCAATTACTTTTAAAATAATAATAAATTAAATAATAATTAATACATATAGCAAATCTAGCAAACTCTGTTTCGTGAAATTTAAATTAGTTTATGCCATGATATTCGTGTAAATATTTTTCTGACCTAAATATAATANAAACTTTGTTTCGTGAAATGTAAATTAGTTTATGCCATGATATTCGTGTAAATATTTTTCTGACCTAAATATAATAAATTCAATAGGTTTTTATTTGCACACGTGTGTGATTTAATACATTTTTTTCTAGTATCAGACCATCCCAACATGTGAGTACGAACGCGTATATACAGCTGCCTACCTTCTAATATATTTGCGTGCTTTTGAAAATTAGCCATTTGTACTGCAAATTTAACATTATTCGTTTTATATTTTAACTGTTTAGTTAAACATTCATATCAGTTTTCATGTGCCAACTTAACATTACGTTATAGGCATTTTACTCAGCTTTTTAAAGCAATTATAATTTGATATTTGGTAATGGTTCTTAGTTTCTACTCTATTTCGTCGATTATATTTATATTTAAGCACGAGTGTGTATTGTCACGTTTCCTTCATTGCGCAATGATATTTACAGAAAAATCTCTAGAGGAATGATGATTCCGCTATCGAGTGTTCAAAATTGATTTTAAGCGTTTCGATAGCGGAATGACGTCATTCCGCTAGAGGAATTATTCCGACAGTCTCAGGAATTGGGCCCCAGTATGAAGTCGCAGGAAATTGAATCAAGTAGCCGGCCTATACGTGCGTGTACATATGAAGCGGACGATTGTGATTGGTCAGTTCAGATAAACTTTGCTTGAGCGGGCTCGTAGCTGATGGTCCAGCTTTCTTTGCGGGGAAGCTCCTGAAAGGATTGCTGCTCCGGGAAAAGGGACGAACGTCACAAGTTTGTCATTCCCGCGCTGGCTGTGTTGAATTAAAGACTTAAGAATTGGCAATGTAGGACTTTACGAGAGAGGCGACGCCGTTTGCGGTGCAATTTAGTGTTTGTCGGGTTTATGTGACTGTTATTATTTTAAAAGGAGAGTTACGGACAGACCTAAAACTGGAATCACAATAGCCCGACGAACACGACATGACAACCCGACACGACTTGACAACCCGACACGACTTGACAACCCGACACGACTTGACAACCCGACACGACTTGACAACCCGACGAAATTCCGTATTACAATTTGAGTGTTAACAATATCCCGACACTATCTACCCGATAAGTGTGGTAGTTGGGTGGTGGAAAGTACTAAAGCGGCAAGTTATCCTCATAATATCCACTATTTACGANACTTGACAACCCGACACGACTTGACAACCCGACACGACTTGACAACCCGACACGACTTGACAACCCGACACGACTTCACAGCACGACGAAATTCCGTATTACAATTTGAGTGTTAACAATATCCCGACACTATCTGCCCGATAAGTGTGGTAGTTGGGTGGTGGAAAGTACTAAAGCGGCAAGTTATCCTCATAATATCCACTATTTACGANGCCCGATAAGTGTGGTAGTTGGGTGGTGGAAAGTACTAAAGCGGCAAGTTATCCTCATAATATCCACTATTTACGATTTAAAACTTACGATGAAATGAGTGATTCTTTTGCTTTTGACAATATTTGCATTCATTCAAGAAAAAAAAAGTAGATAGGCCCTATTTAAAAACAAATAGGAACTTGATTTTGGTTCCAAGTAAGTTTGCTTATTTTATACAGTCGGGAAATACGCACGAAATTTTGTTTTTTAATGTTGTATTTACATTCTTTGTGCGCCCCGACGAGCCCGACACGACGGAAAGTATAAATAGAATCCGCTTTTTTCGGGCTGCCCTGCCTGCGATTTTGTTGGACTGACGTCCCAGTGACCTTGCTTTTCATTTGCTGCTACTTAGATTTTGTCGTGTCGGGTTCGTCGGGGTATTTTGACTCCAGCATAAAAAGGGAGTTCTTTGCAGGTTAATTTGTGTTCAGACAATCCTTAGTTGAATTAAAATTTTGAGCAACCGCTGTTTTCCAGAATAGTAGCAGGATTCTTTCATTCACGTCTCCAGGACAGTGAATCTCTAATATGAAAATGCCGGGGACAGTATACTTGGGGTGTAGATTGAGTCGGCCACGTGCTTATACTCTCTCATTCCAGCTAGAGAACGGCCATGTTGAGGACTGTGGCAGCCAAAATACGAATCTAAACTGTTATCCGTGGTTAGAGCAATGTGAATTAATNACGGCCATGTTGAGGACTGTGGCAGCCAAAATACGAATCTAAACTGTTATCCGTGGTTAGAGCAATGTGAATTAATCATGCGCGGGAGGGCGTATTGGATAGAATGAATGCAGGCTGCGACGTTTTGGTGCGTGTCCTTTTATAGTTAGCCATGCAGACCTTCAGCTACAGAACTCAGGCGAACAGTCAGGACTTGGGACAGTCNACGGCCATGTTGAGGACTGTGGCAGCCAAAATACGAATCTAAACTGTTATCCGTGGTTAGAGCAATGTGAATTAATAATGCGCGGGAGGGCGTATTGGATAGAAAGAATGCAGGCTGCGACGTTTTGGCGCGTGTCCTTTTATAGTTAGCCATGCAGACCTTCAGCTACAGAACTCAGGCGAACAGTCAGGACTTGGGACAGTCGNGCGTGTCCTTTTATAGTTAGCCATGCAGACCTTCAGCTACAGAACTCAGGCGAACAGTCAGGACTTGGGACAGTCGGGTCCGCCAAGAGGTGCAAGATGCTGTTGTATACGACAGCGTTTCCCGTAGGTGGAACGCAGTTTCGAATACCACACCCGATATGCTATTTTTTTTTAAAAGTAATAAACATTTGCTCGTATAGGATGCGCCAAAAGACACCGCAATAGGAGACACAGTAGGCGCAAGTCGTGAAGCTCATCGCAAGCCTCGTAACACTTGCGAAGCTTATCGTGAACCAAATTATGAATAATGTCGCGAATAATGCATCAGAGGTTTCCATAGCTACGTTTCTATACGCTTTTCACGGAAAAGTGAGCACTATTGAAATTACTCTCATTTAGAATAATAGTCTGTAAATATATATCATTTTAATCTCAGACTTTATCTCCTCAGTGCGGTGGAATATGCACATCGTGTTTATCACTTACTTGACAATATTTATTTTAAAAGGTGGCTAAAGGATAAAATATGGCCGAAAGAAAATAGTAACTAGTACCTCAAAAGTGCTCACTTTACCGTGAACTGCCTATATCGTATGGTACATTACTGATGGTGTGGCAATCTNACTAGTACCTCAAAAGTGCTCACTTTACCGTGAACTGCCTATATCGTATGGTACATTACTGATGGTGTGGCAATCTGGTGTCTAGCGGAGACTGGAGCCAGGTTACCGCTCGCTGGAGATCCCACGGCCGATGACGTTGCAACGTCTGATTGGGGACCCAGTGGAACTTCTTCTCTTTGCGAAGCATTACGCGAACAGTATTTACATCGTATGAGAAAAAGTCTGATTCTGCTGTAGCAAGGTGCTTCTATAATGCTAACAGAAAACCTTTTACACGNACGCGAACAGTATTTACATCGTATGAAAAAAAGTCTGATTCTGCTGTAGCAAGGTGCTTCTATAATGCTAACAGAAAACCTTTTACACATATTTAATGTAATTTTTTTTGGAGAATGCTGAGAAAGCTCACACTCCCTCTTTGCGCGAGCAGGCCAGTTCCATAGAAAGAATACGCAGTCCAACAACATAATTTTTGCAGGGTGCTTTGCCTACGCTCTAAATAAATTGATAATACTGATACAAAATATCGATACTAACAAACATAAAAAAAATTTACATATGCGAGAAAATGTACTTATAAAAATCAAGATATGCACTTTTAATTGCAATCAAAATACTGATCGCTTGCTTCCACCCAGCAGTGAAATGCAACGAATTTAACCTTCTTTCTTAATGTTTCTATTTTGATTTGGAATTTTATATTACAGACTTCTGCTGGAGGTTTAGTAATTTGGTGTTTGCTCATAAGGTTTTGTTGTGTCAATTACAAAAAAAAATAATAATAATAACTTTATTTATATTTATTGTTGGATACATTTACAAAATATATTTTAAATTGACGAGACCAATCTAACACAACACACTGGACAATGCTAACATTACCTGACATATGACATAACCTGGGGCTATTTTACAAAATTAACATAATCTAAACGGTTTAATATTTTATTACAATCTTCAATATTCAATAGATCGTATAGACCATACTATATAATAATTTAGCTTAATAAATTTGTATGATTGTATAAAAGGTATTGGGTTTCCGAATGGAAACCAAAAGCTTACCAACATATAATGTTCTGTACAATGATAGCTTGCAGGCTAAATGCTGTAAATTAAAATGTATTATCAGAACTTAAAAGAAGCTAGAAAAATCTTTGAGCTAGAGCTACCATAAGTTTGGATATACTCATACTAATCCAAGCAAAGGGGGAAACAAATTTCTTTTCTATACTGAAAATATTGGAAGAAATAGCATATACTGATAACAGTATAAATATCGAAACAGAATATAGATACCAAAGTATCAGATATCGAAAGAAAAGTATAGATACTTACTCATATCAGTAACACCGCAACATCCCCAGTTCCGACGTGCTAGGGGGAAATGAAGTATAGACCAGACAGATTATGATCCGCGCTGTTATCCAGCACGAATTGCTAGCAGCACTGTGAAAGCCCGCGATCAGACAGTGATGTCTGTTTTTTGCTTTCCAGTTTTAGTTTTAAAAAGTGGTTCTGCCTGACCAGAGACCCGCAAATTTGACGGCAAGGCTAAACCCTACCGGTTTCTTGTGCACGAATTTAGAATATCTTGGTTGTCAGATGTACCAGAATTTCAAATCGCGTATTAATGTAAACAGTATGCCAACCAACGGTGGTAGCCAACAACTAAAGATGTAGACTGATTTTAGTTTTCTGCGCATGCTTCCAACATTGACCTCTCCGAAGCCAATAAAACTCAGTCACGTGGTCACCAGTGATGAAAGAATTTTTTGAAAATTAAGTTATAAACAGACAAGTTCTTTTCATATGAATAAAAAACTGGTACAAAATTTAATGTAAACAAATTGCATTAAAAATTGTTTAGTGGGAGTATACAAACCTCTGAGCTTTTGTTTAAATAAACAGTGTTCTAACATAAAATCCTATCCACTTCTTTATCGATAGTCGTACTGGCAGCAAAGCGGCTCATTTTTAGAACGAAGAGTGGGAACTGCGCACCTTGGGTGCGCACTCTACCCCATTCCCCCCATCTACGATGGGAGCCACGTGCTCGTGACAGNCGACACTGCGACCTGCCAGTTACCTCTCCATCCCTCCCCTGCCCGGGGCTGTTGTCGCATTGTGCAGCGGCGCAATTGGCACCGGACCCCAATACAGCCGCCGGCCAAGTGGAAGTGATGGCCGGGTCGTCCGGAGGGATCGGCTTAATCAACTCCGTCGAACGACCTCGACCCAGCTGCCGCGCGCGGGAAGTGTCCGGCGTAGCTGCCGTCACCCACTTCGACACAAACATCACCCTCTTTCTTTTTCAGAGGGCCGCGGTGGTGTAGTGGCGAGACTACGCGCCTCCTACCAAGGCGGACCGGGTTCGATTCCCGGCGGGATCGCTCCCGGATTTTCGCATGTGGAATTATGCCGGACGATGCCGCTGGTCGGCGGGCTTTCTAGGGGACCTCCCATTTCCCTCGCCCTTTCGTTCCGGCGCTGCTCCATACTCGCCTCGTTTCACCTTCATCGGCTCTCAAAACCTCTATAATCTCTTCACCCACTTTTTTTTCGTTTTCACACGCGTGGAATGTTATTTTCGCCAAACAAAAATTTTATAATTTTCACCCAGCGCACTTCTGAACTGATACATTGTTTCACCTTCTGTTTACTCCTTTCGTGCCCAGTGTAGACAGTTGGTTACACGTTGCACAGAAATGATACGTTTGGCTGGTACCCTACACTGCGATGCTAAATGTCCAGTGATCTTCCCTGTGGATGAATAATTCGGTACAGTCCATTCAAGGATCCTTTCGACTTCTCGGAAGCCCAGCAGAAGTTATACTTTCAGGCTATTCCTCCGCCTCACGCAAACCAAAATGAACTAGTCTAGAAAATCGCACCAGAGGGACAACGCACCGCATACGTGCGCAGCCAGTTTAATAATATTTTTCACGGCAACAGTTTCTTACTAAGCATTACCAACACACCTATTTTCTCTCTGATTTTATTCATAACTATAAATGTAATAATATACTTTATAAATGAAGTATAGGTATAAGTTAAATTATAAAAATAATGAACTACTTGTATGTTAACAGTAGTATAAATGCTTTTGATAAATTATATTTTTACGAAACAACCAAACACGTCATAAGTTGAGTGATTTTTCAAAGGTTTGTTTCAAAATTGCGAAGATACCACACTACTGTTAATAAGTTATGACTAGTTCATATCCGATGTACAACTTTGCTCGATGGCTGCAGCGGTAAGTGCTGGTGGAAATATGTAGATCAATAATGTCACACAGTAAGCTTGGTTATCTGTCAACATAACGACATCGCCACATTAGTGAATTTGTGTTTGCATCATAAATTTATTCTCGAGCGAAGATGTCAGTTTTCGAGCCAAATGCTCGCCATGTGTGGGAATTGTTGATTTTCTGCTTCCATTTCAAGAAAACGTACGGCGAGGCTGCTCTTAGTGAATTAACGTGTCGTGAGTGGTTTCAACGCTTTAAAAAGAGTGGTAATTTTGACGCCTAGGACCGGCATGGCGGTGGAAGAGAGAAATGTTTAGAATATTCCGAAATGGAGGCATTACTTGATGAAGACTCGTGCCAAACGGAAGAAGAATTGGCAGAATCATTGGTAGTGACGCAACAAGCCATTTCAAAACGCCTCAAAGCCAGGGGGATGATTCAGAAGCAAGGAAATTGGGTTCCGTACGAGTTCCAACCGAGAGATGTTGAACGGCGTTTCTTTGCTTGTGAACAGCTGCTTCAAAGACATAATCGGAAGGGGTTTCAACATCGCATTGTGACCGGCGACGAACAATGGGTCCACTACGATAATCCCAAGCGCAGAAAACCATGGGGAATGGCCAGACATGTGCCTCCACGTCGACGGCCAGACCGAATATGCACGGCGCCAAGGTCACCTCGGTGTAGTATCTGATGAGCTGTTGAAACCGAGTGAAACCATCACAGGGGATCGNAAAAGAGTGGTAATTTTGACGCATAGGACCGGCATGGCGGTGGAAGAGAGAAATGTTTCGAATATTCCGAAATGGAGGCATTACTTGATGAAGACTCGTGCCAAACGGAAGAAGAAGTGGCAGAATCATTGGGAGTGACGCAACAAGTCATTTCAAAACGCCTCAAAGCCAGGGGGATGATTCAGAAGCAAGGAAATTGGGTTCCGTACGAGTTCCAACCGAGAGATGTTGAACGGCGTTTCTTTGCTTGTGAACAGCTGCTTCAAAGACATAATCGGAAGGGGTTTCAACATCGCATTGTGACCGGCGACGAACAATGGGTCCACTACGATAATCCCAAGCGCAGAAAACCATGGGGAATGGCCAGACATGTGCCTCCACGTCGACGGCCAGACCGAATATGCACGGCGCCAAGGTCACCTCGGTGTAGTATCTGATGAGCTGTTGAAACCGAGTGAAACCATCACAGGGGATCGGTATCGAAAGCAATTGATGCGTTTGAGCCGAGCTTTGAAGGAGAAACGGCCACAGTACAAAGGGAGAAACGACCAAGCTATCCTCCAGCGTGACAATGCTCGGTCACATGTCGTAAGACCGGTCAAGACAAACGTGGCAACGCTGAAATGGGAGGTCTTACCCCACCCGCCGTACCCTCCAGACGCTGCTTCTTCCGACTACCATTTGTTTCGATCGATGGCACACGGCCTGGCCGATCAGCATTTCCGCTCGTATGAAGAAGTCAAAAAATTGATCGATTCATGGGTCGCCTCAAAAGACGCATCGTTTTTTCGAGATGGTATCCGAAAATTGCCAGAAAGATGGGACAAAGTAGTGGCTAGCGACGGACAGTACTTTTAATCATAAATATGTAATCACGTTTTAACAATAAAGCCTCAAATATTGGGGAAAAAAACGGCGGAAGCATGGCTGTACACCTGATATTATTATCACCCAGCGTAAAGCTTATATTGGTTGTAATGAAGAAACAAATTTTGGTCAGCTTGTGCATAGCACGTATAAAAAATAGTTACTGATACGAGGGTTTCAACGTAGGTGGGATATACAAGAGCCGTCTAGCCAGAATCTGAGAGATGCATCTGCTAAATCTGTGCACAGTGGTGCTCATGTTTTGAATTTTGTTAATAATGGCATTTTTCTCAGAACATTTGTGAAATCTGCAAAGTTTTCGGTCAAAATGAAAAACTATGTATTTTTAACTTATATACTTTAATGAGAAATAAAACCCATCTATCAATGACTCCAAAAAGAAGAAACTGAGCCAACCCGATCGCCTTGTTGAAATCGAGCACTTGCCGCATTTTATAGTAAGTCTCATATAAATAAGACTTCAACGAGCTTAAAAAAAAAAAAAAAAAAAAAAAAGGGAATGAGCAAAAGCGACGGCTAAAGATAAATTTGGAATTGCCTTGCAGTATATTAATGGTACTGAAGAATTATGTTCTTGCTTTAGTGGATACTTTTAACTAAGAAAAAAGAAACGTCGCTGAAAAAATCTCCACTCTGCAAGCAAAATGTAACCTACTTTGAGAAAAAGGGAAAATTTCACAGTGTTCCCCTGAGAAGTTACGACGCAAGGAAAAAAAGAACAGTTTCAGTTTCTAGTTGCAGTGTTCAGTCTTAGTCTGGATATAAATAAATTAAGTTGAACATGTCTATAAATGGAATAAGTAGTTCTAAAATGGTGCTTCTAGCGATCGGGGCTGGGGGCTGGGGACAAACCGGAGGCCATCTTGGATCACATTACACGGTAACCTCCTGCTCTGTCATTCCTGGTCAACGTCGGCAATCTTGGATTTCCCCTCCCGCTCTGTCATTCCTGACAAATGGCGACCATCTTAGATGTCCCTACTTCACTATCTTAAACTCATAGTATGGGGTTTCCTCAGAGTCCTCCCGANCCTGCTCTGTCATTCCTGGTCAACGTCGGCAATCTTGGATTTCCCCTCCCGCTCTGTCATTCCTGACCAATGGCGACCATCTTAGATGTCCCTACTTCACTATCTTAAACTCATAGTATGGGGTTTCCTCAGAGTCCTCCCGATCTTCTTTTTCTCACGCTCTCTCTTCATAACATAGGCATCACCCATAACAACAAAAAGGACCGCAGGGTCAAGTATGTCCTATGTCCACTTATAATAATCATAGTTGGCTGTAATTTCCGAACAGTTTAAGAGTCACCAAATTCATAATGTAGACATCGTCCCCGACGATGAACAGATTTTTTTTTTNTAATTTCCGAACAGTTTAAGAGTCACCAAATTCATAATGTAGACATCGTCCCCGACGATGAACAGATTTTTTTTTTTTACTAACTACTCTAAAACTAAGTGTTATATGAGCCCGCGGTAGGGACGGGAGTTAAGTGCGTCTCAGGGCTAAGCCCCATACGCCTACAAGGAAGGGAGTATCATGCAAGGAGACATGCATCACGGCAAAGAGGGATTGGGCTGCCATGGCCAGATTGTGGCCATGACAACCTCCCCAAGTGTACTTATAGCTAAACTATAGTTAGAACTGCAGGGTCAAGCACGTCGTAAGTCCACTTATAAGCATAGTTGCCCACCATTTCGCACCCACCAAAGCTATAGGCATAAAATTCATATCATGGACCTCACCTCCGGTGACACAGGGTGGTAGGGACAAGTACACCTTAAGTCCTCTTATAAGCATAGTGTCCTGACGTTTCCCACCCACCGAAGCTACGACCGCCAAATTCATATCACGTTCATCACTTCCGGCTGCAATCGAGGATATAAGGGCAAGTAGGCCTTAAGCCCTGTTACAAGCATAGTTGGTCAGTATTTCCAAACATTTGAAGTTCTGGAACATGTAACAACCTTCCACGCATGTAAATAAAGTAAAGGTTTANTGGTCAGTATTTCCAAACATTTGAAGTTCTGGAACATGTAACAACCTTCCACGCATGTAAATAAAGTAAAGGTTTAGATACAGGCGCGTCACAAAGTTACCATTGCATGTAGGAGTGTAGTGTCTGAATTAGCACACGCACACGCATCTGCCTGCATGGACTCGTCTAGTAAATAGGTGCATACTGATTTTCCTCTACCCCACTACAGAGAGAATTACAACATANTGGTCAGTATTTCCAAACATTTGAAGTTCTGGAACATGTAACAACCTTCCACGCATGTAAATAAAGTAAAGGTTTACATACAGGCGCGTCACAAAGTTACCATTGCATGTAGGAGTGTAGTGTCTGAATTAGCACACGCACACGCATCGGCCTGCATGGACTCGTCTAGTAAATAGGTGCATACTGATTTCCCTCTACCCCACTACAGAGAGAATTACAACATANTGCCTGCATGGACTCGTCTAGTAAATAGGTGCATACTGATTTCCCTCTACCCCACTACAGAGAGAATTACAACATAGCTTCGTATTCGACTGGTTGGATGGTGATATACATTATTGCAACCATAGAAAACGGAACGGTTGTTGAACAGAACTGCTCGGCGTCATTACTGCATGAAGGCAGCAGTGAGGGGTCGGCAGTGGTGCGGTTAGCGAACTTTTTGCCGCAACGCAAGTACATGCTTCTCGATGGACGACAAATATTGGCTTTGCACTTCTTGTTATGTTTATACAGGACAATACTGCAGGTAAACACAGCATCGCAGTTATCACAGTGGAACACCTTGTCTGCTGGGCTGAACATGCAATGGCAACTTTCATATCAGCCTGCATTAAAACTAGTAGTAATAGTATTTCCGCAATAGTAATATTGATACTGTAATGCTTGTAGCGACTCTTCTGGGCTCCTTGCTGTTGACTCCTGTGTGAGGAATGTGGTTGGGCGTTTGAGGTGGTGTGACTGTACCATGCTATAGGAGCCAAGACCGGTTACCGCAGTAACCTTAGAAAGGATGGGTGAGTGTCTCTTATAGCCTCTCTCCACTCATGGTGACCCAATGCTACCAGTACCTCCCCTGTGCTTTGCAAATTGGGCTCTGCCACTAGTCTCCCTATGGGAACCAGTCTCCTCATGACTGGTCAGAGGTATCTGCTGTGATTGCTTGGGCCGATAGCTGGTACCTAGGCCCGACCACTTGGCAGAGTGTTGGACCACTTGGCATTCAGGCCGATGGGGCCCAAGACTGGAATTTCCTGCGTGAAGAAATTCTAAAGTATGGTAAAGGTCAGTGTCCGATGACGGCTCCTCCAACTGCACTGCTAGTGGTAGGAAGTGTGGTGACGGCTTGGATGGTGTGATTACAGCAGGAATATCAATGATTCACGTGATGAGAATTCTTCCAATTCAGAGTGAGGGGTTGCCATCCCCGATTTTGGCATTCCTCGAGGAATCTAGGACGCATGCCGCTCCGAGCCGATCGTACTCCACCCTTCTGGTGGTCATGTGGGTCATTGGTGGAGCGGTAGGGCATTGAAAACCCACTAGTGCCATGGCAAATAAGTGGGAGTATGGGCTGATCGGGTTGGCCCCACCAGAGGCTCTCTCTGGTGTACCGATCTATTGAGGTTGGACTCGTGCTGGCAGTGGTTAACTCCGTATGTTGGAGGAGGTCTGGAGAGATTCCCCCTCTCAATGAAAGACCGGGNGGACTCGTGCTGGCAGTGGTTAACTCCGTATGTTGGAGGAGGTCTGGAGAGATTCCCCCTCTCAATGAAAGACCGGGCGGTGAACGGCAACCCGCTCCGGTTGTGTCCTGGTAAGACACTAGGAGCTTGGATAGTGCTCCGGCCAGACCACACGCTTGGTATCTGAGGGCGAGAGTCTCAGAACCTTGTGGAAGGGTGCTCTTGGCCGTACTTGTGAATCAGGTTGGGACTTTGGATTTGGTTACCTCGGGCGCATGGCTGGGTCATCTGCGATGAGAGGGCATGATCCCTCTTCCACACCGATTGGGCGGTCGTAGCACAGGATGGCCAATTGGCTAAGAGCGCTATGTGAAAATATAAAAGTACAATGGCCAAGAGGCCGTGTATTTACATGTAGTATGTTGACTATGCTGACAGTGTTACAGATGGTAAGTCTTTAACCATGGCTCTCTACATGATGCTCGCTTGATTACTGTTCACACTGCATGCTAATTTGCATTGCCCATGTCGGGCTTCCTGAGTAGATGACTGCTGGCTGTGTGGTGCAGACATTAGCATGGTTGCTGGACTGAAATATTTTACCTTTTCTGGCTGATAGCTGTCTACCCTACGAAGTTGACAATTTGGCCTCGCAATTTCTTAACTCTTTATATTTCATTGTTGGGTGTGCTTTGTTTTTTTTTTTCTGCTGCTGCTTGCTTCCAATGTGTCTAGCACCAGTTCTCGGGATGTGGTGTGTAAGTAACGGTAGCACTACCTTGACAACATTCTAGGCATGGGAGACAGCCAATAATATCTTAGTCCTGTTGCAGATAAACCGTTAGGTGTATGTAAATGGATTTTGTTTAGTGTCTTTCCATATGCCATGATAGCTTTCTATAGACCTAAAAGTGAGTAGGGTGTACAGAAGCGATATCCTCTACCAACACCAGTTTATTCGAAGCGATATTTTAAAGAGACATGCTAAAATTTACAGCTTAATGTATTCAAAAGAAATAAATTGTTACCTTGTACTATATAACTAAATTTCTCTCATAAAGGGAAGTGCATGTGTGACTCGCCTTGTCTGCCACCCTGGAGCCTGAGGTGTCACACTCGCGGCTAGTGTTGTGTGCCATCCATTCGACTTGTCGAGACCTGCACTATGTCCACGCTGGGCTGTGTCTTTTCTAGTATCGTTTAACATACAGTGTACAGCATCCGACGCTTGTGTAATATGTAATTGCGCTGGTGGGTAAGTACTTTTCCTTTACGTTTGGTTTTTATATCCGTTTGCATCATCGCATAGCAGTGTCGTCTCTCTTGCATGACTAATGGTTAAAATGTGTGTTCCTCNTTTTTATATCCGTTTGCATCATCGCATAGCAGTGTCGTCTCTCTTGCATGACTAATGGTTAAAATGTGTGTTCCTCGGACCGTTGGTCTTTGTGTTGAACCGATGGTTTATGTTTATATTGTTATGTTTGTATTTTACCAATACCTACGACTATGTATATCATGCACTCGGTGAATTAGGGTATATCTTGATATTTTTCGCATATAGTTGTTTGTCGTATGTTACCCATGCTTGCATGTATAGGTCACATTTATGTATGTGTGTATATATATATATCTNTCTAGTATCGTTTAACATACAGTGTACAGCATCCGACGCTTGTGTAATATGTAATTGCGCTGGTGGGTAAGTACTTATAACTATTTTTTCCTTTACGTTTGGTTTTTATATCTGTTTGCATCAGTGTGTAGCATTGTTGACATTGCTTCTCGGTTTTACAAAAGTATTTTTTTTTTCAACTAACATGATGTACAGCGCTCGATGCTCGCCCAATATACAGGCTTGTTAAAGGCTAATAACTATTTCTTTTCATAATTGTTTTTTTTATATCCGTTTGCATCATCGCATAGCAGTGTCGTCTCTCTTGCATGACTAATGGTTAAAATGTGTGTTCCTCGGACCGTTGGTCTTTGTGTTGAACCGATGGTTTATGTTTATATTATTATGTTTGTATTTTACCAATACCTACGACTATGTATATCATGCACTCGGTGAATTAGGGTATATCTTGATATTTTTCGCATATAGTTGTTTGTCGTATGTTACCCATGCTTGCATGTATAGGTCACATTTATGTATGTGTGTATATATATATATCTCTGTACAACTTGGAGTACTGTGGACGAAGGGAGGGTAGCTTTCGCTGAGAGTTATCAGAGTTGGTTGACACCTGCGGTAGGAGACAAAGGCGATGGTGGGTGATTGCCGAGTGCGTGCAGGTCGATGCGCGTGTGTGTGCTATTTCAGACACTACACTCCTTCATGTAACTAACTTTGCGATGCACTTGTAAAGAAAAAATTAATGTACGTGTACATACATGTGTGGATGGTTGTTACATGTTCCCGAACTTCAAAGGTTTTGGAAATGCTGACGAACTATGCTTATAGCAGGGTTTAATGGCTACTTGATCTCCTTGATTGCAGTTGGAAGTGATGACAGTGATATGAATTTGGTGTTCGTAGCTTCGGAGGTTAAGAAACATCGTGCAACTATGCTTATAATAGGGCTTAAGGTATACTTGTACCTACCGCCATGTTTGTCATAGGAGGTGATTCATATTATATTAATTTGATGACTATAGCTTCTGTAGGTGGGAAATGGTAGCCAACTATGCTTATACGAAGTCCTAAGGCGTACTTGACCCTGGGGTCCTTTTCGTTGTCGGGGGTGATGACTGTTATGAAGAGACTGTGAGAAAATATAGGATATTTGGAGGACTCCGAGAAAACCCCACACTCGGGATGCAAGAGAATAAAGTGCGGACATCTGGTAGGACTGCGAGAAAATCCCTCCGTGCAGAATGCAAGAGTGTGAAGTGGTGACATTAGGTAGGAATGTATGAGAGCCTGAGAAAATAAAGGAGATTGGGAGGTCTCTGAGAAAACCCCACACTCTGAATGCAATAGCGTGCATTGGGGACATCCAATATGGCCTCCATTGGCCAGGAATGACAGCATGAGGGAAAATCCAACATGGCCGACATTGACAAGGAATGGAAGATCAGGAGCAATGTATATTCCAAATTTTTTGTTAACTGTTTACATTTTTAACATTATAAATTAACATTACTACACAAATTATGTGCTATGAGGGGTGACCACCTCGACTTTCAATTCATGAGCAATACAACGATCATTCCATAATGGTATATTCCATAACTTTTATTTCCGATTATTACGTTCCGTTCCATTCTCTTTGAGGGCGTTTTCACCATTGGGGCGGACCCGGACCCGCTCGACCCCTCGTATTCCTGACTGAGTTCAGTAGTCTCGGTTCTCAGTAATAAGTCCATTTTGAGGCATGGTGTGCAAGTTTATTCCGAGGTCAGCCTGAACGTATCTCGTTCCTGCCATAGCCGTTGAGCAACTAGGATCCTGCTCCAGTGTGGGTGTGAGCCGGCCGTTAATCAGGTCGACCGGCACAACTTTTGTGTTACTAGCGATCTCGCCGTAATAACCGCCAGCCACAATGCACGTTCATACTCAAAAGAAAATAAATGACGCCGTAGTACTTTACTAAAGGATGTTCACGACGAAGTGAGTACTTTTGAAATCAACCTCTGAAAAATGTTACTGCCTCTCTCTACCTGCATGTATTTTAACGGTCACATTGAGTGGCATGCGGTCAGTGGGGGTTGGTAAGACGGAGGGAAAGTAGTTCCACATCTTAAGGTTGAATTAAGAGTGTCAGGTAAATATTTGTGAATAATGAACGTATTTTCTTAGTTTCCTATTTCTTTAATGCGTAAAAGTGTAATAATGAGCAAATTAGAAAAAAATATATACTTTTCTAATTATTTCACAGTTTTGCTCGACCGACGCATGGATAAAGTGACCAGGCCCATTGCAATGTTAATTTTACATAAGATGGAAGAATACACAACGTACCTACAAGTCGATTTTAAACAGGGCTCTCAAAAGTGCTCAGTTTATCGTAAACAGCCTGTATATGAGTTTATAGTTTTTATATCTTTAGTGTGTTTCTATCTTATTCACACTTATATTTTAAGAACAAAAATCCTGCGGTCTTGCCTAATACTATTACACAAGTATCAAACAAACCGTTATAGTTATTAATGCCCTACGTCAGTTTGGGGTCGTGGAATCCCACGGCGTAATTTTCCCTTCGCGGCTGTGCGATACGCGAGGCGGTCATAACCGCGAAGGCGCATTTTGTATTCGTGTAGTAGTCGAACAAATTTTTCTCTTCCACACGCACGTACTCTTGCACGGTTCAGTTGGATTGGAAAGGGCTTACTAACGTCTCGGTGTTGTGCCTGAAGACTTATCAGTGGACGGCAAACTAACTTATGACCCAACTTCAATTAACATCCATGCTTTAACTGGGATTCGAACCCGGAACCCCTCGCACCCCTTGCGCCGTGGGTGATAGGCACGCGCGGTTCAAGTGAAACTGTTAGTTTGTTACTCTTCTGAGCATAAAACGAGCAGTAGCTAAAAATCATTTTCAGTGTCCACGGGTTTAAACATTACGCTTCTTTTGACGTCAAGACATTAAGCTTTTTGTTGTAGATCGTTGGAGTCTTCACTGGTAACATGCCAGCCAACGTGCGAGTAAAACTTAAAGAGAATTAAATGTCATTACTTTTTGATCGCTTCTTTTCACGTGGCCGAATACTCATTTCCAGTTTGTTTAGGGATTCCTTGTAACAGCTGGAGTGCTGTACAAACATCACACGTATTTTGTTTTTCCGCCCGCATTAATCTGACTTGTTTCTCTTTGCGCAGCCGAGTTGCGAAACTGAGATGTCGTTAATCGCGCATGCTGGAAACTTCGCTGCCTGCCTTTGCTTGCTTTGACAGCTTTTGACTTCCCTGCCGCAGCCCGGATCTAACTTCCGTACTGTTTCTCGAGAGTCGGCGTTCATACACGTTTGAAGAGGTTCCTGAAGCGGCAGGAGTAATGAGATGACGCAGCTTGGTTGGTGGGCGAGGAAGTAATCACATTCAGGTTGACACCAACCAGTGAAGTCCACGTCGCGAGAAAGTTACAACAAAACAACGGCCTGTGGCGAAGGCGAATGTAAATTAAGTTTTGAGGTCATAAAGTGCGACACGAACATGTGAAAAGAGGAAGGCGGATAACATTCAAAGCAAAGTTTTTAGCGCCTCTTTACACCGTATACCTGTCTAGAGTGGTATGACGTAAGCTGATATGTCCATTTCCCCCTCCCCCCTTTTTTTGTGGTTCTCAGCTAGAAGAAACGCCCATGGTCAAATCTAGGTTATGTTAAAATCATTTCGAGTGATCTGTGAGATAATACACTGGTCCAAACGTGGTATGTTGCTTTGTGCATTTCTGTGGAATGATATCACTTCGTTTCAAATTTTCTAAGTTTAGCACTTTTGTACTATAAACATAATGTCTACTTTATACAAAATAATAACAATAAATACAGCTAAATCCTGGTTAATTATGTCTCGTCAAACCTTCAATCTGCTCTTCTGAAAAATTTGAAAAATGCTACGCACAAGCTTATGCCATACCACTCTACATACAGTACCGCAATTGGGCAGTTATATTGAAGGGACGCAGTGTAAATTNACACAAGCTTATGCCATACCACTCTACATACAGTACCGCAATTGGGCAGTTATATTGAAGGGACGCAGTGTAAATTGTTTCTATTAAAGTGCAGTTTGTATGCTCCGGCGTTCACGGCCGCGTACATTTTGTCTGCCAGTTTTTTTTTTCTATACTTCAGTGGTAAAATAAATGATCGAAAACCAAAGTGCTGTTTGCTCTTTTTTGTCCACTTGGTTTTTTAATTATAATATGACCTGAGAATAATCCTCGCAATGGGAGTTGGCGATTAACTGAACCGTTCATTTGGAAATACGCCGTCGCAACACTTTGCTGTAAGTCACAGGAAACTTCACAATATTACAAAAAAGCCTCAGACGCGGAAATAATAAAACAAAATAAACGATCCGGTGGTGGTGGTGGTGGTGGTGGTGGTGGCTGTCAGCTAATATGCGAATAATCTGCAAATAATTACATAGAATATATCTTAGTCAGATACTACCAAAAAAAAAAGTACAAGAACACCAGTTTGAGTTACGGACAGGCAATGAGGGTAGTGTAAATAGAAAATATAAAAATAAGTGAGCAAAACAACAAATACAACACAGACGTGGCTAGAACACATGTATGCTTAGACGAGACACTAGGATAACACAAACACACGCTTCCTTCGACAACAAGAGGTACGACTTTTCGGGAACTGGTGTCTGTTTGAAATAGGCTTAGTAGTGTGAGGACCAGCAAGATAAGATGAGAAGGATGCCTTCGTGTTTTCATCGTGAAGGTTGCCGGCGAGTAAAGATAAGGATAGTTGATAAGTGCTCTGCTCGCATTTTTATTAGCTTGGACTCGGCAGAGGAGCTGGCTACACGAGTAACCAACAACTTACTGTATTGCTACACCTTGATGACTGAACCGCTGTGTCTGTCATAGGCAGATGTCGCTCAGTCTCCAGCTTTTTCGCTCATTTAATTTTAGGGGGAACAGTTTCGAAACATGCCCTTCGAGATACCTATCCATTTGATTTTCTCTGCGTTGTGGAGTTTAAACTCAACCATCTCCTCCTCTCCCTTTTTCACTATGACAACCAAGTAAATTGCATATTGTTTAGTTAGTGATCAAGTTTTAAGTTCAAATTTTGCTACTGGAAGAAATTATGAAAACAGTCTTTCAAATATTATGTAAGAGTTTCGAATATATTTTAGGTGATCACATAATAAAGCTGGTTTTGTGTTGAACATATTCGTCTGTTTTTTATGTTATTTATTTTTTAACGCTTTTACTCGAAGATAACTACACCGNGTTTTGTGTTGAACATATTCGTCTGTTTTTTATGTTATTTATTTTTTAACGCTTTTACTCGAAGATAACTACACCGCTCTAGGCGTTACAGCGGACACATTTTTTGTTCGGGGCTGTTTATATTATCAGCATAAAGCTGAGTCATATCGGGAACAATAAAAATGTGTTCATGTGAAACTGTTTCATAAAACATAATGTAGTATCGAAATCGAATGACACATCTTGCNCAACAATAAAAATGTGTTCATGTGAAACTGTTTCATAAAACATAATGTAGTATCGAAATCGAATGACACATCTTGCACTCGAGGGACTTTCCTCATTGTACTCTTGGTTCTCCAGTATGCGGTGCAGACCAGTAAGGGCACCTTCTACCTGCCGCTTGCATTTCAATGTAATGCGTTCGAAATCCGCGTTTTTTTTTTTTATGAAACCACTTAAGTGTTTCTATTAAACCGATATAGGCTGTTAACGGTAAACTGGCCACTTTCGAAAACCGCTTAAGATCTACTTGTATAGGCTATTCACGATAAAGTGAGCACTTTTGAAAGCCATCTCATTTAGATGATAGTCAAATATATTTTATTTTGTCTTTAGATGTTAACACTGTGTTTATTGCTTAGATGACAATATTTATTTAAAAAGGTGGTTAAAATATTAAAAATGGCTACAATGAGAGAGTAACTAGAGCCTCACACTTTACCGTGAACAGCCAATGCGCACATGTGCATTGTTTTAACGTATGTGAAAACCAACATTGTCATGGGTCTGACCACTTGACTCATGCGCCGGTCTAAGGAAACTGTAAAATTATTAAAAAATTAAATATTTTAAAAATTTGCTAATTCCTACACATACGCGTTAAAAAAATAGAACGTAAAAACTATTTTCAGTATTCACAGGTGTTGACCTAACACTTTAAATTCAACGTTAACACACACAACTACTTTCCGCCGTTGTTACCAACTCTATTGGCCAGACGCCGGTCAGTGTGCCAGTTTCAATATTCGTCGGTATGGGCGGTGACATTTTTCAAAGGTGGATTTCGAAAGTGCTCGCGTTACCGCGAAGAGCCTTAATGAAAAGAAAACACACTTCTGGCGAGGTACAAATAACACTCGAAAAACGCCATGCACATTAGAAATACTCACCCCGAGTCCCCCAACATAGCTGAAAACGGCTTTTTCACATTGCTGCATTTCAAAACATACTTATCCGAAACATGCGAAACTATTATAGTGAATTGTACTGAACTTTGCTTCAGACTTCCTAACAATAAAAAATATAGGGTCGCCGCTTAAAGTCGCTTAGGTACACGCAGCACGACGAGAACACTGCGCGCCAGTTCAGAGCCTTGCGCATAAGAGCGATGGGGCATTTGGTGCGCGTGGCTTTGTAGCTCTTATCGCTCCCGCCTTTCTCGCCCTCAAACGCGCCATGAGCAGTTTATGCTTTTATCATTAAAGCACATTATTTTTAATTAAACTCAAATTTTACTTATATTTTATTTATAATTTTATAATATTTCATTTATAATTAATATGAATTAAATTAGAGGGAAAACAGATGTGTTGGTAATATCTAGTGTGAAATAGTTGTTGCGCAAAATATTGTTACACTGAGTGTGCACGAATGCGGTTGGTGTAATTTTTTAGACCTAGTTAAATTTTTATTATACTCAGGTTGTGAACAAAACGAGATTTAGTATGGGAGAGTTTGGTATAGGGAGAATTTTCGCCTCAAGGTGCGCTGGTGTTCCAAAGGGGTTACGTTTATGCTGGCGGTTGAGAAATTATGTTAAAGCTCGTTTTTGGCTCGAATTGTAATAAATACTTGCTCCAACCAAAATAATAAGTGATAACTTTATTTCGTAGCTATCATTCACGCTCTTCAATGGTGTTTACAAGAGCAAACAGTAAAAATACAACTGTGTTTGACATTGGGTGTTCATAAGCAAGCCTAATCCAATGGGAAAATGTTATAAATGCAAGTGCGTAATGAATATACCTGTCATCAAATGAAACTTTGTACTTTTCTCCTTTTCCTTAATAGAAACTGCGCAGGAATGCCCTAAATATATTTGTAACCATTTTAACTTTTTTTTTCTATCGATTCAGATGTAATATGTAAATAAATTAATTGCGAAACCAAACGTTTTGCTAACCCCATTTTTACGACAGAATATTAAACATCACGTGGACAAATTTAGTTATATTTCCACTCTAGTGTTACGAACGAGGTTTATTCTTTGCGTAGAATTTTATACAATACAAATAAATATATTTTACACAATTATATTTATTTTATGAAAATTGCAATTATCACATTTACTTGCATACAAAATAGAAACATTCCGTACACATGTGACGCCAGTGCAACCTGGCGGCAAAAATTTCTAGTTGCCAAACTAAAATCATTGAACTTTCTAACCGGGGTAGAATTAACCCTAACCTAGTTAAGATTTGTTTGCGTTAGGCGGGCGAATATACTGGAAGCAGAACTTTAGCAGGGCTTCAGAAAAGTTTGAAGTAACAGTGAATGGACTATAAACTCACGTTGTTATACTTGTTACTCCTTTTATTCACAACTTACCTTCGTGCATGTGTTAATATGGAATGCGTTGGAATGGCAAAATGGCGGGTGACAGCTAACTTAGCGCCGTGTTTTTGTTGCAGACCTGAAGAGGGAGGCGACGATATGCCACATGCTGAAGCACCCGCATATCGTAGAGCTGCTGGAGACGTACAGCTCGGAGGGCATGCTCTATATGGTGTTCGAGTAGTGAGTATCCGCCCATCTTTCACTGCCTCCCGCTGCCGCTGCTAATTGTAATCACAATCAGGGGCGTCGGAACCCCTCTCAGTTGTATTGAGATGAGGAGGGGAAGTAATGCCATTTTAAGAATTTGGTTCGCTTGGTGTTACCTTCCCAAAATGTTGTGTTGCTGGATATACCTCCAGCGGAGAGTTCCTACACAGGCGACGCACGTGCTAGTGGTACATTAACACTGGTATCGAACGCATGCAAAAGGTTGTTTGTTGGCGTTGTTGTTGATGTTGCAGGTAAATAAAACGCGTGTTTAATTTGATGTTCATTGCTTGATTACATTTCGCCGAACAATCGTGCCTGTTTCACGGTCTACACCAGTGCAACAAAAGCATAGAGACCTTGCAGTACTCTGTATTTTGCAGTGTACGGAGCACGTTTATAGCTTCGTTTAATCCGCTCAGTGTGTACAATGAGGTAAAGTCTGTTCACGATAAAGTGAGCACTTGTGAAATCAACCTTGGAAAAAAGTCACTGCTCCTACCTGCATACATTTTAACGGGCGCACTGCGTGACATGTGCCCAGTAAAGTTGGTAACGATAGAGGATTGGTAGTTCCATCGTTTAACGTCAAATACAAAATTGTAGGTGAACATTTGCAAAAAACTCAAATTATTTCTTTGCGTTCTGTTTTTATAATGCATCTTAAGTGTAAGAATTAGCAGATTTGTAAAATATTTACTTTTGTTATAATTTCGAAGTTTCTCTTGACCGATGCACGAATAAAGTGTTGATCCCATGAAAGTGTTAATTTTTGCATAAGGCGGAAGTATACGCAACGTGCATACAAGTAGATCTGAAGGAGTGCTTTCAAAAGAGCTCAGTTTACCATGAACAGCCTATACGTGTAGGAACTTTCCGCAGGATCTCCCCCAGCGGATGACTCAACCTACCCCGCCACAGCTACAGTCAAATGCATGCACCTCATATCCCCCCCCCCTTACAACCCCTTATATGTACATACAGATACTCACTATAATATTCGGTCGGCTATGTGAATAAGTTGTAAGCGATAGCGAATATTGTCATTGCGTATGTGCCGGAGGAATATTACGTGACACAACTATAGAAAGGAATTCCTGATGTGCAGTAATGCATTAGCGGCATATAATATAAACGAAAAACGATGGTGCGTAGCCATTATGCTAAGGGCTTATCTCAGAGGAATATTTTGTATAATAAATATTCCTCAAAGTACAGTATGTGACATAAAACGACATGTAAAGGAAGATAAAATTGCATCACTACCACAGAAAGGGCGAACAAGGAAGCTTAACGAACGAGAGAGATTGTCTATACTACGTAAAATTACATATAATCCAAGATTCATGCACCGAAAATTACTGCAGAATTACTTCGGGTATGTGGAACACACGTGCACCTAGACACAGTTAGAAGGGCAGTCAGAGAGAATGGATATAATGGCAGAGTTGACAGGAAGAAACCAGTTTCTTTTGCCTTTGCCAGAAAGCATGTCAAAAACGAACTGGAGTGATGGAATGACGTGATATTCGTGGACGAAAGCAAGTTCAACATATTTCAGTCAGATGGTATGATTATGGTGTGCAGGAAACCGAACGAGGAACTCCAAAAGAAGAATTTGCAGCCAACAGTAAAACACAGCGGCGGCCACATTATGGTCTGGGTTTGCATATCCTCAGCTGGAGAGGGTGAGTTGGTGTTTATTGAGGATGCAATGAAGAAGGAAGACCACCTAGCAATCCTGAAAGGCAGTTTGCATAGAAGTGCTTACAAAATAGGCATTCTACAGACTTTCAAATTCTACCAGGACAACTATCCGAAATACAAGTCGCGTCTGGTGCGAGAATGGCTTCTATATAACTGTCCAAACGTTATCTAAGAGCCACTATAATCACCTGATGTAAACCCTCTCGAGAATCTGTGGGATGAACTGAACACCAAAGTCAGGAGGACACCGGTTACCTCAAAAGAAGAATTGAAGAGGAAGCTGACGGAATAATGGAATCACATAGACCAAGATTACACCAAGAAACAATTTTCAACATGTAGACTCGTTGGATACCTCTTTTTGTCTGATCACTTCTTTCAAACGAGGTACTGAAGTGCTGAGGGTATGGTGGTTATGGTGCTTCTTATTGTGGTGACCAAATAATGTCTCCAAACAGTTTTGTTTACTGTTAACTACGCAGTACTACAATATTTTAAGGTCTTACAGTACGCAGGGCAGTGACCGCATAATTTCCTGAGCCTCTGTATCTCAAAGTGCTAGTCAGATTTTCAAAATAATCACGTCCCTGAACCCGCCGCTTAATTACACGTTATGCTATCGGTAGAAATGAGTATATTCCCATTAAAAAAAACTAAGTTGATATCGTTATCTCAGTAATTAATTACATCTCGGAACAGACATATAGTAGACGGTGTCTTATGAGCTCCGTAGTGCCATTTATGAATCCGAAATAAAAATTTCGATACCTTCAGCGGTTCGGAAGATGTTTGGGGTGAACATCTTAGCTGAATAAACGTGTATAGTAAAATAACTTTACACAGTCGCAGTAGGTCAGATTACTATTTCACAAAGATAAATCATGATGTATTAAAAATATGAGATGGGGTCAACTTTTCGACGGTTAGTAACCACACTCACACTATCTGAATTTTAATTTATGACATTGTCACTCGCTTCTTGAGAGATGTCGCAGACAAACGTTCCTTGAAAACAGCCGGCGAGTTTATGAGTAGCACAGTGTCGTTCGGAAGTTTTCCTTAACGCCTCCCGGATAGGTTAGATCTGCTGCCGTCGGACTGGTAAAACTTCTTTTTCGGTTTTATTTCAAGTAACCTTCTCCGCGTTTTGGGCTTCATTAATACGGTGCGGGGGAGCATTCTGCTGATTTGAGAACGCCGTTAGCTGCCTAGTGTGTGGCCAATCATGACTGAAGCCGACCCAATCCTTCGCTTTCTGATTAGTTGGAGCGATTTGGGCGGCTCTTAACATCGGTTCTTGAGAGCGGTTGAGAGGGAAGTGAGGAGAGTATGGATTAGCGCCAGAATGCAAGGGCGGGGGAAACGTGAGATCTCCGAGAAAACCCGCCGACCAGCGGCATCGTCTGGCACGATTCCCACGTGCGAAAATCCGCTAGCGACCCCGCCGGAAATCGAACCCGGTTCGTCTAGGTTGGAGACGAGTAGTCTGACTACTACACCACCGCGGCCCCGATTCTTATTAGTTAGTGAAGACTCGGGTGGCGTGAGTGAACTCTGCCCAAGTGTCGTCTTCATGTCTTGCTGTTGATGCATCGTAAAAAAGGATATATCATACTTGAATTTGGAAGGTTAGCGTTGGATTACGTTCCATCGTGTTTGCTGGGGTGGGCACTGTTCCCGTAGTGTTTCCTTTTCCCCATTCCAGGCAAAAGCTGATGGTAGTTCCCTGATATTAACCATGAACATTCTATACTCGGTAGATCAAGAGCCTTTTTAGCACGTGTACCGTATAAATAGTTTACAGCATTTATGCTTGAAAGCAGTGCCCATTAGAATCGTATTAACTGGATGTCGTCTCTGGTACCGGCGACGTCTGTTAACGTTGTAGAGGAATAAAAAATATCAGTGTATTTTGTAAGCGTGTTGAAATAACTTAAGATATTCGATCGCGACGGTATCATTGTAGTAAAACACTTCTTGGAGATTTCGCTTCTGTAATCATCTATAATTTTCTTCAAACCTTCTTCTTTCTAGTCGTGTCCATTGCCAGCATTTTTCACCGCTCACCCGAGACGTATGTAGTTTAGTCGCAGTATTTGTAGCGTGATGCTTTATGTATAAATATTGGTATTGGAAGAAACGAATTTGAGTGCAGTTTTTATTGTAAGTTTGAGCTCTTGATACGGCTGGTAGTCACAAACCCTAGTATTGAATTAACTTTCAGGTTTTGGTTGGCGTTTGGCATCAATTCTCACGATGTTACTTCACAAATAAACTTTCTTTATCCGAAGATCGAACCAGTCACATGGCATCAAACTTATTCAAACTTTTGCGCTTGAGTTAGATAATTTGTAACTCATTCTGTCTGTACTTCACCGGTAACTTGGCTGATTTATCAACGCGTCTTATACGACACAGTAGCTGGAAAGCTTTTTATCTTCCCCCTAATGTTTCTACACGACCCAGTTTACTTGCAAACGAGAACATGATATATGTAATGGTAGAAAAAAAAGGACAGGAACTTTTAAGTGATGTTCATATAGTACGCAAATATATTTGTAACACTAGGCTTGCATTTCAGGCGAGTACCTCTTAGTCAAGTCTGCAGAGTGCGCTGTCGAGATAATTGAGTTGTGGCCCAATTCTGTCATCGGGGTTTGTCGCAGTGTGACCCTCTCCGCTGTGGTAGGAGGAAGAACTTTCCACGTTATGTCACCTACGCATGTCCGTTCGCGTGTTTTCCTTCCTCATCCCCTTTCCCCCCTCAGGAAATTCCCTCGAGTAACTCGGAATATTCCCCCTCTACATTGTGAGCTAGACACGACGGGGCTGCATGAATAAGCAATCGCGGTGACACATCTTCGACTCCTGTGAGGGCGGGAGACGCAACCTGCTGTACACGATTGTAGCGACGACTGCATAACGTTCAGGTGAACCCAGCGTAATTCTGTGCTATTCGTAAAAGAATTACCATTCGTTGAATGTTTTGATATACTGACTGAACAGGATATACAAATGTATACATGTTTGTAAAGTTTGATACCGCATCTAGTGGCTGGAAGGGAGGAGCTAAATCGAAGTATTTGCGCGGCGATACAATATGAACTGGCTGAATGATGCTGGAGACAAAGTAAAATTACGAGCCGTACTGTCTTAATTTTAAAATTTATTTGCTGGACCACATTAACGTCTTTCGTTTACTAGTTTTTTGAGGGGATGGATGGCTATATAATATCAAACAAACGTTAGAAAAAAAACAGTAAAAGACATATTGTTTTTTTGGGTTCAAACCCAAAAGTTTTTCTATAAGCTNACAAAGTAAAATTACGAGCCGTACTGTCTTAATTTTAAAATTTATTTGCTGGACCACATTAACGTCTTTCGTTTACTGGTTTTTTGAGGGGATGGATGGCTATATAATATCAAACAAACGTTAGAAAAAAACAGTAAAAGACATATAGTTTTTTTGGGTTCAAACCCAAAAGTTTTTCTATAAGCTGGCGCATTTGTCGCAAAGTAAAGGTATGAGATTAAACTTCATTGAAATGTTTGTTTGTTTACAAAATTTTAGTACCAAAGGCTGAAAAAGGTTTAATACCAAGCTGCTATGGGACAATGAGAAAAAAAAAATTCCTGTGAATACTGTTTAGGTAGCACTAAGATTGACATAAATTAATTCAATTTTTTAATAATAGTTTTTGCGTGTTTCGGGGAGTGAATGGTAATGGCGTCACCTAGAGCTTAAAAACTTATGTACCAATTATTACAAAGATTTCNTTGTTTACAAAATTTTAGTACCAAAGGCTGAAAAAGGTTTAATACCAAGCTGCTATGGGACAATGAGAAAAAAAAAAATTCCTGTGAATACTGTTTAGGTAGCACTAAGATTGACATAAATTAATTCAATTTTTTAATAATAGTTTTTGCGTGTTTCGGGGAGTGAATGGTAATGGCGTCACCTAGAGCTTAAAAACTTATGTACCAATTATTACAAAGATTTCTATGAAAGTTTTGCACTGTGCGACTCCTGATGGTCCAGTCTGACACAGCTTTGGTGCATGTTAAGACCTGTCCATACATGGCATTGGAACTAAGAACTTTATCTTCTCTCATAATGTCTGCTATAGCAGTCGGCGTGTCAACAAGCACAAAGATGTTTTCTCATGTGTGTTTGGAGAAGAGTGGCAAGTAATCTTGCATTACAGTTTTTCTTGGGGCGTACTTGTGTATCAGTGTTTCGAACTGTCTAAAGTGCTTAGAAAAGTTTATTCACATCCCTGACTATGGTCAACTTTCATCATTTACATAAGAAAATATTGTTGCCATCATGAGGCTGAAGCAGGACAGATGTGTGTCACATCACCAGATAAATGAAGCCTTGGGCATACCTGCACCTGTACTGAAGTCTATTTTACACATAAAGGTGAGGAAGTTTTTTTCATTAGGAATACTTTGTTCCTTGATCAAATACCAGATGACATCTCATGCCTCTTGGTGGAAAAACTAGTTCAGAAAATTTGAATATGCAACAGTTGCTATGTTAACATCATTTTTACAGATGATAAAACCTGGCTTTACGACTATGATATTCCCAAGCCTGGAAACAAAAGTGGATGTGTGTGAAAATGAGAGTGCACCATTTGCAGTTAACGTCAGTAAAGAAGAGAATGGTGGCGACCTTCTGCACTGTAAAAGCACAGTGAAATGTGTGGTGCTAGAGAGTTAAAACGCAGTCACTGGGAAGTGGTATGCGGAGCAATGCTTGCCTCAAGTTGTTGAGGTGCGAGGTCAAAACTGGACATGTTGGTTTCCTCACCACGACAATGCCTTGATATATTATTTTAATTTGCTCAGAGTATTTGGCTGGAAAAAGCTTAAGTCCTTGGACAAGTGGCCTACAATCCTGACTGTGCGCCCCATGACTTTGCTCTGTTTCTACATGATAGAACTGGCAGACAGGCAGACTGTTTTTCTACAGGTAAGGAGCTATTGCAGGCATGATGTTATGAATGTTTCAACCTTCCAGAAGACACTTAGAGGAACAGGTTTTCCTACTGGTTTAGAAGGATGCAAAGGTGTATTAAATGTGGTGGAAACGGCTTGGAAATATTGTAATAAATAGTTACATTGCAAAACTTTACTAGTAGAATTTGTATTCCAGTCTTTCTGGAATGAATAATCCTATGGTTTGTATTACAAATGTCAAACAATATATGCATGCATTTGAAACTTTGAAACACGGGCCTGTATGCTTGTAAAATATTGTGAATTAGACTTGAGACTTTGGCTGGTCTGAAAAACCTTTGTCATTTTGTCTGTTGGCAGCCTGATCATATTATGGCTTTAGGTAGTAGATACTGCGTGAAAGTGATTCCCCCTTTCAAAGTTTTTTCTGATAGTGCAAATTGCTTTGTGATACTTTCCAGTAGCGATTGCTAACAGAATTTAATTGTTGGGACAGTTTGCTTCCTTTCTTCTTCCCTTGAAATTTTTCTCAATCTTGTAGCAGCAGAAAATGCAGGTTTACTGTTACGTAAAATATTGTACTCCAATACATTTGTGTGTGTCTCTTTTTGTCTGTGATCATGTGATGAGGCTGTAACTTCATTAGTGCTAATGGAAATGCATCTTAAGTTTGTGTTCTCTTACATAATAGGGATTAGTTTTTCTTCAAGGAAACATTTAATAGTTAATGTGATACATGTTATGAAAAAGAAATTGTTGGCATGCACTAACATATCTGAACGTAGATGTGTTTGGTTTTAAGACAGTGTGTTAACCACTGCAATTCAGGGACATTCCATGCTGTGGGTACTATGGTTTTCTGTTGTGTTCCAGTGCAGTGTAGTGCTCAACCAGAAGAAAACCATAACCTGTTTGTTAAAATGACACATGTAGGGACCACTTGCATAGGGACTAGTCTGAAGCATTTTTCTCTCTGCGCTTTTCTTAGCCTACAGTTGCAGAGAAAAGTGTTCCCTTAGATGTGTTGCACCTTCCAAACATATTTAGTCTCATACAAATAATTTGTACTTGCTTAAAATACAAGAAAGATAAGTAGTTGGTGACTCAAAGTAATGTTTGTCACCTTTAAAAACAATTTTTTTTTTTTAAGATCTTTCTTTTGTATTGAAAGGGATTTCTGGTAGTAAGAGATTGTTTTGTATAATAGTAACTTTGAATGAAGGTTGAACTATGTAGAGTATAAATGTTGTATGTACCACAGTTTAAGTTCATGGAAAAGGGACAAGCTGCAAAAAGTTTTACACCGTACTACATCTTGCATATAAGTATGTAAAATNGCTTAAAATACAAGAAAGATAAGTAGTTGGTGACTCAAAGTAATGTTTGTCACCTTTAAAAACAATTTTTTTTTTTTTAAGATCTTTCTTTTGTATTGAAAGGGATTTCTGGTAGTAAGAGATTGTTTTGTGTAATAGTAACTTTGAATGAAGGTTGAACTATGTAGAGTATAAATGTTGTATGTACCACAGTTTAAGTTCATGGAAAAGGGACAAGCTGCAAAAAGTTTTACACCGTACTACATCTTGCATATAAGTATGTAAAATTTTTCCAGCACTATTTTCAGGTAGTACTCTCACATGAATAATAACAATACAGTAACGCAGTGCAAACTGGTGTTTAATCACTCACAGTTAAACCTTTTTATGCTATGTTTTGAAATATGAGTTTCTTTGTTGTAAACTGTGCTTTGTTTTTAAGGTTGGTGTAGGAGTTTGGTTTTTGTGGCATAGCTGCAAAGTTCTATAACCTAGGTATGGTATAAAGTGTTCAGTCTGTTGCAAAACCACTCTTATTGTACAGAGCTAATGGCAGAGAAGCTAACCTTAAAGCAGCTATTACTCTGTCTACAAAATGTTTCTCACTTCATAGTACAGGATGAGTAGAATTCCCCTAACTTTGAAGGTCTATAATATCAAAACCAAACAACCTACAACCTTGGTTGACCAATCAAATGAACTGTGGAGCTGTGAAGTTTGTTTACCATACATTCATAAATGTTCAATGTGACCACCATGAGCGATCCGATGAACATTTAGATGATAATCAAACTCGTTCCACGCTCTTGTCAGCATGTCCGGTGTTACGGTATGGACAGTGTTGCAAAAGCGATTGCTGTACAAACCATACAGGTTACAGCTTGTGCAGGCTCTTACCAAAAGGGATAAAGAACTGAGACGTGATTTCTGCATGTTTGTTCTTGCCCAGAACGAGGAAGACGATGCCTTCATGTCTAAGCCGGTTTTTAGCGATGAAGCTACGTTCTATACAAATGGTATGGTGAACCGGTACAACGCGCGGATTTGGGGTCAGGAGCCTCCACATAAAACCCCCGAACATGAGTGCTCGGTTACTAGAGAAGCATTGTGATGTCTTGTTGATGTTAATGGCTTCAAACACAGATTCATTGTGTCAATGAGGCAGTGTGTACAGTGAAAGTGCTTAATTTAGAGATCTCCACAAATATGATTTATGTTACTTCATCTTATTCTGTTAATAACATAAGAGCATGACCAGGTAATGTTAATAAGAAACTATAAATAAAAAAATCGAGTAGTTCAGGTGTGAGTCACCTTAATCAGAGGCATGCAAGAAATGATTAAGTTTTGCTGTTTTGTCCCAGTGTAGTGTTCGGCTTGTTCCAGCATGGATGGTTCCGATCTGTGTTTCGAAGTGGTGCGTCGGGCCTCAGCGGGATTCGTCTACAGCGAGGTCGTTGCCAGGTAGGTGTTTTCCTCTTTCCCTTTCTCATCTCTTCTGTCTCTACTCAACATCACTTATCGAGTCTCCCGCTGACTGCCGAGTAATCATATTTGCCTCTTCTCTTAATCATTAAAATTGCATTATGTGAAGTGGGAGACTTCACAAGAATATGAAATTTCAGCAAGTAAATTGTGGTAAACATTACAAATTTGAATTTTTTTCTGTAAACACTTTAATTCTGAGAAAAAAAATTACATTGCATGGTAATATGACTTTGAAGAAAAGTTCAGTCATTTTCCATTGTAGTTAAAAATTATTAGTGCAGATAAGAAGCAGTGGGAAGAAAAATAACCATGAATCTATGATTACTACATACAGCTGATACTGTTATCATTAAAAAAGAGATTGAAAGCTTGAGTTAAGACTGCAGTTGTTTCTGCATGGCGCTGGATTAGGTTGATAATTAAAAAAGTTAAGGTAGCAAAAAATTTTATAATTTAATATTTGCGGCTTGTAGAAATTACGCACAAGGCCATTTTTAACTGATATCTAGGGCGCCTTTTTTTTCACGAAAAGATTTGCGCCAAGGCTAGACTCCAATATCCTATGTCATACGTGCAGTTTTCCTTTGGTTATTGGCCACGTGTCTTTGTCAGGAGACAGTTTCTTACCTGACTGGGACATTCAGAATTAGGTAACTCCGATAGCGAGTGTTAGTGATTCGCGGGCAGACACCTACAAAGCGTGACAGTTAAAACAATCCAATAAGGAAAGTGTATCTGAGTTCTAGTGCTTAGGAGTTCAAGTAGTTGTGAAATCTTTTCGCGAAAAACAGGTGGCCTCGTTGATAACATATTTTAACACATCTTTTAGAGTAACCATAATTTATGGTGTATTGCTTAGATGATTTGGTAGAGTTTATGCTGACATACTCTAACCATTTTGAGAAGTGACTAATGCAATCCAGTAAATCAGTTGAACAAATGTTGCTAAATGTAGCATCAAAGCACTAAAACATTTTATGCACCATTATATTTTTAAGGCCCCTGCTTATTTGGGCCACAAAATTTTGTGCACAGCACTAACAGTTCAGCAACCATTCAGAATTTTTCCGCGTTTTCAATTTATAATTACTAACAAGTAGATCTATGAATGCTGAATCTTCCGTATCTGATTTATAGCTTCCATTTTCTCTCGTTATTTAGTTTTAATAGCTCTGCAAAATGTTGAAGCTATGAAATGTCATATTCATTACACTGTGTGTTGCAAAAAAGCAAGGCTGTTGAATGTGGTGTGCCTTTAAGGTAACGCTCCAGTTGGATGAGAGGGTTCACTTTGCTGCTACCTTCCTTGCCTTGTACATGATCCAACATTGTTCAAAGTATACAGATGTCTAAATGCCAGAACAAATTTAACAGCTCTTGATAATAAAAATTTAAATTGTTAAGTCTTCTTAATAATTTCTATTGTTTAGTTAAATATTTACTGCCTTACCGTCTCATGGGCCATGGGTTTGAATAACACGTAATGCTAAAGGGTGAGGGTGTGTACATGAGTTTATATTATTTCTCAAGTTAAGCTGTGTGTGTTTAGTACAGAGATCCCTGTATCACCATTTATGGCACTCTGCTATTGCATGAACTATGTTGCAGTGTGTGTAAAAACACTGTTGAATATATTAACAATTCTTTTAAAAAATAAATAATGCCTGTTACAAACTATTTCAAAACATAACTTTTAAATGACTACAAAAAATATAACATAGTTGTATACATAGAAAACTTATATAGGAGATTGCACTGAAATTTGCAACAAAATTAACACCACTGAAATATTACGGTGAGCTTGAAATCCCATAATGGGTGTACATTGCTAGTCAGATATCTGAGAGAGTGAAAATCATTGGAGGGGGGATTATCAAAGATTCCCGGAATCCATTAGGCAATGCATGAGGGATGGGGATTAACCAAGCCGATTACAGCCTGTCACATTACGTAGGAATAAAAGAAATATTGAAAAGGGTGAACAAATTTTGCTGGTACTCGACAGGATTGGATTTTCAAAGCCATCCATTACTGTAACCAGGATGCACCATTATCATCTCTGCTTTCATTACATAATTTTGCTATTACTACACTTATCTCAAAGTGAAATATTCACATGTGTTGATAAACCATTATTCTCTTTCCATTGGCTTGGTTCAATTTCCTCAATTTGTTTCATTACATTCGGAAGTCTATCAGTTTATTGCAGTGATATACAGGATTATTCATTACAACCACACTTCCTGAGGAAAATTTTGTTACAAACTTCTCGGTAACTAATTTTTGATAACTTTTGTTTGTATAGTAGTGATAATCTCTCATTGTGTGCTGACATTTCCTTGTTGCAGCACCATTACATGAGATAATTTTTCTTCATGCAATAATTATAATCAAATATCAACATTTTGACAATGGTGCTAATGAACCACGTAATTAAATATATCTGAACAATTTATTCTGTACACAAGATGATTTTTTTCAACTGTGCAAATTATTTCGCAGGTGTCATTTTCATAGTGCTTAAAGATTAGAGGTGTGCACTTCTAAGGAACATTCAATTTTTCAGTTAAAGCAGATATTTGGTTTCCTGCCTTTTAAAATAAAGTTTTACTGAAATTCATTTTAAGTTTGCAGTTTTGAAGGGAGGTATATTTGGTACTTTATGTAAAACTTTTGTTCAAATATATGTTTGGCATTTTATTACTTCCAGCTTCTTTGGAATACAGCCTTTTTTTTTCATTGTTAATAAAGTTAGAGGCATATTTTGAAACCCTTAGCTGTCTAGTATTGTTAACTGTAATGTACACATGTTGGAGTAAATTTTTTGATCAGTTGGTACTAAGAATTCTGTGCTCACATTTCTTCCTGTTATACTGTCTACCAGAATATAGAATGACCTTGAAAATAATGTGAGACATTTTTACTTCAGTACCCAGGAAGCATTTGAGACCCCAGGGGGTCATCACCGGGACCTCATGTGTGCATGACTGTCCCGAGTCCAACAACCACCAACAACTCAACAGTTGGCAAACTTATAAGAAAATTATGATTCAAATTATTGCTCTTAAACAGCTGAAAATCCTCATCCGTCCAAAACCAGAATAAGTTAAAAGGCATAGGGGAAAATCGGGGATACTTTTCTACAGGAATCCTTTCACACATCCAGTGAAACAAGAAAAGTTCATTAATTGCATTTTATATAGTATGAACTTTCTGAGATACAACTTTCAGAGTATAGTGGTATTTCAGGTACAATTTAATTTTTAAAACCCCTTTTCTTCAATACAAATGGCCCTAAAATGATACCAAAATAGCGATATAAATAGTTGCATAACCAAACCTTATGGCGATGACATACTATACAAAGCCACATGGCTTCACAAAATGTATGGCACATTAAAGACTTCAATACTTTAAGAAAATGCAATAAAACAAGCAATCATGCCTATAAAATTTTTCATAAGAAACCCTAACACAAAATATGGAGTACAAAATGCCCATATTTACATTGACTAGAATAGTCCTTTAATATGATACCTATCTTAAATGCACGATGATGCAGATGGGAGCCGAATACCTCGAGATAGCCCCAGCCTGGCCATTTTATACATTAGAAGTTTACACCCCTTCTCTTCCGGAGAAGAAACATGGAAACATTGCGAATTTTATAATCAGTTGGCTTATGGCATCATAGCCAATTTAAACTCTTTATTTAAATTGATGCATTGGCAGGAACCAAAAACAGTATTTTATTTTTCGGTTGTTGTCTTCGTTCTTGTACGTCTTGCAACTTCTACGACGCTTAGGAAGGGGGACGAATCAAGATGCGGTGATGTCATGAATCACGTGATCACCCTGCCGGCAGCGCTAGGGGCGACACTCATTGTCATTGCACCCGGCCGTATGAATTTTGACGTGTACGAAGACTGCAGGCTGCCGGGCTGCAGTCACTACAAGATGGCGGGGCCCATTTGTCTGCGTTGGTGATCGGTTTTCGGCAAGCATGTAGATATTCACAAGCCAGTAAACTAAAACTCAAACTTCAATTTAAGGTAAAGGAACACCATAATGTCCCCTTTTAAGGCTGCACATAATTATTTTCACCGAGATGCTCTTTTTTTTTTTTGGTCGAGGCACATAAGGTGCTTAGGAGAGATGCCCAGGCATCTCACATTTATTTCTTAACAAATTATTTGTCTATGTTATTAGCAGCATTAATCTTGGTGCTAAAATAAAGGTCTAACATTGCAAAGTTCTTTTCAGTTAATAATATACACTGTAAACTGGACCTAAAATGCATTAAAACATTAGAATGTTGTTTCCTTCGTCCATTCCATTATTTCTTAGAATTACATAGCACAGTCTGTCAATGTTTTAAAGAATTTAAGTGACTCANCAGTCTGTCAATGTTTTTAAGAATTTAAGTGACTCGTACAGTCATGAAACTCATGTCTTATCAAAAACATTGGCTATCATTTGCTAATACTTAAGCAAAAAATAAAAAAACCATTGACCTGAAAATGTAAAAATAAGACGACAGAGCTGTTTATTTAAAATGGTGGGAATAAAACATGTCTTATATTAGAGTTTATACAGTATATGGTGCAGAGTATACAGCATGATAGGAAGGCTACATACCAGTTCAGAGCTTTGTGTATAGAGGCAATGCAATGTGCAAGCATTGTCACCCTATGTTCTCCCTTACTGTTGTGCCCCTCATGCAGTAGGAAATGTCATGCAAAACTGCTCATTAATCTGAAAGCATTAAATATAGGATGTTACTAGCACCTTGTTCAGGGAGTCTGAATTTCTTGTTGTGCACTGTTGGAACTTGCCTTGTGTTTGTGTGTGCAGTCACTACATGCGCCAAATCCTAGAGGCCTTGAGGTACTGTCATGAAAATGACATTATCCACCGCGACATCAAGCCGCACTGTGTTCTACTCGCCACCAAGGAGAACTCCGCACCCATCAAGCTGGGGGGCTTCAGCGTGGCCATCCAGCTGCAGGGGGGCCAACCTGTCTCAGGTCAGCTCCAGGGGTTTTTCCCTGTTGTGTACTGTGGAACCCACTTCGTACTTTCTAAGTACTTATTGAAGTAAACCGAAAAATTCAGGCTAATACAAGTATGGGATTTAAGAGAACATGTTTGTCACAAATTGGGCTTAAAATTATTCTTATGCAAGAGAGAAGAAAATTGAATAAGCAGAAACTGTGATGTCCCTGGCTTGGTGATAGTTTGTGTGTGTGTGTGTGTGTGTGTGTGTGTGTGTGTGGGGGGGGGGGGATACCGGCACTTATTTCGTAGTTCAATTGGTTAAAATAAAACTGTGATTTAAATATATTTTCAAACACATTTTGTTTTACTTAAATGTAGATTGTTAATACACATATTGTGTACTTTATATTTTTCTTAAATAACTAAACAGCACAGCCTAAACACAAATGAACAAAGTTTTTTCTTTGTAGACAGACAGGTGCCGGAACAGAGAACAGGGTGGGGATGGTGGTTGGATGTGTGTGCTGCAATCTTGCCAGTTGCAACAAGATATGTGTAGGTTTGAGTTTCATTTGCATTGTGAAACATGCCACGGTAGCAGTTCATCATCTGAATGATTTTATTTATAGCTTCATCCCTCCAGTTTATGAAATAGTCTGGTGCTTGAGAAATCTCGCAAAGCAGTGCCAGGATAGCTACTATCTCCCTGTGTACAATTATAGTATTCTGCAACTGGTGGTAATAGTGAACAGTTAATAGTTACTATTTTCAGAAAGCCCTGTAGCATATCACACTGAGAAATGATGGTGGTGTCGGGCAAGGTTTGTGCCCAAGATTCATTTTCATGTTAGAAAGATAATTCAGTTCGTGAACGATACTAATGGTCCTGTAGATANAGGTTTGTGCCCAAGATTCATTTTCATGTTAGAAAGATAATTCAGTTCGTGAACGATACTAATGGTCCTGTAGATACCATGCAGAAAATTATTAATAGTAAAATGCTTTAATTCATAACATGGGTGCAAAAACAGACTTTCGTCTTTTTTTGGTACAGATGCTGCAAATGTTTTGTCAGGGGTGAACTAGTATATGTNAGGTGCAAAAACAGACTTTCGTCTTTTTTTGGTACAGATGCTGCAAATGTTTTGTCAGGGGTGAACTAGTATATGTGCACTCAAGAATTCAAAGGGGTTTCGCATAAAGAGAGAGATTAATAAAGAGAAGGATATTTATATATTGGTCACTATTGCATTCAGTATTATGTATTTACTTATTAATTATGTCTACCTAACTGACTAACATTGTGAGACACCTTAGTTTGAAGCCAGAGGCCGATATAGAAGCATGGTTATAGCAGATGACACACCAGTCATCTTGGTGGCTCCTTGATCCAACATAATCAGCTGGCATTGTGTAAAGAAAACCCTGTTTAAGGTGTTTCGTCAGCCTATACTGTCTCTGGGCCTCATGAAATCGTGCCCTGGTTCCCAGTTCAGTGTAGGGTATTCTTGTTTCAACCAGCAGGCTAGGTGTAATACTGTCCCAGTGAAATTTGCTGCATGCTGGCCTTTTTAATTTTCATGAGAGATGGTGCATTGCTAAACTAAGGTCTGGCCGCACTATTTTAACGGTATGGATACACAGTAATTGATGCTGTGTGTTGTGGTACCATCTCCAGACCAACATGTCTGCTTCTCTATCACTTTGTTTTGCTTCTTCGTTCACAGGGACCATATCCTTTCACTCAGACAAAGTGTACTCTGACATGTCGACAGGCCATTATCATTGGCAAGCACAGCAAGACTATTGACTGGTGTTATCCAGTACACAACAGCATGCACAGTGTGGTTGATGGTGCACCCCACTCATGTTGCCTTCCTGCCATTGCACTGAGTCATTGCTCATTTCACCTGAATGAGATTTCATTAGCTTATTGGTTCCACATTGCAAAACATTATATTTGCATCATCTACTCTACTCTGATGTTCACCATTGCCCCAGAAAATTATTCTATAATGTTGTGTTTGGTAGTATGTAGTTTCTTGGGTCACTATCAAATATTATGTAACAAAATATTTCTGTGCTTTCGTAATTATAACTCCGCTAGCTAAGTAAGCATTAAAGTATGTTATGGTTGTCAGATGGCTTGTAAATCCAACACAGCAAACATAATATTTTTACTTGATATGTTTGTAAAGCTGTGCTAAAGTACAGTATGAAATATAAACTTTTATTTGATGAGTGGCTTTTCTATTGTAGTAATTGCTTAAGACCTTTGCAGNCCTGCCATTGCACTGAGTCATTGCTCATTTCACCTGAATGAGATTTCATTAGCTTATTGGTTCCACATTGCAAAACGTTATATTTGCATCATCTACTCTACTCTGATGTTAACCATTGCCCCAGAAAATTATTCTATAATGTTGTGTTTGGTAGTATGTAGTTTCTTGGGTCACTATCAAATATTATGTAACAAAATATTTCTGTGCTTTTGTAATTATAACTCCGCTAGCTAAGTAAGTATTAAAGTATGTTATGGTTGNTTGTAATTATAACTCTGCTAGCTAAGTAAGTATTAAAGTATGTTATGGTTGTCAGATGGCTTGTAAATCCAACACAGCAAACGTAATATTTTTACTTGATATGTTTGTAAAGCTGTGCTGAAGTACAGTATGAAATATAAACTTTTATTTGATGAGTGGCTTTTCTATTGTAGTAATTGCTTAAGACCTTTGCAGAATATGTGTTAAATCGATTTTTTTACAAAGTGAAGTGTTTAGCAGCAAATCAATTGTTTGCAAGCAACCATTAAGATGGTGGTGCACATAATCCATTTACGTATAACTTTGGCATGAACAGCTCTGAAGTATTACTTATGAAGTACAACATGGTTTTTTTGTTTGTGTTTGTGCTGTGTATTGCTGGCACTAGTTGCTGGAACCTTCTGGTATATTGTTCTAAGGCGTGGCTTGTCCCTTGTAGGTACAACGTTGGATTCCAGACCAATGCTTAGTCCACAAGGACAACTCTACCTCAAGGCTGACAGAGAAGGTGTGTTGCATCCTGTTGTTGCATGTTTAGTTTATCGTTGCACCAACTTGATTCAAAGTGATGATGTCTTGTAAAGACTCGTAGTGGGTTGTGAATGGGTTTACTTTGTTTTTAATGGTTATTTCAGAGATCATGTGTAGTATTTAAAGTTTTTCGATTCTAAATAAATTTCTATAATTTATTTTGTTTACTTCAAATGATAATACTTGATTAAAAATATCAATGACAAAGTAAAACCTTTCTTTTCAAAAGCACTTTTATTAAATATTAGGTATCACTTAATTGAACCACATCCCATATGGTGAAAACCATCTTTGTACATTTACCACAGAAGTTTTATTTGGCATGTACACTTGTGTGACCAGATTCTTACGGTAAACAATAGATACTTGTACTCATTTTAGGATTTGAGAAAAAAAACAGTAAATTGATTGCTGAAATGCATTTTTTGGGATGGTACCCTTAATTTTAGAGTTACTGTTATTCTCAAATNAAAAAAAAAAAAAAAAAAAAAAAAAGATTTACTTGTTGAAATAGCACTTTTGCTGTAATCCTCTACATTTTCACAACTCACTTTAGTGTAAAGTTTTCATGAATTTTTTTAATTAATTGTAATTTGTATTTATTATTGTTTTTGCATTGTGATGTTTGAGGAAAATGTCTTAAAATGTACCTACAAGAGTGTTAGGTTTGCAGCAAACTGGTATGTAATTAGTGTTTGTTAAACTCTTATCGGCTAATACTAATGTTCTTACCACAAATTATAACGTAACATTTTTTTCTGTGGAATGATTATGGAGATTTGGAAGTGGTGTTACTCGTTGAAAATAATTTTGGCATGTCGTAGGGTTGTATTAAATTTCGTGATAGTAACCCATTAACAGTAATGACAACAGCCACAGTTTAATAATTAATACATTAACATAGCAAGGCCTTTTCTTTCACACCTGTGCCAAAATAGTTTCACTAAATATTGTTTATTTTTATTCCTTTTGGAAACATTTGATTATGTTCAGAGATAAACCATGTTACCGATATGTAGAGACACCGGTTGCCCCCTGGGTCCGACTAGCAGCACTCAGAGAACACCCGCTCCCTCATCGTATCAGCAACAAGTCCACTGTTCCCCTCCATCACTCCCAGGATAAAGGAGAACAGCAGCAAACAGGTAACAGGATGGAAAAGTTATCAATTGCATCCCCGAATTAGTTATTGTGAAAAACCCTTATACATGTTTAATTTTATTTTCTGTGGGTTGGGGTAATCTCCCTTAATTTTTCTCTGCAACCCACCTCTCAATAAGAAATGTGAGACAATACTGCACGTTGCCACCTGGTGTGCGCACTCTATAGTAAGCCGGCCTTCATGCACACCAGACGTTGGCGCGTCCAGCATTGGCGGAGCCTTCAAACTAGGTAGTTTGCTTCACATAGTGGAAAACCACCTGGCAGNGACGTTGGCGCGTCCAGCATTGGCGGAGCCTTCAAACTAGGTAGTTTGCTTCACATAGTGGAAAACCACCTGGCAGGCATGTAACTTACTTAATGTGACAACTGTCGGATCCTGCTTCAGTAATGTGGTATCGATAATAGTATATTTTGAACCACAAGAATGCTCTCTTTACATTTGCTGTTCTAAACATGGTTATAAGTAATTTATANGATAATAGTATATTTTGAACCACAAGAATGCTCTCTTTACATTTGCTGTTCTAAACATGGTTATAAGTAATTTATATAGAAAAAAATACTAACATTGCTAAAATGGCTGTTGGAAAGCTTGTAGGTGAGCCCGTGGATCTCGAGCTACTCCAATACCCGTTGTAGGTGATTGCAGCGTTCCTCCCACGAGTTGGAGTATATGGTGATGTCATTTAGGTATGCAAAACAAAACTGCCCCAGTTACCCGAATTTGCAGGAAGGCTGCAAGAGGACCAGGTTGCCTTCACTGAAGAATGTGAACACTAGCTCAAGGGGAACGGGATGACGCTCAAACATGGGTTACCCGAACACAAAAACAGATGACCGGTAAAGCCCAAGAATGGTGGTCCCGTTATGGGGAATTTATCTCGGAGTGGTCTTAGCTGTGTACCCAACTGGCCACACGGTTTTCCGGAGAATAGGTACTAGCTTGCCTCACCATTGATGCTGTCAAAAGGCTGATAATGAGGCCAAAATATTTATCCATAGAAAAGTACAGATGTACAAACTGATTATCGGTGAAGGTGGTGAGGAGAGCTGCGTGAGGGCAATAACACACACGCTCCTCCCCAACTCCCGTAACCTGCTGCAAATTCTTCGCCTCCAGTCCATCGACAAATTAGTTGAAAGGTCATGAGATACCGAATGCAACTACAAGGTGCAGGTGGCCTTGGACTGAACGAAAGCAGTGAAAGTGAAGGAAGGTACCAAGCCGACCGGAAGCCGAACCGACACCACCCTCACCCCCCTCCCAAGCTCTACCTCATTGCTGGTTCTACCCAGGCAGGCACTTCAACAGGGACTGTCCAAACAAACAACCAGAGTGCTGGATGGCGAGGGNCATTGCTGGTTCTACCCAGGCAGGCACTTCAACAGGGACTGTCCAAACAAACAACCAGAGTGCTGGATGGCGAGGGAAGGGGGAGTCACCGACAACCCTTACAAGGAAATTGAGCAGACGCCCTGTCGTTTGAGAATAAGGAACGCCANAGGGAAGGGGGAGTCACCGACAACCCTTACAAGGAAATTGAGCAGACGCCCTGTCGTTTGAGAATAAGGAACGCCAAATGGGAAACTAAAGAACCAGGATGGGAAACGGGCTGTCACCTTCGGTCACATCAACGTCAACAAGGTTAAAGGGGTCAGGTCAGGGTACACAGGCTCTGGTCAGACTCTACTGAGGTGGAGTCTGAAGGATCTGGCGCTTGGCCTTGAATAACCCCTTAAATAAGGTAGGATGGGTAGGCCATTAGCAGGGCATGTAATCACTTGTATGAGGTGAGGACTCAGGGTGGCTGGGGTAAGTATGGCAATGGCGTTGGACTTATATTTCACAGGTCTCACCCCAGGCTGATATGTGTTCGTGGGCTGATGTGCTGGGTCTGGGTCTGGTCCAAGTGTTGGAGTTGTCGTCAAAAGCGATGCCTGGGTCTCTCGACTCTTGCTGGGTTGCTGGCTCTGGATCAGTGGGCAGGCACTGGTAGGCGTCTGGCAGCTGGCTGACACCTCCGAAGCGGTGAACAGCCTATTGCGGCTGGATCAATCCCCAGTTCCAGGGGCAGGCCCAGACGTAGGTATGCGACGACGGGATGAGCAGCTCCAAGAGTTTTCACAAGGGGGCCAAAGAGGTTGGCAGGGAGGGCTGAGAGGTGGAACCTCAACAGTTGGTGGTTGGCTCGAGCTCGTTCCTGGGGGGGTTTAAGTAGCTGATGGCTAGTGAGGTAGGGTTGCTCAGCAACTGGTTCTCCACAAAATCAGCAGCTGTCCTCCTGTTGCTTCACTTACTACCACTTCTGCGGGTGAACGGCATCTACAGGAAGGTACTAGTGTTCACGTCTGCACTGGGTGGCAGGCAACGGTTCCCTAGCTATACCCTGTACCATATATGAAGGCCACATTCTTGACAGTTGACGATCGCCACGCCAATGTTTTCTTTTCGTTTGTGTATCCATTCGCCATCAACTGGTTTTAATGCAACGAGTCGGCGCGTCCAGGAGGTGCTGCGTCGTGCGGCAATTAGTGAACTACTTGGGTGGCCGCGGCAGGCGGTGAGAGGTTTGAAGGGCATGTGTAGGGNTGCGTCGTGCGGCAATTAGTGAACTACTTGGGTGGCCGCGGCAGGCGGTGAGAGGTTTGAAGGGCATGTGTAGGGTTGTTCGTAAAAGCTGTACACATAATATATGTTACTTTAAAAATTATGCAGAACTCGTGAAAAAGAAAACTATTGGTATCTGTTCGTAAGTATATTATATAAAGCAAACGAACGCTTTTCTCTTCTGGCTTGTAGTGCTTCGAAAAAATCCCACAGATGGCGTGCACAACATTTCAGCGCGTGCTCTGAGCCACATTTTTTTCTCAAGAGGTAGTGTCTTTGTAAAGTTAACTGTTTTTCTATTACTGGCTCGGAACGACACAAATTTGAAATATATTACGTCAAATTATTAGAAAAAATTATTCAACAATATTATGCAATATTGCTGTATGCTTTTGGAATCAATATCAAGCACGTAAGTAAAGCGGGGTTGGAGAGGGGCAATTAAGATGTGAAAAAATGTTTTGAAATTGCATTTTATTTGGATACGGATCGTTTTAATGTGCCTTTCATTTTGAACACCTAAACATTTCTACTTTAGCACGAAGTTTAGTTTCTAACACTAAAAACCGCTGTTTTATGATCACGTAAAATAAAATGTATTAATTAATCTAGGAACTCTTTCTTACTGCGTATTTTCAGCTCGTCTAATGTGTGTCGGCAGTGCACTCAGAATAGCCGATGTAATATTAACTTTTGTTCGTTCGTGCATCAACTGATGCAGGATTTTGTAAATTGCACGTTGTTTGTTTTGAATATGTCAATTTGGCACTCGCTGACTTTCAGAATGTGGCCTTCTTATATGAAATGAACTATATCATGTACCCATAAGGGGATCGGTTACTCCTTGTCAAACCTGGCACTCCTTCTGGCAGATCTGTACGCAGTGGATGGAGTGGTTTAGCTGACTTGGGCGGTTTATCCTCTTCGTCGTCTCTCTTGCTAGGGGAGGGCTATACTGCGCACCTGGTAACACTACGTACCCTGTATGGGTGGCCTGCTAATGTGTTGTGTTTGCGACATACTTACAGTCCTCTTTACAGTCCTTTTTAGGGACGGTCCACAGTCGTACTCTGGAGTCGGAAATCTGTTCCAAATCTGNGCGTCGTGCGGCAATTAGTGAACTACTTGGGTGGCCGCGGCAGGCGGTGAGAGGTTTGAAGGGCATGTGTAGGGTCGTTCGTAAAAGCTGTACACATAATATATGTTACTTTAAAAATTATGCAGAACTCGTGAAAAAGAAAACTATTGGTATCTGTTCGTAAGTATATTATATAAAGCAAACGAACGCTTTTCTCTTCTGGCTTGCAGTGCTTCGAAAAAATCCCACAGATGGCGTGCACAACATTTCAGCGCGTGCTCTGAGCCACATTTTTTTCTCAAGAGGTAGTGTCTTTGTAAAGTTAACTGTTTTTCTATTACTGGCTCGGAACGACACAAATTTGAAATATATTACGTCAAATTATTAGAAAAAATTATTCAACAATATTATGCAATATTGCTGTATGCTTTTGGAATCAATATCAAGCACGTAAGTAAAGCGGGGTTGGAGAGGGGGCAATTAAGATGTGAAAAAATGTTTTGAAATTGCATTTCATTTGGATACGGATCGTTTTAATGTGCCTTTCATTTTGAACACCTAAACATTTCTACTTTAGCACGAAGTTTAGTTTCTAACACTAAAAACCGCTGTTTTATGATCACGTAAAATAAAATGTATTAATTAATCTAGGAACTCTTTCTTACTGCGTATTTTCAGCTCGTCTAATGTGTGTCGGCAGTGCACTCAGAATAGCCGATGTAATATTAACTTTTGTTCGTTCGTGCATCAACTGATACAGGATTTTGTAAATTGCACGTTGTTTGTTTTGAATATGTCAATTTGGCACTCGCTGACTTTCAGAATGTGGCCTTCTTATATGAAATGAACTATATCATGTACCCATAAGGGGATCGGTTACTCCTTGTCAAACCTGGCACTCCTTCTGGCAGATCTGTATGCAGTGGATGGAGTGGTTTAGCTGACTTGGGCGGTTTATCCTCTTCGTCGTCTCTCTTGCTAGGGGAGGGCTATACTGCGCACCTGGTAACACTACGTACCCTGTATGGGTGGCCTGCTAATGTGTTGTGTTTGCAACATACCTACAGTCCTCTTTACAGTCCTTTTTAGGGACGGTCCACAGTCGTACTCTGGAGTCGGAAATCTGTTCCAAATCTGNCTACAGTCCTCTTTACAGTCCTTTTTAGGGACGGTCCACAGTCGTACTCTGGAGTCGGAAATCTGTTCCAAATCTGTGGTTCCCTGCCGCTTTGTTGTGGGGTGATACCAGGATGGAAACTAAGCACAGTTCACTCTAGATAGGATACTCTGTGGTTAGACTGGAATACGTGTTTTATTCCATCCAGAATAGAATACGTACTATCTCCTGCGTCTTACCACTCACTGGGTAACCTATGGAAGTGAAGTTCAGTTGAAAAGACAGGTGAAGGGCCCTGTTGGCTTGAAGAGCAAGAGCAACAATTGGGTAGCTATGAAAACAATAGGGGCGGAACATAGACTCTTCGGTGCTGCACTGGTGCTTGAAGACGCCTGGCATTGGTCGCTGGCAATCGCTAGGAGTTCCTCACGAGGAGGAAGGAGAGCAGAGAGCCTCAGCATGGCTTGTGCTAAGGTGAACTGCTGAGAATTAACTGGTATTTAATGGGGTGCACTTCTTTATATAGTGGTTGCCGGGGTGCGTCTAGTCTCTTCAGAAGTCTGGTGTCTTCGGTCAGCTTGGCTCCTCCCTTCATGGGTAGCGCGGCCACGTGCGTGACTATTCCTTTGATTCCGTATTCCGCTCTCCTGGTCTTACATTTTCCAAGGAGGCTGTAAGCTGGCCTTGGAAGTGGCCAGTCTGGGTTTGTATCTCATCTGGGGCACGTGGCACGCACGTGATACGTAGTTGGCAAAAAAAGAAAATAGCCAAATATATGTCATGCATAAAGTTAAACTTGTCAACAGTTTCCACACAATTAACTACAGTGGAGTCTCCATTATCCGTCAGTTTCGGGACCGTCACCGTGACGGTTGAGAGAATAGACGGATAATATAATATAAATATCCCCCCCCCCCCGACCATCACACACGACAAATACTAGCGATAATAATGGTATACAATATTTAGCACTATACAGGTAGCAATAAATAGAAGTATGTACAGCACAGTATGTATTTGATATTAAGTATTGTAGACTTCTGTTTATTATGTTGATAAAATAACAAAATTGAATACAGTACAATTATGTACATGTTCAGTTGTGTAATCCTACCTAAAAAAGTCTGTCATTTTCCTTTGTTTTAATACTTCACTGGCTTTTGTTGTTGCTGTGTTGCATATCTTACATAGGAGTAATATCTCTGTAGCGTTTGCCTCTTCTTGTTGCTCGCACCATTCAATGCACTTGGAAAACATGTTTTCAGCATCACTGTGGCTAATTATTTTGGGGCAATCCTTGAGTGTACATCCTCTTCTTCTTCACTTAAACATTCATTGACTGTCGTCTGCCCGATTCCATATAGCGGGGGATACTGGTTGAGCTTTCTCCTTTACACAGTCGTTTTATAATTTCAAGTTTTTGAGAAAGTCCCAATACAACACGTTTCTGTTTCTGACATTTTTAAACACACTACACTTTGACAACAAACTGAGGACAATGACTTGCTGACTAAGTGACTACCGCTACTGAACTGACTGTAGGAATGGGAGGGCGAATGAGTGTCTAGGAATTCTGGTAGGGTGGTGAGGAAGACAAACAATTCTATGAAGTATGTACATATGTAGGTTGTACATAAACAACAAACGCGAGTCATTCGCATTCTGCACCACACAGAATGTATTTTTACTGGGTATTCATTGACAAAAATATTACAGTACAGTATACGTATTGTTCAACTCAATAATGTGCTTAATTTGATCTAATATTAAGCGAGAAAAAAGTTATTTGTTTTTTAGTTTATTAAGTTTTTTTGTATCCAATTTTATTATTTTACTTGTGTCAGTTTACTGATGGTTAACAGAAACTGACAGTTAAATGGATGACTGTTAACCGAGACTCCACTGTACACACATACCTACCTATGTGGTATTTAACGTAGTTATAATCCAATAAATTTGAAAAATTGCTTTTTCTGAATTAATAGTCAAATAAAATAAATCATGCTTATTTTCTCATCACAAGGAATGTACGAATTATGAACACTTAGGTTCACTAGCTGCTTTCTTGCCGTTGTGGGGCACCTCACACTTGTTATTTCTTATTCAAGAGGATAGAAAGGGGGTGGTTGCACAAACTGCCATCCCAACTTAGGACATAAAAATTAATCTTAAGTTTACAGTAAATAAAATAAAACTATGTGAATACTCATCTAAATAAAGTCCACCATTAATACTATCCCAATCTCTGGTGATCACCACACTGCGAGGCTAGCCAGGTCATCCAACACACAAAAAAAAAACACGTCACATAGCGTCGCTTGTAAAACTCCTACAATGTGCGCTCCACCCTTTTCCAAGTCTTCAGGTACTCCGATCTCGTCCACGACTGCCTTACTTGACAGGTCTTCAACACCTTTAAAACATGGGCGAACAAAGTGCCACACTCCCAGCTCTAGGATTGCTGATGCCGTCAAAGCCTGATCAGTGCTCGTGGGGCAAACATCGTCCCCTATCCAGCAACCGAGAAATAATTCCCTAGCAGTCGAAAGGTGGAAAAATTGCAAAAAGCACGTCTTTGCTCTCCTGCTTCCCCCTGCACATGGGTAAGGCGTTGACAACAGTTTCACAACCATGTAGTTAGGCTGCCACAGTAAACAACTTCTCGTTTAGCCCCGGAAGGGTTCCAACTCCTGAACACTGACCACAAGGTCACAGCCGTGGATTTAAACAGCGAAAATAAATATCAAACCATTGGTATTGAAATTACTAACATAACAATATTAAGAATAAAAGATGTTTGTATGCAAGAGCAGAGGCACTGTTAGTCACAAAATAGTAACTTTCACAGTGTGTACTCCTGACCCCTTGGTTCTTATCATCCTTTTTTCAGTGTACTAGTTTGTAAGTTGTGAATTTGTTAGTGAACTGATTTTTAAGTATCCATATTATTTTAACAAATGATAAAATATCGGTTAAATAACATGCTGTTCTACCGCCATCACTACAATTAGTCAACTTCAGGCATTGGTTAGTTTGAAATAAATATNAGTTAAATAACATGCTGTTCTACCGCCATCACTACAATTAGTCAACTTCAGGCATTGGTTAGTTTGAAATAAATATACAAAGGGTTTTTGGCAGTGTGCTAGCAAGTAACAATATTATTTTTTGACTTGATATTTTTGTGACCATCAGATGAGAGATTGTGGTCCAAGAAGTAAATTTATGCTGTTATTAAAGTTTATGTAACATCCGTTTCACTTATATATTACTGTAATTTTGTTGAAAACCCAGCAATTGGTTGATATTTAAGAAATATATGCAGATAATAATCATGAACTGGTGTTCATACGCAAATTATAAATTTTCTTTTCTCTTAATGAGTCATCTCTTAAAGTCATCTCGCTGCAAAACTGATTTTTACGTGGTGTGTATAGCAGTACAGTTCTGGTCTTCCTGCACTTTGTCCAACTTGCCCTCTGCCAAGACTGAAGGCATTACTGCGGTCTGGAGCTGTGGCAGGCGGGGTGCTGGAATGTGGGCAGACTGGCAGCAATAAAAGGGAGGCAAGGTCACTACCCTTGTTTCTAATTCACTGCAGGGGTTTCTTAAGGCCCCAAAAGCAATTGCATGCCAAGTGGCTACAGTCCAGTTGCAATTTCTTTTAGTACATATGTTCCCAAATATTGTACATGCATAAGGGAGATACAAATAATTCCGAACATATATTTTGTTTTGCTCATCAGCAAGCAAATATTAGTTATAAATAAGATTTAAAAATATTCAAACTAAGTTATCGTTACGTAATGGATTTGGTTTCGATGGGCTGGGAAAGAGGTGGGGGATGGCGTGGCTCATATGACCTCTCCCTTGGATCTGCCACCGACTCAGTTTCATTATGAATTGGCATATTTTTTGACACTGGTAAAACAGTTTATTTGATCTTCAGTTTATTTCTAGTTTTTGGTGGACAAGAAGTTTTTAGGATATATGGTATGTTGTGGATAGTGTAGAGGACACCACTGCATGATGCTGGGTATTGCCTTATTGTTATCTAAGTTCTCCATTTCCATAATTTTGCTTTTCAGTTCCATCTTACTTTATCTCGTGTATTTTTCAGTTGGACCAGGAGCGGCAGTTCTGCATGTAAGGTGGTTTGGGTAGCTGATTCTATTTCAACATGTGTTTACTCTGTCTAAGGCAGGAATAGCATGTATATTTTAGTTTCTGGTTTGTAATAGTGAATGAGTTGGTACTGTTGTGCAATAGTAGAGGTGATGTTTGTGGTGACAGGTCGGGTGGGTACGTCACACTTCATGTCCCCCGAGGTGGTGAAGCGACAGCAATACGGAAAGCCGGCGGACATTTGGTCGACNTGGGTACGTCACACTTCATGTCCCCCGAGGTGGTGAAGCGACAGCAATACGGAAAGCCGGCGGACATTTGGTCGACGGGGGTCCTACTGCACATTCTACTGTCGGGGACTCTGCCTTTCCTGGGCACCCGGGAACGCCTCTACGAGTGCATCTGTCGTGGAAAGCTGCACGTAAGTTCTCCAGGACTCCTCTCCTTTCCTTCCTCTTTCAGAAGTGCTAGAATTATGTGCATCAGTTGAAGGGGCCAAGAGGAGGGCACTTGCTCTCCCTTGGTAAAGGGATTTTTTTCTATGAAATGTGATAGATNGTCAGTTGAAGGGGCCAAGAGGAGGGCACTTGCTCTCCCTTGGTAAAGGGATTTTTTTCTATGAAATGTGATAGATCCATTACAATTGTTTAAAAATGATGGTGTCCGTAGTCATTCTCATAACCAAATGGAAATAACAATTTTTTATAAGAAATAAATTGCTTATTAGCAAAATAACTTTAAAGTGCAACTCCCTGTTGGGAAGAGTTCTTCCTGTTTTTTCCATAATTTATGTTGATAATTGTTTGTGCTTTTGTATTCAATATTATGTTGTATATTATTAAAAATAATAAACTAATGTATCAATATGACGTCATGGATGTTTGCTGCATTTATTTTATGTAAACCCCACTTGTAAACTCCTTGGAAGGAAACATTATAATTCCTATTCTCCTCATGGAAAAACTTTGCGACATCCCTGGCTAGAATACTTGAGCATCGGGGAGGAGCACATTTTTCTATTTTTTTATTTACGAGTACAGGATGACCTGCGACTGAGGTTGATAAAATTAATTGTGTACTAAAGGTTCCAGGTTCAAATATTCTGTGATACATAATTTAATTTTAATGGTGTCTTGTATCTAAGCTGAATAATAAAAATACATACAAAAGCAATGACTTCAATATCCCCCATTTAAATTAAAAATTATGAAGCTGCATCACTTTTGTTTAACTGGAGCTCATGCCAGACATTGCCGACATATTTTCCTAATAATCGGTTAGGAACTTAATACTTATTACGTTATTTACAGTTACATAGAAACAAAAAAACAGGATAACAATTCAGCCTTGTTTTTGTGTGTATATTAACATTATTTTTTATTACAAAGATGGAACTCATTTGAAAACAAAAGTTATTTGTATTTGTGACTGTGTGCTTCTTCTGTCTCCTCTAAACTACAGTGATAAATCCCTATCAGTCTTGCTAAGTTTTCAAGAAAATAAATAAAATATGGTAACGAAGAAAGAAGTAGAAGATTGGTACTGTGTAGGTAATTAATGAAACCAAAAAAAANAAATAAATAAAATATGGTAACGAAGAAAGAAGTAGAAGATTGGTACTGTGTAGGTAATTAATGAAACCAAAAAAAAAAATGGATTTAAAATGCTTGAAAGCATAAAATAAGATGATAAAAAAAATTAATTTTGTTTTTGTTTAACTNAAAAAAAAATGGATTTAAAATGCTTGAAAGCATAAAATAAGATGATAAAAAAAATTAATTTTGTTTTTGTTTAACTCTGTGCAATCCACAGGTTGTGACCCAACCAAACAAGTGTGTCATTTTGACGTGAGGTCGGAGTTGAAGCATGGTAGTGATATCACGGCTGCACCGTTCTTCGTGTAGAGTTATGACTGGAAACACTCACCAGAGATGTCCTGTATATTTCTTACCGGCTGCTCTGCTGTTGTGGGTCGTGGGCGAGACACCCAGGTGGCTAGGCTGTTCTCCCGATCCTCTACGTCTCAATTGAAGGGTTATTAATTGCGGTTCGATAGGCTGCTAGCTGTGGGCAGTCGCGGTCGGCCCAGTACCACCGCGGGTGCCTGTTGTGGGTCGTGGGCGAGACACCCAGGTGGCTAGGCTGTTCTCCCGATCCTCTACGTCTCAATTGAAGGGTTATTAATTGCGGTTCGATAGGCTGCTAGCTGTGGGCAGTCGCGGTCGGCCCAGTACCACCGCGGGTGCCTGTTGTGGGTCGTGGGCGAGACACCCAGGTGGCTAGGCTGTTCTCCCGATCCTCTACGTCTCAATTGAAGGGTTATTAATTGCGGTTCGATAGGCTGCTAGCTGTGGGCAGTCGCGGTCGGCCCAGTACCACCGCGGGTGCCTGTTGTGGGTCGTGGGCGAGACACCCAGGTGGCTAGGCTGTTCTCCCGATCCTCTACGTCTCAATTGAAGGGTTATTAATTGCGGTTCGATAGGCTGCTAGCTGTGGGCAGTCGCGGTCGGCCCAGTACCACCGCGGGTGCCTGTTGTGGGTCGTGGGCGAGACACCCAGGTGGCTAGGCTGTTCTCCCGATCCTCTACGTCTCAATTGAAGGGTTATTAATTGCGGTTCGATAGGCTGCTAGCTGTGGGCAGTCGCGGTCGGCCCAGTACCACCGCGGGTGCCTGTTGTGGGTCGTGGGCGAGACACCCAGGTGGCTAGGCTGTTCTCCCGATCCTCTACGTCTCAATTGAAGGGTTATTAATTGCGGTTCGATAGGCTGCTAGCTGTGGGCAGTCGCGGTCGGCCCAGTACCACCGCGGGTGCCTGTTGTGGGTCGTGGGCGAGACACCCAGGTGGCTAGGCTGTTCTCCCGATCCTCTACGTCTCAATTGAAGGGTTATTAATTGCGGTTCGATAGGCTGCTAGCTGTGGGCAGTCGCGGTCGGCCCAGTACCACCGCGGGTGCCTGTTGTGGGTCGTGGGCGAGACACCCAGGTGGCTAGGCTGTTCTCCCGATCCTCTACGTCTCAATTGAAGGGTTATTAATTGCGGTTCGATAGGCTGCTAGCTGTGGGCAGTCGCGGTCGGCCCAGTACCACCGCGGGTGCCTGTTGTGGGTCGTGGGCGAGACACCCAGGTGGCTAGGCTGTTCTCCCGATCCTCTACGTCTCAATTGAAGGGTTATTAATTGCGGTTCGATAGGCTGCTAGCTGTGGGCAGTCGCGGTCGGCCCAGTACCACCGCGGGTGCCTGTTGTGGGTCGTGGGCGAGACACCCAGGTGGCTAGGCTGTTCTCCCGATCCTCTACGTCTCAATTGAAGGGTTATTAATTGCGGTTCGATAGGCTGCTAGCTGTGGGCAGTCGCGGTCGGCCCAGTACCACCGCGGGTGCCTGTTGTGGGTCGTGGGCGAGACACCCAGGTGGCTAGGCTGTTCTCCCGATCCTCTACGTCTCAATTGAAGGGTTATTAATTGCGGTTCGATAGGCTGCTAGCTGTGGGCAGTCGCGGTCGGCCCAGTACCACCGCGGGTGCCTGTTGTGGGTCGTGGGCGAGACACCCAGGTGGCTAGGCTGTTCTCCCGATCCTCTACGTCTCAATTGAAGGGTTATTAATTGCGGTTCGATAGGCTGCTAGCTGTGGGCAGTCGCGGTCGGCCCAGTACCACCGCGGGTGCCTGTTGTGGGTCGTGGGCGAGACACCCAGGTGGCTAGGCTGTTCTCCCGATCCTCTACGTCTCAATTGAAGGGTTATTAATTGCGGTTCGATAGGCTGCTAGCTGTGGGCAGTCGCGGTCGGCCCAGTACCACCGCGGGTGCCTGTTGTGGGTCGTGGGCGAGACACCCAGGTGGCTAGGCTGTTCTCCCGATCCTCTACGTCTCAATTGAAGGGTTATTAATTGCGGTTCGATAGGCTGCTAGCTGTGGGCAGTCGCGGTCGGCCCAGTACCACCGCGGGTGCCTGTTGTGGGTCGTGGGCGAGACACCCAGGTGGCTAGGCTGTTCTCCCGATCCTCTACGTCTCAATTGAAGGGTTATTAATTGCGGTTCGATAGGCTGCTAGCTGTGGGCAGTCGCGGTCGGCCCAGTACCACCGCGGGTGCCTGTTGTGAGGTGGACAGTTATGCTGGTATCAAGTTGGCTAAATGTAGAACTGTAAGGCCACTCCACATGCCAATTAAACACTCATAAAAGTTCATGTTACACTGAAAACACTTAAAAACCCTTTGAATGGCTGATTGTTGGGTCCAGCTCCCGAAATGCCTGTAAGAGGCAAGGCCTGTAAATCAAAACGCTGACTTGGGAATTGCAGTCATTTATTGGCGTTTCGACACTACAAACCAGTTAACGGTGCTCATGTCGTTAAGCGGACCCAAAGCACAAAGCCCGCCAGGGGCTGAAGCTGGTAAAATTAGCGGGTGCTCTCCGGATTAGAAAGGTGAACTTACACTCCTGGGACTGTAGGTCTACAGNTTGCAGTCATTTATTGGCGTTTCGACACTACAAACCAGTTAACGGTGCTCATGTCGTTAAGCGGACCCAAAGCACAAAGCCCGCCAGGGGCTGAAGCTGGTAAAATTAGCGGGTGCTCTCCGGATTAGAAAGGTGAACTTACACTCCTGGGACTGTAGGTCTACAGGAGGTGGAGAGGCGCTCGTCCTGGGTGATGAAGTTACTTTAATTTATACAGTTCTGGTTGAAAAATAAGTTAAAAGTATGGTTCTTGGTGGAAGACAAAGAAGTTAATGAAATGCCTGGGAGTCGCAAACCGTGTGGCCTGCTCCGTTGAATGCCCGCTTCATATTAAATGGCTGCCGGTGTCTTTCCAACCACTTGCAGTGAAGGCGCTGGTAGTCTGAAATGCATGAGCGTAAAAGAAATGCAAAATAGGGTTNGGAGGTGGAGAGGCGCTCGTCCTGGGTGATGAAGTTACTTTAATTTATACAGTTCTGGTTGAAAAATAAGTTAAAAATATGGTTCTTGGTGGAAGACAAAGAAGTTAATGAAGTGCCTGGGAGTCGCAAACCGTGTGGCCTGCTCCGTTGAATGCCCGCTTCATATTAAATGGCTGCCGGCGTCTTTCCAACCACTTGCAGTGAAGGCGCTGGTAGTCTGAAATGCATGAGCGTAAAAGAAATGCAAAATAGGGTTNCGTCTTTCCAACCACTTGCAGTGAAGGCGCTGGTAGTCTGAAATGCATGAGCGTAAAAGAAATGCAAAATAGGGTTAGGCCCTCAATTGTTTACAATGCGTTGGTGGGAAAGCTCCCTTAATGAAATGTAGACTGAACATTAACCCTAGCAAAAACTTGCACAATATCTATGATAACAAGCTACTTAATTATGTATAACAATGCACTTTCATGCTGTTAGGCTTACACTTACACTCACAAACACATAGTGTTGCACAATGGCGTTGGTTGTTGTATGTGTCACGATCAGCGGCGCTACGAAGCCTGGCGACGCCTTCATGCATGCTACAGCCTGATGGCGCAACGCTGAGTGTGAGACTACGTGCTGATCGGGTGGAATCCAAACCACAAAGCTGTCTTGGTCTGCCCACGTGGTCAGATCAAAGTGGGACCGTCAGCTTACTCGTGTGGTGTTGAGTGAAGCGAGTGCTTCAAACACTGTCGAGTTACTTTAGCTGACGGCCACGCCCAATGTTGTCGGCATGGTGCTCTGCCGTTGTATTGTGGCGCAGCGAATGGTTGTGGAGACCAGTGAATTTGGGCTCACGTCAGGTGATAGTGTTAACGTGGGGTGTTAGCTTCAGAAAGCTGACAGATGAATTGAATGCTGAACTCAGGGCCACACTATGTTCAACACTTGAGACTGTGGTCTGACCTTATGGGTGAAAAATGGATAATGTAANGCTGAACTCAGGGCCACACTATGTTCAACACTTGAGACTGTGGTCTGACCTTATGGGTGAAAAATGGATAATGTAAACTGTCACCGTGCTGTTACAGCTGTACCGCATACCAAATCAGAAAACATGAGGAAACAGTGAGAAGTAATTTACACCAGGAACTTACACAATATTGGCGTTTAATTGCCTCTTGGTGCTAAAGTCATGCGGAGGATATTCAGTTTCACATAACANCGAACTTACACAATATTGGCGTTTAATTGCCTCTTGGTGCTAAAGTCATGCGGAGGATATTCAGTTTCACATAACACTATCAGACACAAAATGAAAGTCGAACTGCAAGTCCTGAAAGTGTACTTTTTAAAATTTTGATCAAATGTGTCTTACTTCGATGTCTACTGACTGGGTTGCCAACCATTTGATATTTGAGTGGATCTGCATGTCTATACCATTGACAACCAATAAGCATATCAGACTACGATAATGAATGTTCTGGAAATTGACAGGTACCTGAACCTACATTGATGGCAGTTAACTGTTAAACTTGATNGCTGAACTCAGGGCCACACTATGTTCAACACTTGAGACTGTGGTCTGACCTTATGGGTGAAAAATGGATAATGTAACCTGTCACCGTGCTGTTACAGCTGTACCGCATACCAAATCAGAAAACATGAGGAAACAGTGAGAAGTAATTTACACCACGAACTTACACAATATTGGCGTTTAATTGCCTCTTGGTGCTAAAGTCATGCGGAGGATATTCAGTTTCACATAACACTATCAGACACAAAATGAAAGTCGAACTGCAAGTCCTGAAAGTGTACTTTTTAAAATTTTGATCAAATGTGTCTTACTTCGATGTCTACTGACTGGGTTGCCAACCATTTGATATTTGAGTGGATCTGCATGTCTATACCATTGACAACCAATAAGCATATCAGACTACGATAATGAATGTTCTGGAAATTGACAGGTACCTGAACCTACATTGATGGCAGTTAACTGTTAAACTTGATAACCTTGACGGGATGTGTGTCCGACCTCCTCTGCAGCTACTTCCAGACTGGCAATTATGTATGGCGGCAACAGGAAGGAGGTTCTTGGGAGCATCACTTCTGCTAGCATACACACAAATTATGATATCTCTAGTAGTGGCATAGAGCAAATTTTGAAATGGGACACCCAATAGTAAAGGAGTTTTCTGAATTAGTCAAGCATGTATCAAAAGGTTTTTTTACCCAGGAAATAAGAAATTTTTTTTAAACTCTACTGTTTTAGTATATTGTAAATACTCTTAATTTTTTACGAAGAACATGGTAAATGCAATCCATTATTTGGTTTAAAGCAACTATTTTGTTAGCTGGAACACTCTGATGCTGATGACATCTGACTCTGGGGCACTAACAAACTGAGCTAGTTTAAGTACTGGCATTAGTTTTGTCGATTGCAATGTAATTGGGTGATATGGAAGCCTAGTGCACCTGGAGATTTCAAATGTAATTTCGGTCACAATTAGGATGTTAGTACGGCTTGTCTTTATATTTCGCNTGACCTTGACGGGATGTGTGTCCTACCTCCTCTGCAGCTACTTCCAGACTGGCAATTATGTATGGCTCCATGGCGGCAACAGGAAGGAGGTTCTTGGGAGCATCACTTCTGCTAGCATACACACAAATTATGATATCTCTAGTAGTGGCATAGAGCAAATTTTGAAATGGGACACCCAATAGTAAAGGAGTTTTCTGAATTAGTCGAGCATGTATCAAAAGGTTTTTTTACCCAGGAAATAAGAAATTTTTTTAAAACTCTACTGTTTTAGTATATTGTAAATACTCTTAATTTTTTACGAAGAACATGGTAAATGCAATTCATTATTTGGTTTAAAGCAACTATTTTGTTAGCTGGAACACTCTGATGCTGATGACATCTGACTCTGGGGCACTAANTTAAACTCTACTGTTTTAGTATATTGTAAATACTCTTAATTTTTTACGAAGAACATGGTAAATGCAATCCATTATTTGGTTTAAAGCAACTATTTTGTTAGCTGGAACACTCTGATGCTGATGACATCTGACTCTGGGGCACTAACAAACTGAGCTAGTTTAAGTACTGGCATTAGTTTTGTTGATTGCAATGTAATTGGGTGATATGGAAGCCTAGTGCACCTGGAGATTTCAAATGTAATTTCGGTCACAATTAGGATGTTAGTACGGCTTGTCTTTATATTTCGCGAGGCAAAAGGGCTCTGCCTACAAAACCTGCAGCCACGGAGTTTAAATGGGGAATAGATGTTAAAGAAATTACTTCTCATTGCAGGAGTTTTAGAAATAACTTTCAAACAAAAAATTATTTCAACATAACTTTCGCAGAAAATACTGCCACAGTAAGAAATTAAAAAAATAACATGATGTGTGGCTGTGTCTGGGACATGGCTGTTTTTTTTGCGTGAATACATCTACGTTTTTACGTTCCCGGCACCGCTTCACTCGATCATGTGGAGTTTCATGGGTGTCACTGTATTGCTCTTGAGATGNTAATTTCAACATAACTTTCGCGGAAAATACTGCCACAGTAAGAAATTAAAAAAATAACATGTGTGGCTGTGTCTGGGACATGGCTGTTTGTTTTGTGTGAATACATCCACGTTTTTACGTTCCCGGCACCGCTTCACTCGATCATGTGGAGTTTCATGGGTGTCACTGTATTGCTCTTGAGATGCTCTTTCCAACCGTATACAATTTTTGTATTTCGACTTTTCTTTTTGACGAGTATTAGGTCAACATCGTGTTCAGTTTTCAGTTTTTGTTTACTTTAAACTCATACAATTTCACTATATTCACACCACACAAATGTTTTATACACTTAATCGATTGATCTCGATGAGATATGTCGATTTAACTTCAAACGAGCGTTGTAGCTACTCCGCGTCAAAAGTTATACTACGTGGAAATTATCAGACACTGTGAAACTAACTCATAATGGCGGTGCCCCCAACCCAACCACGCGTGATGCTTCGCAGTCCTCACTTAACATAACAAATTCTTTGATCCTTTGGCAATAAAGTGGTGTAATTTAATTTTAGATGTATACGATAGATTTGAAGCTGCAATGCCAAACTGTATCCCTCTATTTTGTCATCATTAGATTTTCTGGATTGCCCACTATGGTTGCAAATTTAAACACTTATTCACGTCAATACGTTTTTTTTGTAAAATGTAAATTTTAATATTAAATATTTGGAAAAAATATTAAACACAAAAAGTGGCAAGATTTCTTAATGTGCCAGTATTCCCCGTGAAACCACTGCAAATGGGAAAAAAATTAAGAGTTACAATAAAATGTATGAAAATTATTTGAGATATTGAAAACTGCAACACTGTTTGGACCTGTAAATATGTGAATACTCAATTTTTGTTTGTTAGTGACTGTGTGTATACTGGACAAATTTGATGTGTCTACCGACTTTCTCGCACGTGCTGGATACATTCTATATTTGAATTTCCTGCGTTGCCACCTCTCGTGGTTTTCACAGTTGGCAGAACTGCATCCAGCGCTGGATCACAGAATTGGCAACCCTGGGCTGCCGAGAGGAGGCAGTCAGTTGTTCGTGAAGCATCATGGTGGTGTGTAGTTTCAATCGGGCAGCCTCATTTCGAATCAATGTTTTAATTTCGCATCCAAAATAATTCGAGTTTACAGTCCATTTCTGTCTTCGTGTTTTGTGGTTGCGCATCATCGTGGCTGGATATTTTTGATATTTTTGTATCACATTTAAGATTTTACAGTTTATAGTGTGGTTTTGCATCATCGTGGCTAAATATTTGCGGACTTAAAATCGTTATATTTTTCAGTGACTGTAATTTTTTTTGTTGTGTTTTGCCAATTTTTTAACTTTATTTTTTTATTTGGTGGTGTAGTTACGTTCTCCGTGACCCGTTAAAGTGAACAGATCCTGCGATACCCTCAAAAAAAGTTATCCATGACCCGTTTGTTTACCAAATGAACAACTTCAAAGACACTTTTTTTTTTGCTTTGCGCTTATTGCCCTTTGTGAGTGCGGGACTGTGACAAGGTTGGTTTGCGTCACGTGAACTTTCATCTGGTGTACGCACCTTATTTATCTCTAGCAATGACTGATGCTCTAGCCGCATCCTTACGGCTGAGGTTGGCAGAAGGGCGAGTAGAGCCTTGTGTGATCTCTCAAAGTTAGTTAGCAGTGACCAGACTAAGGTGAAGCTATTTATTACAAGCGTCAGAGACATTCCCAGCATGAAGCGATCTTACAACGTTGATTACATCACGGTGGAAGCTTTGTCGGACACTATCGATGATTTTGATAGTGAACATCACCTTCACCGGATGACTACATTTGAGGAGCAGTACTACACTGTGATGGCCACCGCAGAAGTCCTGGAAAGCAAGCCAGAGGTGCAGTTAGGGGTTGGTACCGATACAGCTAATGGACGAAAGGTAAATGTTGCTTTGCCTAAAATACCACTCAACTCTGATAGCACCCCACAGCAATAGCCAAACTTTTCCAATTTGTTTGTAACGTTAGTTTCCAATAATCCAAGCTTGACTGCAGAAGAAAAGCTAGCATATCTGAGGAGTGCTGTAGTGAACCCCTTAGGATGATTCAGTCCTTATCATTATCTGTTGCTAACTTTGGGGTTGTCTGGGGACTCCTAGAGAATCGCTGTGAGAATAAGCGGTAGATTGTGTCTGCTCATGTTGAGGCATTGTTACAAGCACCCTCGGCTTGTGCAGATTCGCCAAAGTCGTTACGCAACCTGTTGACTGTAATTCCTGAAAATGTGTGCATTGGAGGCTTCGGGGGTCCTGTGGGGCAATGGGATCTGATCCTACTTCCCATATTGTGTAAACAACTGGATCCCAAACTGCAGGTGTAGTGGGGAATGAGCTTAGGTTCCAAACTTCCCAAACTGGACGACTTCCTTTCCTTTCAGGAGAATCATTGTAGAGCCCAAGAGATGGTTAGTTTGTCTCTACTAACTGGTTCTGGGTCCTAGTCTTGTTCCTCTCGCTATAAGGTGCCTGCAGTGCAGCTGACTAAACAACAACCTCCCAATCCTAGCAAGCAACAGTCATATGCATCAAGGTCTCTTGTAAGTTCAAAACAGTCCTGTTGTGTCGGTAATGCATCACACCCCTTGTATATGTGTCCTGCTGTCCATCAGTTGTCTCTCCAAGATCGGTATGACATTGTGATAAAACAGAACCTATGTTTAAATTTTCTTAACTAGTGTCGCCAAGCAAAGAATTGTCCTTCGACCTTGTTTACTACCGCAGGTGTGACATGACATCATACTCTACTGCATTTTGAAACTAAATCTAAGGATCAAGGTTCAGGATCTGATGCTGTGCCATCTGAGGAGACTACATCTACACTTTCAGTGGTCATGTCTGCTGTGGTTAATTCTCATAAAACTGTATTATTTTCAACTGCCCAAGTAGAGGTTCTCGATTCGACGGTTAGTCTGCTTGTTTTTGGGTCACTTTTGGACATGACGAGCCAAGCCAGTTTCATCACAGAAGGATGTATGCAAAAATTGCATTTGTGACGCAACAAGACTCATTTGCCTATTCATGGACTAACTAACACTGGTCAATGTGGGAAGAGCCAATGCATCTATCAATTGTTGTGCCAGTATGCTGTGCAAGACCTCAATTTGCTCTTATGTCTTTCTTATCATGCATTACTGGTAATTTGCCTAGCATCAAGCTTTCCCCTGAAGTTCATAGTGCTGAGTAGTGAAGATTGAGGGCCCATCAGTTCTAGGTTCTGTGTTTGGGTGGGTTTTGATGGGGAAGGTGTCATCTAAACCGGTTTCTCCTCCTGCCAAGTCATTCTGTATCTTTCTCCTCACTTTCGTCCCTCCTCTGGAGGATGTTGTGAGAAAATTCTGGGAAGTTTAAGAGTTTCCGATTACCAAACGTAAGTTACCTGAGGATGTACTTTGTGAAAGACTATAACTCGAAATGACTACGGTCGTTACAGTGTGTGCTTGCCATTTCGCACTTCTCAATCTGACATTGGAGCCACCTGGCCCCAAGCTGTAAATCGCCTGAGTGGTCTTGAGAGGCGTCTCAACGGGAACAGTGAATTAAATTCATGACAGATTACCTTAACTTCGGGCATATGGAGAGAATTCCTCCAGATTAGGTTCAGTCATCCTCAGCCTACTATATCCCCCACCACTGTGTTATCAAGCCCGAGAGTTCCACCACCAAGCTTCGTGTGGTGTTCGATGCCTCAGCCAAGGATTCTCTCGGTGACCTTGCTTACAGGTCCCAAGTTGCAGCGAGAGATAGTGGATGTTGTGTCGAACTTCTGATTGCATACAGTTGTTTTTACTGCCGTTATGAAGCAAATGTATCGACAAATTGTGGTTCACCCTGATCATCAGGATTATCAATGCATTGTATGGCAGTTTTGTGACACTGATCCAGTAGAGGATTTTTGTTTGAATGGAGTATCGTCTGCACCTTTCCTAGCTATTCGCACATTGAAACAGTTGGCTAAAGATGAATCAGCCAATTTCCCTAATGTGTCCAAGGTTTTGCTTTCAGACACTTACATTGATGTCATTCAGTTGAGACAGCACTGGCCCTTCAAAGTGAGCTAATTTCTTGTCTTGCTAAGGGTGGATTTAAGCTGCTAAAGTTCATGAGCAACCCCCCTTTCCTACTTTACTGGCTTCCTGTGGATGATGTTGAGATGCCACAATCATTCAGCCTGGATATGGATAGTCAGGTTGTTGTCAAGGTGTTAGGGTTGCAGTGGAACCCAGTCTCATACACCTTTGCCTACAAAATTCAAAGCAGCCAGAGTCATGCCACCAAGCGCACCATTTTGTCCACCATAGCATTGCATTTTTTACCCACTTATATGGCTGAGTCCTCTCCTTATATTTGCAAAACATCATCTGCAGATTTTGTGGTTGAAGACTATCGATTGGGATGCTACTCTCCCATCTGACCTCGCAGCACGCTGGAGGCTTTTTAATCAAGAGCTTCCTCACCTGTCATCAATCACAGTTCCTTGGTGTATCAAGGGTTTGGGAGGCTGTGTTTATGAAATCCATGGGTTCTCAGACATTTCTGACATCGGTTACGTAGCAGTGGTTTACGTGCATATTTTGGACCCTCGTGGTTAAATCGACATTCGACTGTTATGGGCAAGTCCAAGGTGGCACCTGTCAAGGTGCAATCATTGCTGCGGTTGGAGTTGTGTGGTGCGTTCTTGTTGGCACATCTGCTCTACTATGTCAGTGTGACATTTAAAGATGACCTTTGTTTGTCCTCCATCAGTGCATGGACTGATTCCCANCAATCACAGTTCCTTGGTGTATCAAGGGTTTGGGAGGCTGTGTTTATGAAATCCATGGGTTCTCAGACATTTCTGAGATCGGTTACGTAGCAGTGGTTTACGTGCATATTTTGGACCCTCGTGGTTAAATCGACATTCGACTGTTATGGGCAAGTCCAAGGTGGCACCTGTCAAGGTGCAATCATTGCTGCGGTTGGAGTTGTGTGGTGCGTTCTTGTTGGCACGTCTGCTCTACTATGTCAGTGTGACATTTAAAGATGACCTTTGTTTGTCCTCCATCAGTGCATGGACTGATTCCCANATCTGCTCTACTATGTCAGTGTGACATTTAAAGATGACCTTTGTTTGTCCTCCATCAGTGCATGGACTGATTCCCAAGTTGTCCTGGCATGGATTAATTCGTCTCCATACCAGTTAAACACGTTTGTGGCCAACAGGGTGAGTGAACTCAAGACCTTACCCAACCATCCTGGTGGAAGCATGTACACTCCGAAGACAATCCTGTAGATTGTGCTTCACGTGGTCTTTTGCCAGCTCAGCTGCTGAATCATCATTTATGGTGGACAGGCTCATCAAGACGATGAGACCCCTTGGAGCAATGGTCTCAGTATACGTCAAGTGTAGTTGCAGCTGATGTGAACCCTGTGATGCTCAACACGCTAACCCAGCACCAGGATCTCGATAATTTGGTGACAGTTTAGTTTTCTTACTGAACTCTTGAGTCACCGGTTTCCTACTAAGTTTTGTACACAATTGTCGCAGTTCGCATGCCACACGTCTCAGTGGATGCCTTACCCCTTCTGAGTTTATCAGGCCCTCAAGTTTTGGCTTCTGCGAACTCAACTCATGGCAGTTTGTTAGTGATGATATTGTTGCTCTTAGGAGTAATCGAGTAACTGATGCACTGCACCTCAAATTAGGAAATTGATGCCATTTCTTGACGAGCATGGCTTGATTAGGGTGTGTGGTCGACTTTCTCAATCTACAGTTCCTTTTGAGCCTAAACATCCTGTGTTGTTGCCTTAGTTGCACTCCCTGACTGACCTACTTACAAGCCATTATCATGAGAAGAACAATCATCATGGGGTGCAGACTCTTCGGGACATTCTGAGAGAACAGTTCTGGATCTTGTCAGACAAAGATGCCATCACCCGCAGTTTACGGTATTGTCTCCACTGTTTGAGACAGAGGCCTTCTCGTAGTCAACCTCGTATGGGGGTTCTTCCAGCCATGAGGGTACAACAAATCAAACCATTTGCAAGGGCAGGAGTTGATTATGCTGGTCCATTCATGATCAGATTTGCTGGAGTGCGCAGGGCAGCAATATTGAAACCCTGTCTGCATTTTAGTGTGCTGTGCCACCAAGGCAGTTCATGTTGAATTGGCTTGTGATCTGTCCACAGAAGTGTTTCTTGGAGCGTATAAACGTTTACTTGCTAGACGAGGTAGGTCTTCTGACATTTAATCTAACTGCGGCACTAATTTTTTTGGGGCTCACAATCGTTTGCAGGTACTCGGGCATCTGGTTTCATCTTCTTCCCACATACAGATGGTAAAGGACACATTGCCCCAGCTTGGTGTCAACTGGCACTTCAAACCCCCTGCTGCTCCTCACTTGGGAGGTCTTTGGGAGGCTGGAGTTAAATCCTTTAAGTCCCATCTCCACAAGGTTATTGGGGAGCAGGTCTTAACGTTTGAAGAATTGTATACTGTGCTAGTTCAGGTGGAAGCAATTTTAAATTCCAGGCCATTGTGCTCTTTGAGTAGTGATCCTAACGATCTCGGTGCCCTTACATCTGGCCATTTTCCAACCCCTGAATCCTTGGTTACTCTGCCTGCTCTGTCTGAACCTGGCTTCAGGTACGTCCCCCTCAATCTCTTGCACCAATAGCAGCTTGTAGAGCGGCTGCAACAGGATTTTTGGCCTCGCTGGCACCACAATTACCTGCATACTCTCAGCGGCAAAAAAGTGGCATGACAAAGAACCTGAACTTGCTGCCAATCAACTCGTGCTACTCAAGGAAGAAAGGTTTCCGCCCCCTACTGTAGTGTTTGGGGCGAGTCTTGGAGCTCCACCCAGGAAGGGATGGCGTGACAAGAGAGGCAACTGTGTGCACCTCCACTGGACAACTCAAGCNGTCTTGGAGCTCCACCCAGGAAGGGATGGCGTGACAAGAGAGGCAACTGTGTGCACCTCCACTGGACAACTCAAGCGTCCTGTGGTGAAACTTTGCCCATTGCCATTCAATTGTTGAAATAGAACATTTCAAGGTGGGCGGAATGTTTNGTCCTGTGGTGAAACTTTGCCCATTGCCATTCAATTGTTGAAATAGAACATTTCAAGGTGGGCGGAATGTTTGGACCTGTAAATATTTGAATACTCCATTTTCGTGTGTTAGTGACTGTCTGTGTGTATACTGGACAAATTTGATGTGTCTACTGACTTCCTCCCACGTGATGTACACATTTGATGTTTGAATTTCCTGCGCTGCCACCTCTCGTGGTTTTCGCAGTTGGCAGAACTGCATCCAGTGCTGGATCACAGAGTTGGCAACCCTGGGTCGCAGAGAGGAGGCAGTCAGTTGTTGTTCGTGAAGCATCATGGTGGTGAGTAGTGTCAATCGGGCAGCCTCACTTCCAATCGATGTTTTAATTTCGAATCCGAAGTAATTAGAGTTTACAGTCCATTTTGCCTTCGTGGCAATAACAAACACCATAATTTTCTTCAGTATCGTGATAATTATTTCTTTATTTTATTAATATTACTTATTTCTGCGCATCATGAGAGATACACTACAAATTATAAATTTATTTCTCACAATAAATACTAAGTAACAGTAAGTAAATGTATAGAGGCATTTAGTTTTTGTCTTTATTCAATTTGGGATTTTTATTTAACAGTATTATAAACATGATGATATTTACGTTCCTTATTTCTTAATGTATACTTTTATTCCTCAAAATATGTAAACAAATCTTGTATACTAGGATCTGCAATAGTGATTTTTCAAGCTTAAAAAAAAAAAAAAAAAAAAAAAAAAAAGAGTATTGAACTTGGAAGCAATTTCATATTTTTATTTACACTCTCAAATATCTTATGAACCACTTTAAAAGGAGTTTACTTCAGGTTTGAAATTGTAGTTTCTTGTTGCAATTATTTTAGTCTGACGAAACGTCAGTAATATCTATAATCCATCATCAGTCAATGTTACTAAGGTTGGTAAGAGGTTACTATCAAGTGTCTCTTTTGTATGTTAGAGTCCAAGGTGATGCATGGATTTCCAGCAAGTAATTAAAAACTGCAAAATAATTTGTTTCCTGCTACCTTATATTTAATTGCCTATATACAACCAAATAACTCGGTTAAGTTAAAAATTGGTTTTTGATTAAACTTTTTTAATACCAGTTCAGGTATTTGTAGATATAGAAATATTGTGGAGAAAATTGTGCAGTCACCTTTTTTTTGTGCTTGCCTTGCAACAAAACATGCTGTACAAACTATGTACAGTGCATAGGTTCAGCTACTTGAAACACTGGAGTTAGAGCAGATGACTTCTTGGTATTTAGTTTTCATATTACTAGTTACATATTTTATGTAAAATTTATAATGAACTTTGGGAATATTTCTGTAACACTGAATCTATATATATTTTTTTTATATATCAATGCCATAGGGCATTTATTGTATTTTCTTTCTTGTAAAGCCAGCCTTTTAGACTCTTACAGTTATATGCACAAAGCAGATGTTAGTCTTGGCTGACTACATTCAAAACTTTTAAAATAGTGTATTGTTACATGCTTGCTGCTCTGCTTCGCTTCCCTTGCCCAGTCCAGCTCGAGTAAGCGAAGGAGTATTTCAGCCAGGCTAGTGACCCGAGGAGTGCACTGAGATTTACAAAGGCGCCGCCGCATATGCCAGATAAGCATGTCGGGACTAGCGCGCTCCCGATCTTGAGCAGATTGAATTTCTGGGGTTATCTTTGCAAAAATGTTCTGATTATTGAGCTAGCTTCTTTTTGCGAGTCTCGGGGTGTGGGGAACCTTCTAGATCTGGCCAGCGAGAATACTTAATCTGCGATGGGCCTTCGAGCCTATAAGAGTTTAGAGTTTGGAGGATTGTGCGACCTTAAGCACCAGGTGTGCAATCACAGCGAAGTGACGAGCCAGAAAACCGACGAATGGCAATGACTGTGGCCAGCGAGAGTGAAGTATGTAAACAGTGAGCATCGGTACAGTGGAGAATGAGACTGGCAGGTGAGACTATTAAACTTGATGCACGAGTGACACACCTTTGGAATGATGTGTTAATAGAAAGATTGATTATGTGTAATAAGTGTGAATTGACTGTAATCAATATAGAGATGGTGATAAGAACTCATGCGTGGCACATATGTAGACAACTTCTTTTTTTGCTGCAACTATGTATCATCACGGGCACGCCACGTGCCGAAGTGATACAACCCGCAACAGCAGCAACCCCACGCCAACATTAATTCTCCTATAAGATGGATGCCAGGAGACTGTGATGCACCTCGAAGAAGAATATATTAAATCGCCCTCACCTTGAATAAAACCCTGTGAAATGGGAATATACCAGTAAACCACGCCAGTGAAACTGCGCCCGAGCTCATGTAGCCGATGCAACCCGACATAGCAGGGAGGCCTGCTTCCAGCGAGAGATGGCAGCAGTAGTTCAGCTCTGTCCAGGAGGGAGGAGCCACCCCTGTGGAATCTACCCAAAGCTCAAGGGCACCCAAGAAGACCCCCCAGCGCAGCAGAATATATGTCCCTGCACAGCCGGAAAATCGCAGTTCACATCAGCAGCTCACCTTCACACAAGTCGGGCCAACGCTCTCTGCTCTGTTTGCTCTCTACAGCTCTCCTCACGAGAGACCAACAGTTGATCTTCAACTACCAACGCCGGACTTCTTCCTGCATGCACTGCAGCCCCAGAAGAGTCGTCGTTCCCCCTAATACTTGACATTTGCCGTCAACACCCACACCCCATACTTCCCCCAAGTCCCTTCAGGACATCTCCAGCTTCAGTTAGGGTTTAGTTGTTATCACTGCTACCTAGTTGTTGCTCTGTGCTCTTTTAACTCTCCCTGCAAGCCAGGCTCTTCAAACAGACAGACACCTTCACCTGTCTTTGCTTACCTTCCGAGAGCTATTCAGTGCCTTGGTTACAGTAGGAGAATACCGGTTACACTGTCTTGTTCTGGAGAGAATAAAACACTTATCCAGTTTAACAGCTGTTTGCTTTTTCTTGTGTGAATTGTGCATAGTCATCCCCTGTAAGCATCACCCCACAACTGAGAGGTAGGGAACCACAGATTTAATACTGATTTTTCCAATCTTGGTGTAGGACTGTGGCCTGTCCCCTAAAAAGGACTAAATGTAAATCATAAGGGGACAACCCATTAGACTGCCACCCATATTGTCGACCTGGTACTTAAAGGTACCTGGTGCGCACGTACGGTAGAGCCACAACCACTAGCAAGAGAGACGACGGAGCGGCTAGATTCCCCTTGTCAGCTTCCCCACTACCTCCACAGCATATAAACTCACCGGAGGGAGTGCCAGGCCTAGCAAGCAAGAATCTTCCTCTTCTGAATCATACTCTAGCTAAGGCTATCGTTGCCTGCTCCCCATTGCGGAAGTGAACCGTAGCACCTAATTCCCTGGTAAATGCTGTTCACCCACAGGAGGGGTAGTAGAAGGAGCGACGGGAAGGCAGCTGCTATCCTGACTGGCAAGCAAGCACTGCATAAGCAACCTGCCCCAGTCTTCAGCTATCTAACACCCCAGGAACGAGCTCATGCCGCCCGCCAACTGTCGAGGCCTCACCTCACATTTCCCCCCAGTCCTCTATTTGGTCCCCCTGGTGAAGCTCCCCGGGGCTGTACATCCGGTTGTCGAGATCCTCCGCCTAGGTCTGTCATTTGAACTAGGCATTGAGCCCATCGACGAAGCAGATCCAGCTTCACCAGCCAGCACCTGTGGTCCGGAGGTTCACCAGCTGCAGCTAGACATGCCTCTCCGAGCCATCAGCACTGATGAGCACCTGTCGACCGGCAGTGGGAGGTAAGCCAGAGGCCCCTTTAACACCCCACAATCGCAAACCAGCACTAGCACAGATCGACTTCATGCCAAGCCGGTTGCCTACCCACCCGACGTTATATAGACACACCATAAAGGCTAAGCGCCAGATCATACAGACCCCGCCACATTAGGGTCTGCAAACCCCTTTTTTGTTTACCTGTGTGCCTGATCTAGCATAAACTACAAAAAAAACTTCTGTTGAGGCGCTGATGTGTTCCTGTCCCTAGACTCGCGTATCAGAACTTTAAATTAACATTTAGGCAGACATTAAATATTGTACTAGCTGAGAATGAGTTATAGTGGAGGTAAATAGTTTAATGTTGTAAATAGTAACTGAATAAATTAAATATCAAATTTACTTACTTTATGTTTATTAAAACCTCCATCCTTTATAAACTTGGATACGTCCCTCATACATCTTTGTAGGTAGTTTGGTTGATTTTTACACGGTTTGCACAGAAATTACGTGTTTCATTAAAACAAGTATACTCATTTCTTAGAAAATGCGGTAGCAGTAGTAACAAAATTATAATGATTTAATAACAATGGAAAATAATAGTAGACATATGTGTGAAAAGTTTGTATAAATTTGGTTGGGCAGTAAATTGGTATACAGTTACGTAATTCTTTTTATTAATTGTAATTAGAATTTTTGCAAAATGATGATTGAAGTATATTAGAATTATGAAAAATTATGTTTGATATTTCCAGGAAACATTTCTCCGCAAGAAAACTATTAATGGAAATAGCAGCCTCCATTTTAATAATTTTCAGGCATAAACATTTGGAATCATATTTACGGTCACCATAGTCATTACACATAATCGGGTAGTGTGCTCTCACAATGTTTCGAAGTGCATATTTCTAGGAGAAGCCTGTTAGTTACCAAAAAATTATTATACGAAGATCTTATATCTGGGAGCAGTAGATGTTGATTGTGCGTTTATNCCCACAATGTTTCGAAGTGCATATTTCTAGGAGAAGCTGTGTGCCCAAGCCTGTTAGTTACCAAAAAATTATTATACGAAGATCTTATATCTGGGAGCAGTAGATGTTGATAGTGCGTTTATCTGGTCTGCTGTGTACATTGCATTCTTCACATATGACTATTTGTACCAGTTTTACATGAGTCAAAGAAATGTAAAAACGTAATTTACCTGGAATGTCTACAGTAACTGATAAACATAGTTAATGTACACTTACTTACTAAACTAGAACATTCATAAAATTTTCTATTTTCTGTCTTTTTGCGTCGCCATGAACATTGGTTTATCGTCCCCTGTCCAACCACTCTAACTTTTTGGTGAATGTTTTTGACAATGATTTCAATTTAACCATGCTAACTTCTGTTGTATTTACCAACTCACGATAACATTGCAGTTTTCCTTATTTCATAAAATGTTATCTACAGTAATTTAAAAATGTTCAAATTATTGGAAAGGCCACAAATATTGTGGCCTTGATTGGCACGATAACACCAGAAATATTGTATTAAAGGTACTACCTTTAACAAAACTATTTACAAACAGAACGTACTGCTGGTTATTACAAATCCACTCTTGTGTGGTTCATTTGTATAAATATGATCTTGGCACAAAACATAACCCTGACTAACAAACATGCCACCTGCACTTATCACTTGGTGATAACCTATCAGTGGCTTTATTTTTTTTCACACATCCCTTATGTATCATCTTTCACCAGCAACATTTCTGAGAATTGCTGCCTAGATGAGACAGCATATGGCATAGCCTATTTGGCTCTCTCCTACGAGGATGTGAAAAGCCACATGCACTCAGTGCCGGGCTTAATTTTTTCTACCATGAGTCTTAAGCCTTGCTTAAGAAACCCTGCTAATTAAACCATTTTAACTGATGCAACTTTCTGTTGGCCATGAAATTCTCATAGATGTTGAAAGGAAACCAAAATAACAACAAATCAATTTGTAAACTACAACATTTCTGTCAATATTTGTATGCTAAAGTAATTACCTGAGTTTGACACTAAGCCAATGTAAATTCCTTTCCCAAGCTTTTGTTGTTTTCAGAAATGCAATCTGTACTGTCACCTTGCTTACTTTATGTAACCTATTCAAAAGGAGATTTGTTTTGTAATTTGGTGTTCTTTTGTCTTGCTATGCTTAATTTCATTTTTCGGCCTGCGAGTCACTTAAAACCATTTGAATTACATCTTAAGCGATTGTTGTTGGTTTTGCCAAAATTGAAGGCCTATGAATCAGTGTTGAACCTAGAACTTTTTAATGAGACATTAACCATTCTGACACAAGAACTCGAATGACATTTGCCAGCAAAAGCTGAAATGTCTTCACCATATCGCTTTCTTTTACTTTTTTTTTGTGTGAAATGTAAGTGCATCAGCCAAATTTTCCTACCCTATAGCAGCTTCTGTTTTGATGTAAGTAGGGTGTTGCCAACCTACAAGGAAGCTATTTTCTTTCTTTTGACTTCAGCCACGAGTTAACTTGCTAGACTACTGCAGTAAATTTGATCAAATCCTTAAGGTTTGGACTTTTGTGTTGTAACCCTTTTTGGATTTTTTTCCCCCTTGTTTTGCATACGCGCTGTGAATTCATTTCTTAACTTCCATGTCCCGTGTAAAGTTTTCAATAATGTTTTGAGATGTTTGTACGCAACCAGGCCCTGAGCCAATACATGTAACACAGCTCTTTTTCCGAGGGTAGGGTTTGGATTATTCACATCCCAGTTGTTACCTCAGCATCTTTCATGGTCACAATTTGACCTTAGCTTTCCCAGACACTTGTCATAAAGGTCGAGCACGAGGGAGGTTATTGCATGGGAGAGAGAGCGTCCAGTTCCAATCTTCTCAAGGTAGTAGGCCGCCTTCAGTGAGGACAGTCAACTTTACACCTGTGGCTCCGGCTAACAGAAAAGAGGAATTGGGGGGGCCTTTGACCTGTAACAGGCAACCAATGCCTTTTAACCTTCTAGCCTCTGCCAAAGCTGTGCCCTAACTCCCCTCCTTTCCGCAAAACAAGAACTGTTAAGCCGTACATGGCACGCTAGCTCTGTGATGTGAGGGTAGCGGGCCGTGGACCTGCTGCTGCCACCGCCTGCGTGCTGGCTACCCACCGCACACAACTGCTCAGTGCTTGGGCGAGTGTCATCTTACTTCCACTCCGGCCACATGCTGTGGAGGAGAAAATCATGTGCATCCTGGCTGCACAGCCGGTTTCTCTCTCCCCGCTCTTTCAGTGACCCCATCACTCGCCGGTACAGAGTATAAATACAGGCCATGGACCATGGTTTGAGGCTGTCTTTATTTCTTTATTTAGCAATTGTCACATTGTTACTCTACCCAAGCGTATACCGACCTACCAGCTTCTATGTTTGATCTAGCCACAGTGCTGCCACCTGTTCACTTGAATACAAATCCACCGCATACCGAGGTTACCCTCGTCCCATTTAACGGCAGTGTCGTGTGTGCACAACCCTGCTAGGCTTTTTTAGCGACCTAGGTTCGACTCTTCAGGCATTAGAAAGGTTACAGGCTCTTTGTGCATGTTTTGTGGGCTTGTTAATAAAGCAGATATACCTAAAGTTGGTTGGTTTTTTTTCACTTCCAGTTCATTTTTTCTTCACTACCATTTTCCCGAAGTTTCTCCCTTTTCATCCACGCAACCTGAAACACTTTCAGAAGTTGGCACAATTTATTAGCCNCTGAAACACTTTCAGAAGTTGGCACAATTTATTAGCCCCTGATGTCCTAAAGGCTGTGTAGCAAAGAGCATCCCTCTATGCTGCAGACTGGGGTATGATGATAATCCTGTCTTGCCAGTCACCACCAGAGAGAAGTGCCCGAGAGAAGTGCCCGACTGCTGTGTTGGGCATGCCAGCGATAATTCCGCCCACCTGAATACTCGCTGAGGGCCGACAGTGGTGGACTATAGGGACGCCATCTCATAAAAACTACCACGGGGACCGGCGATAATCCCACTACCCGTTAACCTGGGAAGGGGAAACGAGTTGCAAAGGCACTGCACTGGGAGAGAATTCGCTGCTCTTCGGGAGGCCGCCCAGGACTTCCACCCCCTCCACAGATATGTCCTCTTTTCACATGACTCAACTGTGCCAGCCCCTACTGAACACATACTTATACCATACTCTCCCATATGTCATGCCATCAGGTTGGGTGGTGGAAGGCAGAAAGGCAGGCCTTGGCATTGGCAAGGGAAGCTATAGTCTCTGCAGAGGCCCAACAGTGTGTACTCTGCTGCGGAAGAGGCTGCATGGAATAGGAACATGCCAGTCAACCAGCAATTACATAAAGCTCCATCAGTGGGAGGACACCCTGGAGAGATCTTCCCGAACTGTTTTAACGTACTGCGAGTCCCCTCTCCTCTCCCTAACACCTGCAAAGGAATCGCCTATTGTGCTGCGAGCCTTTGCCCTTGCAAAGGCAGCCATTCTGCAGGTTTGCGACTACCATAAGAAACCTTCACTCCAAACCTTTATGCTTAACTTTCTCTACAACGTATGTACTCTGTCCTCTCTCTTGTTAAAACACTTGCTTGATTTGGGAGATGNTTTATGCTTAACTTTCTCTACAACGTATGTACTCTGTCCTCTCTCTTGTTAAAACACTTGCTTGATTTGGGAGATGTAGCTTTGGATTATGGCCAGGAGAGTGATAGGACCAGGGTCATTTTAAGTGCCTTGTAGAGATATAATGACAAACTTTACGAAACTTTAGAAATTGGACCATAATATGCATCAGCAAAAGNTTAAGTGCCTTGTAGAGATATAATGACAAACTTTACGAAACTTTAGAAATTGGACCATAATATGCATCAGCAAAAGATTGTACATAATTCTATAATGAGTAGAAAGATATATCAGCTATAGCACACAGGATGGTGAACCCAAAAGCGGTTAGATACTGGGCCTGTTGAAATTGCGACTTATGCTCCTGTGTGTCCATGCTAGAGAACAACATGTAACATGGGTAAGACAAATGTGAAGAAGCTAATTTGCTTGTCATTGTTTGCTTCAGGAAAGATGTATTTTATAACGAGATGATGTTTTTCCTGTAGGTTGTGATTTGAGTTTTCAGCAATGAAAAAACTGAATGAAGTTTTTTTTAAAGTGAGATAGATAATGCAACTTTTAATATTCGATGTTCGATGTTCTCTGTTCTGACAGAAAATACTATTACAGTAGGGGTGACTTTAGGGTGTGAATTTTTTTCCTTTTTCCTTACGTGTATTTGGTTTTGAATCAAAAAAATTCTTTGTTGGTGCCCATAATGTTTTTAAAGTGTGCACTTTAAGTGGATGTTATAAAAATTTTTTAAAATTCTTCCTTGTACCATTTTCAGCAGTCCTTAATTTCAGATGCTGTAGCAAAGCCAAGCTACATTAGGAGCATCTTTGGGTGTGTTTCTGAAAGCTCAGAGTTTACACTTTTTCAGTCTTTTTCCCCACTTTTTNCTACATTAGGAGCATCTTTGGGTGTGTTTCTGAAAGCTCAGAGTTTACACTTTTTCAGTCTTTTTCCCCACTTTTTTCTGACTGTACGGGGAGAATGTTACGGCGATTATACGATTAGCAAAGATGGTTTTTGCAACAAACTATAAANTTTTTTCTGACTGTACGGGGAGAATGTTACGGCGATTATACGATTAGCAAAGATGGTTTTTGCAACAAACTATAAAAAAATTATATCTAAAAACTACCATCAATAGAAGCCTAAACCAAATATATTATGGAAAAAACATTAAAAATAACAGTACAAAATTTTTTTTTCATTCCTGAAAGAAATGAGTTTTTTTTATTTATAGAAAAATCTTAATTTTTTTNATAACAGTACAAAATTTTTTTTTCATTCCTGAAAGAAATGAGTTTTTTTTATTTATAGAAAAATCTTAATTTTTTTTCAATTTGTTGAGAAAAGACAGCCAAAAAGATGTTTCCTATGGCTTATAGTGTTGTTTACCCTACAGTATGTCACATAAGAAAAATGTTAAAATGCACACTACGGAAAAATAATATCATATAAAAATTTATGTTTATTGTACTTACATTTCGAAAACAAAAATGCAATTTTCAGGGTGNAGGAAAAATAATATCATATAAAAATTTATGTTTATTGTACTTACATTTCGAAAACAAAAATGCAATTTTCAGGGTGTTCCCTTTTTGTACTTTAACTTGTATACATTAGTACAACTTAAAAACCGGAGTTAAAAAATAATTTTTAGTGCCGCTAAATGCAGCTCCACCTCTAACAAGAGAGTATGAAAGTCACTTCAGTTTTTCCCAAAGTCGTCCCACTTTTTAAAATGGCATATTACTCAGCTGCTATCAGTGCTGGAAGCATGAATTTAAGAGATTTTCTATTTTGGTATGTGTACAATGATGTTTTACTGGCCATATATTGATAGTGTTACAAATCTCAACTGGGAACCTGTAATTTTTAAGGTCTGCATTAAAAAAAAAAATTGGTGGACATTTTTGTTCCCCAAGTGCTAGTATTAATATTTAAACTCTTGGAATGCACGTGTCTTGAAACTAGACATTCTTAAGTTATTTGCAGTTAATTTTCGTCTTTTTAGGGCAAACCAGGATTGATTGGTAATGGTTTAAAACATTTTCTCCATAAATGCCAAACGTCACCGCAACCCATTGTATAAGTTGTCAATTTGTAACTTGCTTAAAAAAAAATTAGATAATTTTTTATTAAATGTTCAGAGCAATATATAGTTAAGTTTCACAGCAATGAACGCTGCACACCCATTATGACAGGCTGGAGGCTATTGGTATGATTTACAATTGATAAAATTACAACACTAAAATAGAATGATAAATTTCACTATTGCTCTCGGAATGAAGATAATCTACCCCAAAAATAAAATGTGTTGACTGCAGCAAAATAGCAGTAAAAACTGCAAAAAAAAAAAAAATTTTTAACCTTGCTAGTTTAGCTGCACAGAGAGGAATTGCTGGTTTAGCTGCACTACAGTACACTACAGTACACTACTCTGCACTAGCTACAATTGTACGGTTGAAAGAAATGAACCTAATTCCAGCTCAAACAGGGCAGCTCTAAATTGAAGGACGAGGGTGAAGTGACTACCATGCCACAAAGAACGTGAGCAAACTGCTACACTGGCAAATGTATAGTGTGTGGCCATCTCTAGTTTGTACTTCTGTTTGTTGTCCATCACTGCAGGAATGTTGTGATAGGGGTGCTGCGCAGTGACTACCTACTTGTGCCTGCAGGTGACNGTTGTCCATCACTGCAGGAATGTTGTGATAGGGGTGCTGCGCAGTGACTACCTACTTGTGCCTGCAGGTGACATTACATACATACAAATTTGTTTCCTGGAGAGGAAATACTGTATGGCATGTCTTTTACAGTGTGGGAGGAGGGCTCTTTTCTCAGGTTTCTTCTCCGGTCATTTTGTTTCTGCATCCCTGACCCTCTCCTATATGTAGTGTGCGTTTTTCCTGAGTACTGATGCTTGTTGCTTCCTAACTGTCTACTTTAATACAAATTGTGAGTAAAATAAAACTGATTAATATTAATGGACTGCATCACACCCTTGAAATATTCCTTTTCCGAGCAGATTGGCATATCCCCCAAGTAACCCCATAAAAAAACATTATTTTAAAACTATATTTTTTTTGTAATTTGTGTAACACTGGATTGATGTGAAACAGTAAAGCAGTAGTTAAAGAAGCAAATGTGCACATTAGTGTANTTGTAATTTGTGTAACACTGGATTGATGTGAAACAGTAAAGCAGTAGTTAAAGAAGCAAATGTGCACATTAGTGTATGTCTGTTTTTTTCTTTCTACAAGTGCTTCTTGTAAATGACTGCACATAACTGTAGACCTTTCAAAATTTTGGGTAAAAAATTTCTTCCTGCGATATCAGATTGCCGATGAGTAACACTGGCTAGTGGGTTTTCAAAACTTTTGAACACGCAGACAAAGCCAAACTAACTTTTTGCTTGTAAACATACATGGTCACTGAATCCTCCCTTGTAATGATGAAGTGCTGGAGTGGTGTTTGTAATGCACATGTTATACACAAATTGATATGAAACTATTAAAAAATACATTGAGAGAAAAAAAACCATGATAGTGTCTTAATGCAGGATATTCTGGTAGGCCTAAAAAAATTAATTGTAAGGAATATGTATTAAAAATCTCAGTAATTAAATTTGTACACATTTTCTGTGAAAAGGGATGGGTTCAGTATTTTACAAGTGTTTATTTCATATATTTTGTTGATATTAAAGAAAAAATTTTAAGTCTTACCAGATTTGCAAGTGCAGATAAATAAGTGAAAAGAAATGTAATGTAAAAGTAGGGTGTACAGACATCATTTTGAGTCTGGTCAGATTTCCTAATAGGCACATATAACAACTTGACCTACGCAATAGCACTTCAGCTGCTGCTAATGCTGCAGTGTAATATGATGTTGCCTGAGTTGGCATTATGTGGAGTTTGCCATTATATGATGATGTTGGCATTGTTTGAAGATGTTGGGGATGTAATAGTACATTACCAGCAGCATTTGAAAAGTTGGCTGCAAGTATAATTTAATATCTATGGCATTTGGGGTTGAAACTGCACTATTATTTTTTCACAAATGCATTTATCCCGTGGGAATTAATTTCCAATGGGCATTAGTCATCATAGAGGCATTGTTTCTAGTCCTTGCTTTGCAAACCTATTAACAGCATAGGAGTATTTATGGGCTTTGATTATAGACCAGATCTTTCTACCTTGGTACTACCTGGGTTATGATACTCTGTGTTAAATCCTGACAAATTTCCCACCAATTGCAGTGTGCATATTATGAGCCTGGGTGGCTCATAACACTCTTAGGAAAGATTAAGATTAAGGAAAACAGGAGAAGCTCAGATAATTAAAAAGGATTGTTTGAAATGATTAATAAAAACTTTACTTGCTCTAAAGTTGGAAGAGTATACACTGCTATTCAATTAAAGTTAAGTCCAACGGAAGTGAAAGGGAAGGACTTAAGGAAGGTTGTTAGTTAAGGAGGAGGATCGCATATAAAGGAAGGGAACTTACCCCAACCTCGCACCCGGACCCTCTGGCGGAAGCAGCCCAAGGAACAGCCGCTGNGTTGTCCATCACTGCAGGAATGTTGTGATAGGGGTGCTGCGCAGTGACTACCTACTTGTGCCTGCAGGTGACATTATATACATACAAATTTGTTGTCCATCACTGCAGGAATGTTGTGATAGGGGTGCTGCGCAGTGACTACCTACTTGTGCCTGCAGGTGACATTACATACATACAAATTTGTATCCTGGAGAGGAAATACTGTATGGCATGTCTTTTACAGTGTGGGAGGAGGGCTCTTTTCTCAGGTTTCTTCTCCGGTCATTTTGTTTCTGCATCCCTGACCCTCTCCTATATGTAGTGTGCGTTTTTCCTGAGTACTGATGCTTGTTGCTTCCTAACTGTCTACTTTAATACAAATTGTGAGTAAAATAAAACTGATTAATATTAATGGACTGCATCACACCCTTGAAATATTCCTTTTCCGAGCAGATTGGCATATCCCCCAAGTAACCCCATAAAAAAACATTATTTTAAAACTATATTTTTTTTGTAATTTGTGTAACACTGGATTGATGTGAAACAGTAAAGCAGTAGTTAAAGAAGCAAATGTGCACATTAGTGTACGTCTGTTTTTTTCTTTCTACAAGTGCTTCTTGTAAATGACTGCACATAACTGTAGACCTTTCAAAATTTTGGGTAAAAAATTTCTTCCTGCGATATCAGATTGCCGATGAGTAACACTGGCTAGTGGGTTTTCAAAACTTTTGAACACGTAGACAAAGCCAAACTAACTTTTTGCTTGTAAACATACATGGTCACTGAATCCTCCCTTGTAATGATGAAGTGCTGGAGTGGTGTTTGTAATGCACATGTTATACACAAATTGATATGAAACTATTAAACAATACATTGAGAGAAAAAAAACCATGATAGTGTCTTAATGCAGGATATTCTGGTAAGCCTAAAAAAATTAATTGTAAGGAATATGTATTAAAAATCTCAGTAATTAAATTTGTACACATTTTCTGTGAAAAGGGATGGGTTCAGTATTTTACAAGTGTTTATTTCATATATTTTGTTGATATTAAAGAAAAAAATTTTAAGTCTTACCAGATTTGCAAGTGCAGATAAATAAGTGAAAAGAAATGTAATGTAAAAGTAGGGTGTACAGACATCATTTTGGGTCTGGTCAGATTTCCTAATAGGCACATATAACAACTTGACCTACGCAGTAGCACTTCAGCTGCTGCTAATGCTGCAGTGTAATATGATGTTGCCTGAGTTGGCATTATGTGGAGTTTGCCATTATATGATGATGTTGGCATTGTTTGAAGATGTTGGGGATGTAATAGTACATTACCAGCAGCATTTGAAAAGTTGGCTGCAAATATAATTTAATATCTATGGCATTTGGGGTTGAAACTGCACTATTATTTTTTCACAAATGCATTTATCCCGTGGGAATTAATTTCCAATGGGCATTAGTCATCATAGAGGCATTGTTTCTAGTCCTTGCTTTGCAAACCTATTAACAGCATAGGAGTATTTATGGGCTTTGATTATAGACCAGATCTTTCTACCTTGGTACTACCTGGGTTATGATACTCTGTGTTAAATCCTGACAAATTTCCCACCAATTGCAGTGTGCATATTGTTATGAGCCTGGGTGGCTCATAACACTCTTAGGAAAGATTAAGATTAAGGAAAACAGGATAAGCTCAGATAATTAAAAAGGATTGTTTGAAATGATTTATAAAAACTTTACTTGCTCTAAAGTTGAAAGAGTGTACAGTGATATTCAATTAAAGTTAAGTCCAACGGAAGTGAAAGGGAAGGACTTAAGGAAGGTTGTTAGTTAAGGAGGAGGATCACATATAAAGGAAGGGAACTTACCCCAACCTCGCACCCGGACCCTCTGGCGGAAGCAGCCCAAGGAACAGCCGCTGTCTGGTCTGATGTTCGTAGTAGACGACGCCGGTCCTGGTCGTTGACGTCTATTTCACACTTCTCGCCCCACCACATGACCGTGACGAACTTTGCTCTGATTGGTTCCCTTATTGCTTTGGAGGCGGGCTGTTTCGGTTTTTGTGTTACTACCCTGAAATGCTCTTGGATCAGCATCTTTGTTGTTGCCGGGCGTCTTGTGTGAATGCCCCGTCGACTTGCTGCAATAATTCTTTATCTGATGTTTTGGTACTCAAGCAGTTTTGTGGCGTCTTCGCGCCATTATTCTGTCGCGTCTGCGATCGTTCTGGCTTGGCGTAGGTGAACTCTGTGGCGCCTTTTCTTCGGTTTTGTTTGGTTAGGAAGTTTGAACGGGACCAATTATAACAGTCCCCCCAAAGTGATTAAAAGGTGAGATGTCCCCATCTCTGGAGGGATGGTTGAGAACTTAGTAGAGTAGAGACATATTTGCTTGAAAAATAGTGTATGTCTAGGTCAATGGTAGAAGAAGAGTGGGTAGTGTAGATTAGAGATTTGAGAATTGCTATGTAATTCTCATAGAAGAGTTACACGTAATAAGCGTTGTGGAGAATGGCATAAACGAGATGTTGGTCACACTGATGATTCGCCGCCATCCGGTGGACTCTGTGCACACGTGAGGGGCTGGCCGCGAAGTTGCTGACTGGCGACGTCGGGCTCCTCCGTCCGCTGTCTCGTGCGAGGCATGGCTGAGATGGTAGGAAGTGGTAGGGAGGGCGAACGGATGTTGGACATACATTAATATATACATACATTACCAGACACTTTTCAGTCACAGTACATAGGCATCTTGTCATATAAAATCTAATATGGACAGAATATTTGTTTACAATGAACATGAGTAAAAGAGACTAGACAAGCGTACTATTTGACTGCCTTTTTACTATACTGTTTCATATCGTAATGTTGAACAAACACTCTCGGGGAAAATACATACGGCAGTGAAAACCTGCTGCCCGACTTTGTACAATATAAAGTTTACAACCTTGGTGAGTTATTCAAAAAAATCACCAGAAGGCAGCTCTTGTGTGCACTGAGAACAGACTCCTGCTGTGTTCACACTAAGGTGCACACAACTACTCACAACGTAGTTTCATTACAAGTGTACAGAAGTGTACAAGCATCTGAATACATAATTCCTACTACAGCTATTTAAAAAAGAATATACATTTTGGTATAACTATGACATGAATTACCCAACTATTAGACCACTTTTCATTGACAATGAACTGATTGAAAGTATAAACACCATTTACGTGAATAAAAGCATCCACGCACTTCAGTACTTATCACACTGTTCGGATTGTTCTTTTATATATCCGAATCACCCTTTTAGGACACTGTCACTGTGACTTGCTTCACTGATGCTTCTCAAACCAAGTATTGGATAGTCCAATTCTGACGCATAACTGATGTACACAAAGTGGCCTCGGTTTTAGACAATGCCTCGCAAAGTACATAACAATATACACACTCTTTCTCCTTTCCTCCCATTACCATGCCAGGATGGCATCTAGGTACTCAATTTGTTACATTCCAGGAAGGGTAACAATTATTAAAAGTTGGGGAGTTCAGCAGTTACTTGAAAATTAAACGGCATTGTGAGGAGGTCCTAAAAAGAAGATTGATAACTGACCCAAATGTATGGCTGTGTGTGGTTTGCAGATGGATACCTTGGCGTGGGAACCAATAAGTGATGTGGCCAAGGATCTGGTGCGGAGAATGCTGACTGTGGACCCAAAGGAGAGGATCACCATCCAGGAGATACTTAACCACAAGTGGCTCAGGGTGAGGATATGATCACAGGCATGCTTGGCATAATCATAGACATTGGTTTTTTTAAAAATCATATTTGTATCATAATTCAGCACGTTAAAACTTTAACAGTAGTTGGCATGCTGAAAGCTGTTTTAGGGAACTTTAGATCTGTCGACAGTGAAATGCCTTGGAATCTGTAACATAAACTCTTAAAAGGAGAAGAATTCTCGGTGGGCTAGTCACTATTGTAGTGCTCCCTTGACAGGTGAGAGAATTGTTGGTGGTTTGAATTCAAGTGCTGGCACGACTCATGTTTTATGAACATGAGAGCTGTACTCAAGTGGTTTTATACTCTTCATAACCAGAGATTCCATTGTGTTTCCAAACTTTAACCTTTGTAACCAAGACAGATTATCCCTACATAAAAAATTTTTTTGCTGTATGTTCTATTTCAGAAAATTTATCAAAATTATAGGGATGGCTTTACTGCCTTAAAGATTAAAGGCTGGTGCATGCCAAGAAGTAATAATACTATTTTGCGCATTTGACTAAAAAGGTGCTATTAAAGCACAAGTCTAACAGTACTGACGTCAGTAAATATACAAAACAATGCTCTGTGCTCTGTAAAACAGTAACAAAATCTGTAGTGTCAGGTTGTGATAACAAATAGATTTTACTCTTAGATAGCATGACATAATTTTTAATTGAGTTGTAAAGTTTTTAGATATAGATCTGTATTGAAAATTTTGCAAATTACTTGTATGTGAATTTAAAATTCATAGACTTCTTGTAGAATAGACATACATAGAGGAATTAACCTTCAACTTTTAATTATGCTGTGTGTTTGATTTTGGTTCACTTTAGTTCACAGCAGCATCACAATGTGTGTTACAAATAATCACCATTAGAGTTGTACAAAGTTTAAGCAAAATATTCTCCTGGTTTCTAAAATAGGAGGAAACTTGTAAATTTCAATGTAAATTGGTTTTTAGTTTTTTTTTTTCCAAAACGGAAGCTTTTGTGATATTGCAAAACTATAACAAAATTTTCTGCTGTGTTTTGAAATTGCGAAATAAGTAAACACTGTAAAACAAAGTTTGACATGTGAAGCAGTTGAATACGTAGTTGCTGTGAGAATCAATTGCAATAGTTTGTGCGATAAGTCAATTATTAAATGTTTGCTTGCGTTATTGGTAGTATGTCTGAATGGCATTCAGCAGTATCAAATGAGACTTTAAAACCATACCATATTTGTTAAAACTTAAAATGGCTTTNATGTCTGAATGGCATTCAGCAGTATCAAATGAGACTTTAAAACCATACCATATTTGTTAAAACTTAAAATGGCTTTTGTTCAGGTTATCCGAAAACATGTTGTTTAAACTGCATGTTAAAAAGTTGACGCATGTCACACTCGTGACTATTAACCCCACCGCTGAGAGATCCTTGTTAACGCTACAGTTCTACCAGACATCAGTGCAGCCGGCTAGGGAAGTATGGGCGAGGGAATGTTGCCGCCTAGTGAGCATCGGTACTTTCTGCACAAGCCTACTTCCGTGAGTGCATGCGGCCCAGTCAGAAAAAACCACCCACCGCCACCCCCTTTTCATGCACAGCCTGGTCGTACTGCTGCAGTGGATTAGGAAATGCTGTGCTAGTTGACTCTTACTCACCCCCGACCCATTGCAACACCTATGTATTGATTGCTGGCTGTAGTAACTATAGTTGATCTCCAGCGACCACCACCTCCAGTTCTCTCTCTTCCTCTTGAGTGAGTCTCGTTCTCTGCCGGCAGTCTGCTCGCGTCGTTAGTAACAGAGTAATCACGTTCGAGCATGTTATTACGAGTCTCCTGCAAATTTTGATTTTGATTATTTATTTTAAAAAAACCTAAACAATAATTCTGTAGTCCACGCGATCGGAGCCGCGGGCACAGCTAGTATTTACATTAAAAAAAACACTTCAATTTAGTATTTTGCTGAAGGAAAATTAATTGCAGATGTACTTAATAATTTGAAATATTGTATTACNCGAGATGTTGGTCACACTGATGATTCGCCGCCATCCGGTGGACTCTGTGCACACGTGAGGGGCTGGCCGCGAAGTTGCTGACTGGCGACGTCGGGCTCCTCCGTCCGCTGTCTCGTGCGAGGCATGGCTGAGANAGGGGCTGGCCGCGAAGTTGCTGACTGGCGACGTCGGGCTCCTCCGTCCGCTGTCTCGTGCGAGGCATGGCTGAGATGGTAGGAAGTGGTAGGGAGGGCGAACGGATGTTGGACGTACATTAATATATACATACATTACCAGACACTTTTCAGTCACAGTACATACGCATCTTGTCATATAAAATCTAATATGGACAGAATATTCGTTTACAATGAACATGAGTAAAAGAGACTAGACAAGCGTACTATTTGACTGCCTTTACACTATACTGTTTCATATCGTAATGTTGAACAAACTCACTCGGGAAAATACATACGGCAGTGAAAACCTGCTGCCCGACTTTGTACAATATAAAGTTTACAACCTTGGTGAGTTATTCAAAAAAATCACCAGAAGGCAGCTCTTGTGTGCACTGAGAACAGACTCCTGCTGTGTTCACACTAAGGTGCACACAACTACTCACAACGTAGTTTCATTACAAGTGTACAGAAGTGTACAAGCATCTGAATACATAATTCCTACTACAGCTATTTAAAAAAGAATATACATTTTGGTATAACTATGACATGAATTCCCCAACTATTAGACCACTTTTCATTGACAATGAACTGATTGAAAGTATAAACACCATTTACGTGAATAAAAGCGTCCACGCACTTCAGTACTTATCACACTGTTCGGATTGTTCTTTTATATATCCGAATCACCCTTTTAGGACACTGTCACTGTTACTTGCTTCACTGATGCTTCTCAAACCAAGTATTGGATAGTTCAATTCTGACGCATAACTGATGTACACAAAGTGGCCTCGGTTTTAGACAATGCCTCGCAAAGTACATAACAATATACACACTCTTTCTCCTTTCCTCCCATTACCATGCCAGGATGGCATCTAGGGACTCAATTTGTTACATTCCAGGAAGGGTAACAATTATTAAAAGTTGGGGAGTTCAGCAGTTACTTGAAAATTAAACGGCATTGTTAGGAGGTCCTAAAAAGAAGATTGATAACTGACCCAAATGTATGGCTGTGTGTGGTTTGCAGATGGATACCTTGGCGTGGGAACCAATAAGTGACGTGGCCAAGGATCTGGTGCGGAGAATGCTGACTGTGGACCCAAAGGAGAGGATCACCATCCAGGAGATACTTAACCACAAGTGGCTCAGGGTGAGGATATGATCACAGGCATGCTTGGCATAATCATAGACATTGGTTTTTTTTAAAATCATATTTGTATCCTAATTCAGCACGTTAAAACTTTAACAGTAGTTGGCATGCTGAAAGCTGTTTTAGGGAACTTTAGATCTGTCGACAGTGAAATGCCTTGGAATTTGTAACATAAACTCTTAAAAGGAGAAGAATTCTCGGTGGGCTAGTCACTATTGTAGTGCTCCCTTGACAGGTGAGAGAATTGTTTGTGGTTTGAATTCAAGTGCTGGCACGACTCATGTTTTATGAACAGGAGAGCTGTACTCAAGTGGTTTTATACTCTTCATAACCAGAGATCCCATTGTGTTTCCAAACTTTAACCTTTGTAACCAAGACAGATTATCCCTACATAAAAAAATTTTTTGCTGTATGTTCTATTTCAGAAAATTTATCAAAATTAGAGCGATGGCTTTACTGCCTTAAAGATTAAAGGCTGGTGCATGCCAAGAAGTAATAATACTATTTTGCGCATTTGACTAAAAAGGTGCTATTAAAGCACAAGTCTAACAGTACTGATGTCAGTAAATGTACAAAACAATGCTCTGTGCTCTGTAAAACAGTAACAAAATCTGTAGTGTCAGGTTGTGATAGCAAATAGATTTTACTCTTAGATGGCATGACATAATTTTGACTTGAGTTGTAAAGTTTTTAGATATAGATGTGTGTTGAAAATTTTGCAAATTACTTGTATGTGAATTTAAAATTCATAGACTTCTTGTAGAATAGACATACATAGAGGAATTAACCTTCAACTTTTAATTATGCTGTGTGTTTGATTTTGGTTCACTTTAGTTCACAGCAGCATCACAATGTGTGTTACAAATAATCACCATTAGAGTTGTACAAAGTTTAAGCAAAATATTCTCCTGGTTTCTAAAATAGGAGGAAACTTGTAAATTTCAATGTAAATTGGTTTTTAATATTTTTTTTTCCCCAAACTGAAGCTTTTGTGATATTGCAAAACTTTAACAAAATTTTCTGTAGTGTTTTGAAATTGCGAAATAAGTAAACACTGTAAAACAAAGTTTGACATGTGAAGCAGTTGAATACGTAGTTGCTGTGAGCAATCAATTGCAATAGTTGGTGCGATAAGTCAATTATTAAATGTTTGCTTGCGTTATTGGTAGTTTGTCTGAATGGCATTCAGCAGTATCAAATGAGACTTTAAAACCATACCATATTTGTTAAAACTTAAAATGGCTTTTGTTCAGGTTATCCGAAAACATGTTGTTTAAACTGCATGTTAAAAAGTTGACGCATGTCACACTCGTGACTATTAACCCCACCGCTGAGAGATCCTTGTTAACGCTACAGTTCTACCAGACATCAGTGCAGCCGGCTAGGGAAGTATGGGCGAGGGAATGTTGCCGCCTAGTGAGCATCGGTACTTTCTGCACAAGCCTACTTCCGTGAGTGCATGCGGCCCAGTCAGAAAAAACCACCCACCGCCACCCCCTTTTCATGCACAGCCTGGTCGTACTGCTGCAGTGGATTAGGAAATGCTGTGCTAGTTGACTCTTACTCACCCCCGACCCATTGCAACACCTATGTATTGATTGCTGGCTGTAGTAACTATAGTTGATCTCCAGCTACCACCACCTCCAGTTCTCTCTCTTCCTCTTGAGTGAGTCTCGTTCTCTGCCGGCAGTCTGCTCGCGTCGTTAGTAACAGAGTAATCACGTTCGAGCATGTTATTACAAGTCTGCTGCAAATTTTGATTTTGATTATTTATTTTAAAAAAACCTAAACAATAATTCTGTAGTCCACGCGATCGGAGCCGCGGGCACAGCTAGTATTTACATTAAAACAAACACTTCAATTTAGTATTTTGCTGAAGGAAAATTAATTGCAGATGTACTTAATAATTTGAAATATTGTATTACNCAAACACTTCAATTTAGTATTTTGCTGAAGGAAAATTAATTGCAGATGTACTTAATAATTTGAAATATTGTATTACATTTTGAAAATCACTTAAATTTTTGGCAAAATTTTAGAAAAGTAGTGAAAAAGATATTAAAATAACCATGTAAAAACTGAAGAAATCGTGGAAATAATTTCACCAAAAATTGATCTCTTTAGTTATATTTGGTTCCTGTCAAATCTTAGAAGGGAGAGGGACGATGAGGAAACAAACTACTTCACTCAACTAAAAATTTTGTATGTTTATAAAGTTTTTTAAATTGCTATGTTAGAAATTACCAAAATTTAGGTTAGACAACACTGCTGCAAGATGCAACTCTGACTACATGGTTACAGATAATTAGACATTGTCACAAACAAAAATTCTTGTAGGAAACCAATGACTGGACAGCTGCTTCTTCAAAACCAACTGGAAAATTCAAGGGAGTAGACACCATGAATTAAATCCTTAATTATGCCCCTCTAGGGCCCATGTACATCTCTCCAACGTTCCCCTGCCCCCATCTCCGTTAAACCTGCACCAAAAAGCTTTGCTGCTCGCACTGGTGCGTCTTTCCTCAATCAATCATTTTGTAATGACATGATATGCCATGTGTCACCACTTACCTTTCTACACTGCGCTCTTGTGGTTCCAAACATACTAGAATTTTATGTTTAAAAATGCTTTGCTTTTGTTTTTTGTAAGAAACTAAATATTTACACAAGCTGTGACTCGCTGTCTACAAATTTAACAATTAGGTTAAATTACAATAGTTTTCTTAATTAAAATTACAATAAAATATTTAAAATTCGAATTATTTTCTTGCGGGCCCACACATATTGGCCTGTCAATTTAAACCATCTTTCTCTCTCTCTCTCTTATCATGTTTGTCCACAACCAGAGAGTCAACGTCCAATGACTTCTCCTTCTTGGAAACAAAATTCTGCACAGCTGCCTTTAAAACATACAAGGAAATTTACAATAAATATGAATACACAGCAAATTCTATAACTATTCTAAAATATTTCAATTTAGATAAAGAATTTCTGAAAATGGCAAAATGGCCTTAACACACACACAGGAACCTCAGTATAAATGCAACACTCGATCATGGTGGATCAGCTGAAAAGATCTGGGCATTCAAGCCTAACTACCTGTCAACACACTGCATAAAAACAAAATTATTGGACTAAAAAATTTTCTCAACTTGCTGGCATATTTTACTGAAAATATCATGTCAGATGGAAAACCTCTACAGATGCATTGCGGAGGCATGTTGAACTGCTGAATTTTGAGGACTGGTTTAGGTGGCATGTCTCACAAACTCGGTTCTCCGTCATGTAGGCAGTTGGACCTTCCTGTGGACATTAGTTTCCTGCTGATGCAGTCATCTGGAAATTTTACACCTCTAACAAAATCTTGTTGTGGCTAAGAACTCTCTTCCCCTCCCATTGCTGCTAGCTACATCTGTAGTCAACCAAAAATCATTTCCTGGCATGGTGACATTCTTTGGCTTGTTCATCCACCTGATATGAGAGTTCATGATTTTTTTTCAAGGTTACCTCATCGGAAAGTGAGCATCGACAAACCCTGAACACTTAATGAACCGATGGATATATTTTGAGATATTATGGCCATACTGCAAAACATGCTGTTTCTTTAAAAAAAAAAAATGTTAAACCAATTTGCATTGAAATAAAGNATATTATGGCCATACTGCAAAACATGCTGTTTCTTTAAAAAAAAAAAATGTTAAACCAATTTGCATTGAAATAAAGCTGTTCTTTTTTTTTCTATTATAGATATCCTCTGATCTATTTGCATGACCCTATACATACACACACACAAGTCTACTTTGATTGAAGTTGTACTTTGGAATTTTTTGTCACAAGCTTGTAAATACGTATGGCTGACTAAGACCAGAAGCAGTTATGTTGTAATGTAACTAAAGAAGAAAGCAAAATGTTACATATTGTTACACGCTCGCTGCTTCACATCCCGTGCAAGCGAGTGGAAGTGAAGGACAAAGCAGTTATATGATGGCAGCAGTGGCAGCAAGTCAATGTAATGTTTTAAATGACAGGCGAGCGTACCGTGCATCTGTTACAAAAAGCAAGCCAACGCGATAATCCCTTTTGCGGCGTGTGCTGCTGAGCCTGGTTGTATTGAGTTTCTGCATTTATATGAAGAATTTTCTATTGGTTTGCTGACCTAGTATCTCTCAGCTAGACTCGGGATGCGGTAAACCTTCCAGGTCAAGGCCAGCAGCTATAAAAGGTGTGTCGGGCTTCCGAGCCAGTTGTTGTTGAATGGATGAGTGGCTGAGTTTCAGTGATAAATGACAAGTGGTGGGAGAAGTGAACAGTGGAAGGGAGATCTGAACTTCTTTCTTGACAAATATTATACACCAGCCATGTCGTACCATGGTAGAGCAGCAACTACCTTGAGAAAACTTGTGTGAACAGAGGAAAACAGTTAAGACAGGGCTACAAGAAACATAAGTTACAGTTGTGGATCTAGAATGTTATAAGAACACAGATGACACACCCAGCATTTAGGATATCTGAAATGGGACACTTTCCACACAGAATGTGTTCTCTCTGCCTTAGTCAGCTCACATACTTGGATATGATACATGGCCCTAACGCAGATGTAAATAATTTTTGCACTACGTGATATGTGTGTGTCGTTACAATGTGTTGCGTTATTAACGAAATAACATTCATTTGAATTCTCCTTAACACTGCAAAGTCACCTGCAGTATTTGTGAATCTTGGGATTCCAGTTGCTCATTGTCGGCCATTTCAGTTATAATTTTCACTCACTTTGTAATTTTCAGATTGTGGTGAAGGTTTTTTGTAAATCCAGCCAATATACTTCTTGGCTGGAAATATTCATTGAAAGAAAGCTTTGGAAATAAAATCTTCATAGATTTGTACACAATGCAACTCACTACAGCCCACTTTTGGTCCATACACATTTAAAACTACTAGAAAATTGGAACTAAAATCAATTAATACTTTGTATTATTTACCTATAAGAGAATAAAGTTGGAGCACATTGAATAGACAGCCAGCCTCTGAAAGCACTTTATGAAACTTGAAGCCCTGTACTTCGCGACAAGTGCAATGCAGTGCTAGGCAACACTTTGTATATTTTATAACCCCCTTTACTGTGAAGAGTTTCACGATCACTTTTTTTAATCATATTATAATAATTGTAGAAGCCTTGGAATTATAATGTGCAACTGCTTTATTGCTGGACTACAGAATTATTTTCTTAAATTCGGTCTAAAAATATTAAGTTTGTAGATGCCATAATATAGTTTTCAGCAAATAAACTTTACTTCAGTTGCATACTTTTTGTTCTAGTTGATTGTCAAATCCATAATTTTATTGATGCCGGAGAGATAATCTTTTTGTATTTGTAGGAAATAATTTCTGTAATATTTTAAAATCAAAATTATTTCATTCATTGAAAACTAAAGAAATTTTAAGTATTATAATAATTACACTTTTTTTTAAATGGAAATATTGCAGCATTATTTTCCTGCGAAAATATGTGTAAATTTCTTCACTGCAGTTTGTTTTTATATTAGGTCTCTTTAACACACCAGTTGAAGAGAAATTTTTAGTTTGCCTTTTATCTTACATTTCCTACAGTTAAGAGAGTATACATAGTTCACAGAAATATGAAACAATTGCTATTTCTATTTACTGCATCTTTTATTGTAATTTTAGACTAGTGCATGACAAAATGTTTTATTTCCTGTTTAAATTATTTAGTGGTTTGTTTTAAATACACATGGAGTCTTTTTTTTATTTTATTTAAATGCAACTTTGTCTTTTGTAGGATCGAGACAAAAACGTGGCAAAGATGCACTTGGCAGATACAGTAGATGAGCTGAAGAAGTTCAATGCTCGCCGCAAGCTGAAGGGTGCAGTCATGGCTGCTATATCGTCCCCTAAGTGGTCATCGTGCTTCTCTGACCCTAACAGTGATGGCTTCTCCGACTTTGGAGATGACGATGTCACTTCCTCGGGTGAGTTCATTGTTTACGGGGTTTGTTCTGTTGTCTAGGGTGTTAACAAAGTAATGCGACTTTCACACTGAATGTAGGCGACATTCACCAAATCCAGGTTTGTGCGATTGCCTAGCTTTAGGATTGTCTTTGTCCCCAAATGTGTGTGTCTCACTTATATACTGACATGAACCATCAGTGTAGAGAAATATGATGTTACGATTGGAGAGTTAAAAATAACCTCTCACCTTCGCTGCTCCCAAGGGCAAATCCTGGAGAGAGAGCAGCTACGAGCACAATGTTCATCCCACGACAGCTCTGCTCGTAACTGACATTCCGCCGTTCTTTTTACATCACTGGGGTGCTACTCCCTCAGCGCCCTGACTCAGAAGAATCTTTGTGGTTGCAGCCACTGTTTTGTGGGGTCCTGCGGGTCTGAGAGTTTCTTTTGAAACTGATAGATATCAGTTACCTGATATCAGAGTGCCCGCAGATCCTGTCCGATGTCCTCCGGGTTTGTGTTCTCAGTAAGGCCAAAGACGACCTTCTGAGGCTGTTCGGCGGTAGTACTGTGTGTATAGTACTGGAAATTGTTCGCTTCCAGGAGCGTCACAGCGTCCTTGTGTTTTTGAGAGTCGGCTGCCACGATGTGCAGTCCGCAGCAAGCGGTAATTGTTGGTGTCGGGGAACTACCAGGCGAAATTTTAGTGTTTCAACCTGCCTTTGTTGGGTAGCACTCAGGTGTTTGTAGGAGGGAGGCTGGTTTGAGGAGCCGGGCTGGTTTGAGGTATCGGTATCATGTACCTCATTTAGAAGGCTCTACCGGTTTGTAACTGGTTTTTCAGGTGTCGCCTCTAACGACGACGAGCGAGGGCGTTTCCTCTCCAGCGAGTCGTTGCGTTTGATTCGTTATGCCATTCTCCTGGCCATTTCTGCTGTTGCTGCTGTATGTTCAGAGTTTTCGCGTGCCTGATGCTGGTTCAGGTGCACACGGGTAATATTCCAGGCCCCGGAGTTTTCACACTCCATTTCAGATCCTACTGGTGTGTTGGGGAGGGAGGAGTTTTGTGTGGTGCTTGTGGCTGCAACTATGGTGCTGTCCCCGGACACCAGTGCTGCACCGTCTGGAATGTTGTTGGGGTAGAGGTTTTGTAGTATCGCTGGTGTGCCCTGGCCGGACATGANGCCCCCAACCGACTCCAGGCCCACAAAGGGGGAGGGGGAGGTATTCTCCCTGGAACTGCAACGGTGGTGTGTGTTAAGTTTTTAATCAGTTTTCCTAAAATTCTGCTGAGTGCTGCAGCCGCTAACCCCGGCTCGAGAAGACCGAGTGATTATGTTCGGCCGGCTGTTACACTAAGGTGTAGTGCCACGATAGCTAAGTCGTCGTTCCGCCCAAGAACAGAGCCGCACTTCCAAGAAGAAGGCCCCAAGGTGCTACTCGCATGGAAACAGGCAAGAAACTGTAGTCAGGGGCAAACTGACATTCCTCGGCAGTGCAAGACTGAGGAACGTCGCGGGCTTGTCTGGGGTATGGGTGGTAATGAGCTAAACCTCTGGGTGGGGCTGCACTCTCAGCGCCATCCCTCGGCTCGTGGCTAAAGTAGGTCGCTCCATAACGTGGTCTTGGCTGCTGGGCCGGCTTCCTTCACACGCCTGCTTGTGGAATCGGGCAGTAGGACTATGCAAAAAGTATCGGGTTGGGGTTAGAGGCAACACCTGACCATTTTAGTTAATTTGGTGCTCTTTTGCCTTCATTGTTGGGGGAAAAGGTGAATATTATGAAAGGATACCATTGCCATATGGAGTAGGTACACTTCACACTTCACTTTTGTGTTGTCACAGTTGTACATTAATGGTTAAAACGTTTTGTCTGTACTGCAAGATAAGGTAAATAGGTAACTAAGGTTATATTTTCAAAATTTTTCTTCGTAAAAAACTTAAATTAAATAGAAATAAAGTTCTTATATGGTGGGCAAGAAAGTGTCTTGCACAAGTTAGACCATAATACCGTGGGTATGTTGTACTGATTTTTATAACAGCAAATACTGTAGAAGTTTATCAGTTGTATCATAACAATGTTTGATATAAGGTGATGTATTTTTTTTTGAGTCTGGAGTAAGGTCAGCATGTATTGCTTCCCCACATCCATTAATTTTCTATGTTGTACCCATGCCGGAAGTGTTTTGCTGTACACTTGTGTGAAGGAAGCTAGTGTGCATTGTAGGGTGTACTGATGTGCAGTGTTGTAAGGAAGGTGGTTGTGTTGCCCAAGGAGCGGTGAGCCTGGTGCTGGATTCTCTGGACGACATTCACTGTCTCCAAGAGGCCCCTCTCACCGACCGAGACTTCCTCCACTCGGTGCTGGAGGACCGCCAACTTCACGCCTTGCTAGAGGTGAGTACCCTGTTCTAGATTGTAGTCAGTTTATTGCAACATCTGCTATTATACTCATTTTGCATAATTTGTGTTGGATGGGAATCCTGTCTACTCATGCCTTTGAGACTGAATCTACTTGAATCTCGATCACAAAACTTCAAATTCCTTTCCACACTGGGGTAAGGATTGACGTTTACAAGCTGTTCGTGGTCGATCATTATTTAAATCAACCATTGATAAAAGTATCTGCCCATGACTGCATATATTTTAACATAAGAACTGGCTGAAATACTCATGACTAAGTTGTAACGAATCATGGAAAGTAGTTCCATCTCTTTACATTCCTGTCAACAGTGTAATGTTTAAATTTGAAGCAACTGAATTTATTTTATTTAGTTTCTGTTAATTTAATTATATTAAACTAAGAATTTACATTTTACTAATGTATTCATATTTAAGCAGTGATGCATCATTCTATGGGTTGTTGTTTATTTATATTGAGAATTGTTCTGAGGGTTGAAGTATAGAGCATCTAACCTTGCAGGAAATCTTTAAATAACTGTCTTGCTCAGGACTTCCAACCCATTCCTTATATGTTGCTCAGCAGGGGAGTGGTGGAGGGGGGGGGTGGAAGTTGATAGTTAGCAGATTGCTGAGCTGCAGAGTTCCAATACCCAACAGCTTACCATTTGATGTGCTACCGTGGATAGGTTTGAAACCCGTTGCTTGCTGGCTGCCACACTGACGCCCAGTGTGGCAGTGACCTGATATGATGGGGGCCTTGTCCTTACAAATACCCTTTGTGGCCGACCAGGTCGTAGCACAGTTATTCTAATACGGTATCTTTGTCAAGAACTAACCGAAAGCATCTCAGCAATGGAAAATAAATTTTTCAGAATAGATTGCAAAAAGTTGGTGTTCTTGATTTATTAAAACTATGAGAACTACTAGATTGCCATTACCTCTGGAGTGAAATCCACTTAGATTCCAAACATTTTTAGATTCCGAAATATTTTTTATGCATATGCATATGTGTATTGATTGTGAGATGTAGAAGGAATTAACGGGTATGGTGTAAAGTACTTGGAGATTGCATATGTACTGATAAACACTAGGCACAAATCTGATAATTTCTTTACTCCTGTGGAACATGACTATTCTGGCAATACGCAAGCTCTCTAAATAATCATAATTCACAAATAAAATAATCCTTTATTTTTCTTATATTTCAAGGTTGTTATTTTTTACTTTCCTGCTATATATTGTCTATCGACTGTACAGTATATTTAAGTATATACAGTAGAACTCTGTTATAACATTTTTAAGGGGTCGGTAAAATAAAATGTTTTATGCAGGAAAATGTTATAAGCAGGAAACAGTATGACACCTGTAGAAACACAAGAAAGACAGAATTCTAATGTAATAATTTATGTATATAAATTGTTAGTCAAGTTCAACATCTTCATATGAATCATTTGATGCAAAATATCTGTGATCTGAATTCCATGGACCATAGCATCATCAATTAATGCCTAGTGTCATGCAATCTGGATGCTTGCTCACTCATCTACTCTTGGTTATCTTAGTAATTTTTAGGACTACCACCTCTAAAATCCTTAAAATTCCAATTATAAACGGTTTTCTGCATCCGTTTGTAGGCTATTGCATTGTGAATGCTTAGGTCTGAAATTTTACTTAAAAGAAAAATTTCATTTGAGATGCGGCAAGGAATTGAACAAATACTGATGTTATAAGCAGGAAAGTGTTCCAGTGTCACATGATTTTAGATTTCCATGCTATTAAACATGAACCATTTCATTTGTAATTCAGAGCATGTAATGGTAAACTGGGTTTTTTTGGCTGTAGTCTTTACTGAACCCCAGTGAAAACTGCTAGGCATCCAAAGCATTTTAGTTTTTCTGCTTGTTCTGGCATCAAGATAATGACTATGGCTCAGACTGAACTTGCATTTGGGAGGACAAAGGTTAGCTTCCTGGTCTGGCCATCTTGATTTAAGTTTTCCATGATTTTTCAAATTCACCCAAGAAGAAAGCTGGAATTGTTACTACATGGATGCCATGGCCAATTCCTTTCCCATTCCTGCTTCTCTGAGCAACTTATTCGGTCTCTAATGACCTCATTGTTAATGATGTTAAGCTCACCGTACCTACATAATATTACGACTGAGTTGAGAATCCTGAACATCCTTCTTTCTGAAAGAAGAGTCATGGGTTATAAGCAAGGGTATTTAACATTATACTGACAAGGCCACAAGATAATGTAATGTGTTCCTTGTTCCACTGCACTGAGCCAACACACTGTCGAGCCAAGACTATTATGCTAGCAGTGCACTGTGTGACTAGTGCACATTCTGTCTGGTCTAAAGACAAACAACTTGATACTTCTACGACATACACCAGAGCTGGGTCAAGCCTTGTAGGTCTTTAGACTGAAAAGCATTAGATGCAGAAATAGGCAGTACTCTGAGAATTGAGTAACACAAGATGAGAGCAGAATTTATAGTAGTGACAAACACTGCCTACTGCTCTTCCAGGATGAGGGCTGAGGGGAAGGATGTCAAAACCAATATAGAGAATATAAATTACAGCTTGCTCTCTAGCGCGTGCTCTCTAGCGCTTGCTCTCTAGCGCCTGCTCTCTAGCGCCTGCTCTCTAGCGCCTGCTCTCTAGCGCTTGCTCTCTCTAGCGCCTGCTCTAATGCTTGCGCTCTCTCTCACTCTCTCTCCCTCTAGCGTGCTTGTGCTCTCTCTCTCTCCCTCTAGCGTGCTTGTGCTCTCTCTCTCCCTCTAGCGTGCTTGTGCTCTCTCTCTCTCTCTCTAGCGTGCTTGCTCTCTCTCTCTCTCTCTCTCTCTATAGCGTGCTTGCTCTCTCTCTTTCTAGAGTGCTTTCTCTCTCTCCCTTTCTCTCTCCCTTTCTCTTTCCCTCTCTCTCTCCCTCTCTCTCCCTCTCTCTCTCTCTCTCTCCCTCTCTCTTCCTCTCTCTCTCCCTCTCTCTCCCTCTCTCTCTTTCCCTCTACCTCTCTCTCTTTCCCTCTACCTCTCTCTCTTTACCTCTCCCTCTCTCTCTTTCCCTCTACCTCTCTCTCTTTCTCTCTCTTTCTCTTTCCTCTCTAGCGCTTTGAAATTGCAAATGGGTATGCGGGTGGTATAAGGTATTGTCGGATAGATCATCTAAAAGGAAACAACATTTACTAAGAGACTTTTTCTGAAGTGGTTTACGCACAATAAATGATATAATCTAAGCATATGATTTGTGACTTGCGTAGTTTACGCACAATGAAAATTGATTGCAAACTTGGTTTACTTATCACAATTAAAAGGAAATCCACGAAACATGTTGTTTTTCTGGTGTGCATACTTAGTGTACGTACAATCAAAAGGACGTCAGGTGTAATGTAAATACCGGTATGGTGTGAGAGAACTACCATGTACTCATTTGCACACAGCACTCTTCATACGTGTTCTAAATGTCGACCATCTTATGCTCTCAGTCTTACATTCGTGGATGCTCGGCAGACCTCAGCACTGATGAGAGATCAACATGCTGCTCTGATTCTTTCATTCATGCAATGTAAAACTAATGACTGTCTGAACAGAAGTTTGATTGTCAGTTAACTTGCATGCAAAACCTGCAGTTCCTGTAAGTGGTAGATGGCTTATCTGCTTGCTGCTTAGTGCTGCCTTATTCTCCTTGTTTGTTCGGAAACAGTCTAATAATAACAGTTAAGTGTATCCGATTATCATTGATTTGACATTCCTAAGCACATTGATTTTTGCAACTGGTACCTGAGCAAGGACTATGCTTTCCATCGCAGCATTTTGGGGACTGATGAGGCCACATTCAAGAGTAATGGCAACATAAACATGCATAATGCACATTACAAGTCTGCAGGCTACCCATATTGGCTCCGTCAAGTGGACATCCAGCATGTGGAGCCTTCATACTTGGTATGGCGTTCTCTGACATTGTGTCATAGAACCATATTTCTTGAAAGGCACTTGAATGGTACAGTGTATGAAGACTTCCTAGATAATATTTTGTATCTGCTGATCGAACGAAGATGTCCCTCTCACTCTGAGATTAACACTGCGGCTTCAACGGGATGGCTGTCCTGCTCACTTTTCACGCAGAGCTCGGCCAGTTGCTGACATGTTATTCCCCAGATGGTGGATAGGACGAATGGGTCCTGTAGCTTGGTCTCCACATTCTCCAGTCTTGTTCCCAAATTACTTCTTTTTGTGGGGAGAATTAAAGACAGTCTACTGCGTGTGTCTAACAACGAGGAAAGACATGAAATTCAGAATCAGAGCAGCATGTGGATCTCTCAGCTGTGCTGAGGTCCTCCAAGCAACCGCGAACATAAGAAGGAGAGCAGAGTTGTCTCTGATACAGGATGGTCAAAATTTCAAACACTTATCAACAGTGACGTGTGCAAATGAGTGTTCGCAGTTCCCATTTCACAGTAGTTCTCTCATGCCATACCGGTATTTACAGTACACCCAATGTTCTTTTTATTGTACAGAAACTAGTTATGCACGCCAGAATAACATGTTTCAATAATTTCCATTTGATTGTAGTAAAAATAAAAATAGTTTTCGTTCAGTTTCATTGTGCGTAAACTTTGCACGTCACAAACCATATGCTTACACAATTTATTTTATTGTGAGTAAACTATGAAAAACTAGAAAAAAACTGCCTTAGTTAATGTTGTCTCTTTTTCTACGATCTATCCGATACCATCTACGACCCCTGTTCCAATTTGTAATTTCAAAGCTCACCTCCCAATATTTCTATCTACGGTATGTTTGGGGAAATGAATTGTTACCAATTGTTGATTCTTATAGGGTATAGTTATCACAATTTTTTTCGCAAACCCCTGGTGTTGTGTTGTTTACGAGAAAATTGGGTGATACGGGTGTTCTGAATCATCCTGTGTGTGTGTGTCTATATATACACACACACACACACACATATATATAATACTCTCCTTGTAGGGTGGTCCCACACCTTCCTCTCTGCAGTTTACATCTGAAGTGTCAACCACAATTTCAACAACTAACAATTTGGCATTCAACCATGAACATTTTCGCATCCCATTTCATTCAGGCTAACAATACAGCCTAACTTTACTTGAACTGGTGAGGCAGGGTGCATTGTTAATTAAAATTCATGAGCTCCACAACTAAGGCAATGAAAAAATAGAATGTTGTATCAAAATAAATTTTTGTATAAATTTACAAGCACCAGTCTTATTCATTAATCACAGAGCAGTTAAAAGTTAAATCATTAATTTGAAATGAATATATAAAGATTGGTTTTAGGAGAACTTTGCTATACATGATGAAAATGTAATTCTGTAGGTTTGTTTATTAAATCATACACAGTCTTTAATTATAAATAAATATGAAAGAAAATTTTTAGTTAAAAGTTTTTAAGCAGAATGATGAAGCTAACAGAAAGATATGGACAAACAAGAAGGGAAATTAACTGCTTTAAGCAAAAACATCCAGAAGATAACAGTTTAAGCTGAGGAGAGCCTTGTTGCGGTGTTGCAGCTGTACGATCGCATCTCCAGCAAGGTGGTGAGCCCAATACGAGCGCCACCTAGCGACGCAATGCAGAAGTGGCGCGACGTGTACGATGTGCTGAGAGAGCTGGAGCCACCATGCCCCGGGGAGGAGGACAGCAACTTGAGCGAGCTGCGAGACATCTTCTCCAGGCCGCATCTCAGGGTGAGTGTGCTTGCCCTTCCTCTTCCTCGTATTGCCATTAATTTCCACTGCTCTCTTTGTATAGTTTCCTGTCATTTTGGTAACTGTTTGTTACAGAAAGCTTCTGTTGGATTTTGAGTTTCAAGTAGTTAATATTATTGTATGATGGTTTGTTACCATACACACACACTCTGAAAACTGGTTGCTTTTTTTATTACATATGTAGAGCATTTACGTTAATGCCAATATTTTGAATGTCATGGACTTTTAAAGGGCCTAGGAAGAATGTTGTAAAATTCAGGAGAAATGGTAAATAATAGTGTATGAGCAGTACATGGGACTGAAATACAGGAAAGTGTAAAATCATGGGGCATGATAAGAGGGATTTTACAACCTATATTTGCAAAAACACATCCTGTACTACCGTGAAGTTGAAATTTGTTACCAGTTGAATAATGTGAAGATGTGAAATTTTTCTTTGCTGTTTTTGTGGGTTTCGCCTATCTTTGCAACCATTTGTCAAAGTGTTCTGTACGTACATACTTGTAGTGCTATGGAACGTTAATAAACTTTAAAAAAAAAATTTTGTAGTTTGGAAAACATTTTTAGGTTCTGGTAATACAAAAATTTATTTACTTACGTGTTTTCCAGTAGTAATCACTTCAGCTAACCAGTTCCATTTTGTAGAGGTTATGCATGTGCAGTAGTTTTATTTGTAGATGTTCGTTTTTAGGGTTGCAAACAAAATACTTGAAATTTGCAAAACTTGAAATTTATTTTGTCTTTAGTATATGTGATTTCAGGTTTGAATTTAAAGAGAATTTTGATAACCCTTACTAGACCATGCATTTGGATTTCACAAACTGCATTTTACTTTTGCATACTTAATATGTATTATGAGAATTGTGTAAACATTGACTACAGCATTATATTCATTAACGTGTCGCATTAAATGATAAAATTATCAAAATTACCTTGTAGTTTCACCACATCTAATCCTACATTATAGTAAATATTGCTTCCTTAATACGATTTATTATTCAGATGTTATCTCTGCTAAGTAGTAGACCACGAAAGTCTTGTTTCATCGCAGACGTTATTTTCTAGGACAGTAACACAACAGGAGCACTGCCTGTCGCTTTCTTTTTAGGCTAGCGTTGTTTTTCGCAGACATGGAGACATTTTCCATTACTTGTCCAGCAAGCTGTATAGCATTTTAATATAATTTTTCTCAAAAATTTTGGCGATATCAGTGGGTGATAAAGAAAGGTTGATGCGTGACGGGTACATGGGATAGGCATTGCGCTGTATTCACACCCTGAGAGGAATATCCTCGGGGCTGTCTCATCGTATAAGGGCACACGGGGAAGAACCGAAGTCGAGAGAAACAGGGTAAGTCCCTAGAAATAGCTGATATGCGGCCCTCGGCGAAGGAATCGGGGGGTGTCCCAGACGAGAATTAATGCAGACACAGCTCACAGGAATCCCCGAAACGTCATGCCAAACCCTCCCTCCGCCCTAGTTGGAGCACACAAGCAGCTGACGAGACACGAAATCCTACACAAAAAATGTGCAAGGTACACAGGGGATTTCCCGATTTCTCTCTCGAGAAACTGCTGACAGCTAACTTGAATATAGCGGGACATGGGTTAAACTCACAAGGCAGCCAAGGCAGAAGATCAGTTGTTCAGCTGAGACGGGGAGGAGTTGTTCAGCAACCGCGATGCGAGGCGGAGAAGGCAGTTAAGGCGAGAGGCAGTCGTATCACCAGGCCGGAGTTCGGACCCGGACCAGGCAGTGATGTACGAGCAGTTGTTTGCAGTCGGTTGCCATTCCCCAAGAAGATGTAGTCGTGCGCCGGATGGCGACGAGGCAAGCAGTCAGTCAGTCAGTAAGTCAATGGTGACGTCACCAAGGAGAGAACCCAGGCACAGCCGAAACTTCATGTGTAAATTCCCGAGACAAACCCAGTAGAAGTGCCGAGAACTTATGAGTTCATTTCCGAAAACGTAGTGGCAGTTTCCGAGGTGGGGAAGTCAGAAACGCGAGCTGGATCGTTGCGGATGTCTACGCAGACGAGGAGACGCACTCTCCTACGAGTAACGCCAGCCGAGGTCGCAGAGAAAGCCCAAGTCCCGGGAAACCAATCCCGGACTTCAGAGAGAGTCAGTCAAAGCCGCAGGAAGAAGCCAGCTGAGTACCGCAAGCCAACAAGAGCCAGTCCGAGGGCCTGACCATGGACCACCGAACTCACCATGCCTCAGCTACCAACGAAGACAACTCACCAAAAGGTGCAGTCACAGATAAGTAGAGAAACGTCTCCCTTCAACAACCTTCCCCGACGCATAGTATTCAGCCCACCAGCCCNAGTCACAGATAAGTAGAGAAACGTCTCCCTTCAACAACCTTCCCCGACGCATAGTATTCAGCCCACCAGCCCTTCATGCCTATGACTTGTAGGGGGGCTCAGTCTCGCTAGTGTGTGTAAATACCTATGTTCCTTCAGACAAATAAAATACTGGTGTGTTAAATAACTGAGAATGCGAGTATTTGTTTACCCCTAACGCAACAACCACAGGTGCCCTTCGTCTGCACCAAAGAAAATTAACTATGTAACCTACTCGCCACCATCCTGTGTAATTCAGGTGGACTAGTAGTGACAAGGTTTTTTAATTACAAGTAAAATAATGTAGTTAAAAATAAAATTGAAAAATGTAAAGCTCGTACTTGTAACAACGTTGTTATTTTATCAAAGAACATTACCTACTTTAGTTTACTTTCCTTATAAAAGTTATCATATAGTTACTGAAGTCTTTAATTGGCGATTTCCATTTATTGGCTAGAACTAAATTTTCAGGCATTACATGTAAAGCACTTAACTGCCCAGCTTGTAAGTCTGTGGTACACATTTTCAGCTGAAGTTATTAATATCGGTAAATAGTAAATATGAAATTAAGTGTGGCTGTTACAGTGGTTAGAGCACACTATTATGGGCATGGAATTCAAACTTAATGCTGCTTTATTTATTTCTCTCCAACATGTCAGTGCATATTTATACATTTTAAAGCAAGAACCTAAACATGTCAAATTTATTAGTACGTTGGTATCTTAAGCAAAATACAGATTTTATTTACTTGAATGTTTCTTCAAAGTATAATTTTGGATGAATTTTGTTACATTTTTTGTAACGTAAAATNCAGATTTTATTTACTTGAATGTTTCTTCAAAGTATAATTTTGGATGAATTTTGTTACATTTTTTGTAACGTAAAATTTTTCATTGTGTAGTAGCATCCATACTGTAAACTAACGGTAAAAATAAAATTTTTTAATAGCAACGTGTTATATTGGCCGACAGTGACAAATTTCACTTAGACTCTACGCTGGCGTTATTGATGTAATTTTTGGTGTATTCTATATTTTAGTATCGTTGCAGAATTTGGTATTACTGGTTGATAGAATAAAAACATGAACTAAAACAAATTAGTATCTTGCTGCAGTATTCATGGGAGTTAAGTGTAATTTGACTTTACAGTTAACAGTCTATTGCATCATTTTAATTAAGGTTTGGGTTTGACTGTTTTGCAACAAAAATATCATCACTAAAATAATATTGTTGCCAAAGACATCAAAAGAGAAGGCAGAATTAGCTGTCTGCTCTGTTCAGTGGTTGACAGTTTGCATTACTGGTTCAGTCCTCATTACTGAGGTGGCGTAAGTGGAGAGCAGCTAGCAGTAAGGCAATCCCTTTTTCTCAGATTTGGGGACTGAATGCCAGTGTTTGGGGGGTATTGATTTTAATGATCCATCTTCCTTTACTCCTGACTTTTGCACCTTCTGGGGGACGCTGTGGTGTAGTGGTTAGACTACTCGCCTCCCACCTCCTATGCAAACCGGGTTCGATTCCCGGTGGGGTTGCTCCCGGATTTTTGCATGTGGGAATCGTGCCGGATGATGCCGCTGGTTGGTGGGTTTTCTCGGAGATCTATCTTNCAGATTTTATTTACTTGAATGTTTCTTCAAAGTATAATTTTGGATGAATTTTGTTACATTTTTTGTAACGTAAAATCTTTCATTGTGTAGTAGCATCCATACTGTAAACTAACTGTAAAAATAAAAATTTTTAATAGCAACGTGTTATATTGGCCGACAGTGACAAATTTCACTTAGACTCTACGCTGGCGTTATTAATGTAATTTTTGGTGTATTCTATATTTTAGTATAGTTGCAGAATTTGGTATTACTGGTTGATAGAATAAAAACATGAACTAAAACAAATTAGTATCTTGCTGCAGTATTCATGGGAGTTAAGTGTAATTTGACTTTACAGTTAACAGTCTATTGCATCATTTTAATTAAGGTTTGGGTTTGACTGTTTTGCAACAAAAATATCATCACTAAAATAATATTGTTGCCAAAGACATCAAAAGAGAAGGCAGAATTAGCTGTCTGCTCTGTTCAGTGGTTGACAGTTTGCATTACTGGTTCAGTCCTCATTACTGAGGTGGCGTAAGTGGAGAGCAGCTAGCAGTAAGGCAATCCCTTTTTCTCAGATTTGGGGACTGAATGCCAGTGTTTGGGGGTATTGATTTTAATGATCCATCTTCCTTTACTCCTGACTTTTGCACCTTCTGGGGGACGCTGTGGTGTAGTGGTTAGACTACTCGCCTCCCACCTCCTATGCAAACCGGGTTCGATTCCCGGTGGGGTCGCTCCCGGATTTTTGCATGTGGGAATCGTGCCGGATGATGCCGCTGGTTGGTGGGTTTTCTCGGAGATCTATCTTNCGCTCCCGGATTTTTGCATGTGGGAATCGTGCCGGATGATGCCGCTGGTTGGTGGGTTTTCTCGGAGATCTATCTTTTTCCTTACCCATTTATTCCGACGCTGCTCCATACTCACCTTGCTTCACCCTCATTGGCTCTCAAAACCTTGATGTCAAGAGATGCCCAAATCTCTTAATTCACTCATTCCCCGCTCCTGCTTCTCTGAGTACCTTTCCCCATCTTTAACTCTGTGTCAATGAGACATAAAGCCAAACCGTTTATCCCCCCCCCGCCTTCTTTATGCGCTTTAACTCATGTATTTGTTTTAAGCACTAGACGGCGGATAGTAGAAGTGGCACTCAATTACAGAGATGTCTTGTGTCTTGCCAGTAAACTAGCTCCAAAAATGCTTGAAAATTTTCTTACAGCTATTTCCCTTCTGTATGGTTCTTCACATTCATTACGGTTGTGCTTGCAGCAGATGTCGCTTCACTTCTGTTTAGTGCCACTTACGAGCATCCCTAGACAGCAGAATTCTGCGGTACAGCCATTAATAGGGCTTTCCGTGTTATTCATCATACTGATTGTAACAGAAAAGTTTGCTCGCCAGTAAGCAATTACTTTAAAGTAGCAGTGATTTGCACAGGTTGGAGAAAGAAATGATTAACGTGTCATGAAAAGTTTGTTCTTTTGTTTTTGGTTTTACCCTACGAATGTTGCNAGGTTGGAGAAAGAAATGATTAACGTGTCATGAAAAGTTTGTTCTTTTGTTTTTGGTTTTACCCTACGAATGTTGCGAAATCCACCAAAGAAAATATTTTGAAAGTAAAGACTTATCGTTCCCTTTTTTTTATGGAGCATTCTGAAATATTATTTATTTGCAGAAATTTTTACACCAAGAAATAATATTCTTGTGTGAAACACACACTAATAAGTTAATCTTACCTTCTCAGAAATTGAACTCAAGTTATCTGCTGAAATCATCTGCTGAAACCAGTTGCTGAAAATGTTTGTACTACCAATTTTCTAAGCAGTTGAGATGGCCCAGTGGTGTAACATGGCTAAACAATATTTATCTTAATCAATTATGTGCTGGGTACCACAGATATATGGTCTGTTAAAAAAATTGAAACAGGATAAATACTAATTGAACCTTTAAACTTTGGCTGCAAGTCCACTGGGAAAAAAAAAGTTGAAAACGTTTGCACAACTTGGGATCCATCTAATTATCAAGAGCTGGATCCCTTTGATTTGGGAACTGAATGACTGCGCTTCATTTATTGTAAGCATTATATAACAACACTTGGTGCCCCAAATTGGTGTTTACACTTGGTATGTTAATAACTGAGAAACTATTAAAAATAATTTAATGGGATTGCTTGCATTTGACGCTATAAGGACAATGTTGGGTGTGTGCAAACGTGTGTAGCCTTTCTGCTGTTACCAGTTCCTTTTGCAGCCACGACTGGCAGCGTTACAATTCTAGAAGAAATGGCGGAGGTGACAATGTTTTATTTTGAGCAACGTAAGTGGATTTTAAAATTTTACTGGAAATGTGAGATGATGACCCAAATACAGAGACGAAGGGCAGAATTCGATACTGCGCCTTTCGTCATGTGTAACTATGACACAATTACGTGGAAAGTTAGCAAGGGGCGGAACTCTGTTATTTGAAGGAAGGGCAGTGCCGCAGGAAGAGAAATACATGGACAAAGGAAGTATGGGGGCTGTGTTGCACAAATTCACACTTTCCCCCCACAAGTCGAAGTCTGTACAGCAAGTTGTGCGTAAGTCAGGTTTCAGCAAACCAAGTGTCCATTGCATTTTAAAGTAAGTTAAGTGAAGGTCCTGCATTCCGATGTTACATCACGCTATGAATGAAGACGTCCCAGGTAGGTGTGTCAAATTTTGAGAGTGGGTTGTGAACTTGTGCTACAATGAACATTTCACTGGCGTGAATGTTTAGTCCGATGAGGCAACCTTTAAACTGAATAGCACTGTTAACCGCCACAGTTGTGCGTACTGGGCCAATGAAAATACCCATTTTGTGGTAGGGCATGCAGTTTATCTTCCTAGGTTAACAGTGTGGTGCAGTATGTTTGCCAGAGGACTTGGGGAGCCATTCTTCTTTGACAAAACCGTGACAGTTGAAAGTTATCCTACCATGTTTTAGGAAAACATTGTGCCAGCTGTTCACCAACTCTACCCAGATGTCGATTGCTTTTTCCAGCAGGACAGCGCACCGTCACATTCCATCGATGTGTACGGTCGCTCCTACAAGAGACGTTTGTTGGGAGGTGTATAGGTAGACGACGAAGTGTTTAATATCTGCCCAGTTATCCAGATTCAATGCCATTAGAATTTTATTTNGGAGGTGTATAGGTAGACGACGAAGTGTTTAATATCTGCCCAGTTATCCAGATTCAATGCCATTAGAATTTTATTTTTGGGAAGTCTGAAGAACAATGCGTACGCCACAAAACCATGAACACAATTAAAATTTGTACACATTCAACGTGTCCTTATAGCATCAAATACAAGCGGTCTCGTCAGATTGTGTTTAATAGTTACTCTGTTATTCCCATTCAAAGAGTGTAACCATTAATTTGGGACATCTGTTATTTAAGGTGGATCACCGAATGCACTGGTTATGAGAAATTGTGCAAAGATCTTTAGCCTTTGCAAGATATGTTGCTTCCATCAAATTATTTCACGAAAATAATTTGGTGTAGAGGTAGTGATAAACAAGAACATTTGGTTACCTCGTGTTTACTACCATAGGCCCCGCAGTTTTCGGGAAATTCCAGCATCAGCTGTACCTACATTGAAGGGAGTGAGTTAAGTGAGGTGAGTATGGAGCAGCGCTGGAATGCAAGAGCAGGAGAAACTTGAGATCCCCAAGAAAACCCGCCGACCAGCGGCATTATCCGGTACAATTCCCATATGTGAGAGGTCAGTAGTCTAACCACTGCACCATCCACCGTGGCCCTTGTACAATGTACTACAATATTTGATGGATGGCAAACATGTAAAACACTCGTGCATGGGGACCCCCTGGTATTCTCTGTATATGGCTTTTCAGCTGTGTTGAAGGGGAGCTGGGCGGATAGTTTTGCAGTGGACTAGTGGAGGCTATAATAGAAGCATCGCAGATCCTTTCATTAATTAAAACAACATTCTCTGTAGTACGTGGATTTTTAATGGTTACGACATGTCACTGATGAGGGGTGATTTTGTCAAGGTGCCAAATGCTAGTACTGCCAGGCGTAGCCGCAGTAGATCCGTGTGAGGCATACTTTTTCCCGATGACAGATCATGATCGCCCAAACCATGATTCTGTGCCCTATGTCAATCACAAGTCTATAACCTGGAATATGCACGAAGGCCCAGCTATAATAAACTATCCCAGGTCACATCTGTTCACGTTGCATATTATGCAAATTGGTCACACTGCCCACAGCGGCCATATCATCCTGGTTTGTGTCGGAGATGTTGTCTGACTTCCAGTGCATTCAAACTCCGCTGTTAATTTTTACGGTGTGAATTTCTTGCAAGTTGTTGTGGATGCCAGTTAAGGCGGCACCCAAACTTAAAGACAGTAGTGAAATTGTGATTAAAAGAATTATTAGGGCTACCAATACTGTTTAATAGCTATGTAAAACTATTACAAGTCCTCTGGAACAGGTTAGGGGAGGACTGGGTAGGAATTTCTCTCTTTCCCTTGAAAAACTCACCCCTGGAGACCCGGAGATCGGAGCCCTGCTGTCTTGTGTTTGCCCCGCATTGCTGACACCACACGAAGACCCTCCCTCCTGGTTCGGATCCCCAGACCACTTTTAT
>NQII01000191.1:228005-275930 GCA_002778355.1 Clitarchus hookeri | reverse complement strand
CTCGTCGTTCCTCGTATCTGACTCTCTCGTGATTCCGGCGTAACTCCCGACTCCGTCGTAACTGTCTTGTCGCTGCTGCTCCATCGTGAACGTCTCGTAACTCTCGCGTAACTGACCTCAACTGTCCTTCACTCTCGCGTAACTCTCTTAACTGTTGCATAACTNTAACTCTCGCGTAACTGACCTCAACTGTCCTTCACTCTCGCGTAACTCTCTTAACTGTTGCATAACTGACTTAACTGTCCTCCTTGGCTCCTGTATATATACGTTTCTGTTCTATTTTCCATAGAACTCGGGACTTACCCTTTCGTGTTTGCGGTGGGATAGGGGTAGGTGGGGTGTACTGTTTTTCCCCGATTTGTAATTTCTTGTGGCAAGGGGCGATAATATGCCCGGGACTCCCCGCGTTCGCGTCAGTTCGTGACTCAGGCAACATGACAGGTGCAGTTGGTTCGAGCTCGGGGATTCCTCTGGTCGTTAGGCCATCGGTTTACGGCGTGGGTAAGAATAGCATCGCCACTACTGGTAGGTATGAGCGGTACGCGTCAAGGTAACCTCAAACTAAATCTTTACGAAAACGTTATTAGCAGCTAACTTCATTCAGTAAGCCAGCAATCACGATTTGTTTACTTCGTTCAGAGTCGGAGCATATGGGCTACTCTCGGTTTTAACATCGCCGCCCGGCCGGCCAGTTCTAAACGTGCGGTAAAATTCGAGTGGGTAGGTGCACTCTTTTGGCGCCATATTTGAAAAACCAACATTCGCATTCGCATTCGCGAATGTTGGAGGTGAATATTTGCATTCACATTCGCGAATATAGAAAAATCGACACTCGTTGCATCACTAATTCCTATTTAGCGATAACTTGGCATGGGTGGAGTTATGGTTGTCAGCCGATGGCCATCCTTTGGTGTCAGCAAGACCTAATTAATACAAACAAATTTTGCAGGTTTTTTGCCGATAGATAATATTTTTGCCGTGCTGCTAATGATGATCCAACCTCTTTGGTAGACTACTGCTGACCGCTTTTCTTCTGAGCGCACTGCGTGGCTGGCGTTGCAATCGAAAAAGAGAGAAAAAAAAAAACTTATGGTAGAAGTTAAACATACGTCCCTACAGCCATCTTCTTCACATCCATTCAGCTTGTACGAAATTCTGTTAATCACATGGAGTGTGCCATTTATGATTATTTTGGTGGTGGTAGGTGGTGCACCATTAGCCTCTGTGATGGAGTCGCAGAAGCGTAAATACAAGTTACATGGTACCGTATAAATTTATTTGTTTTGTACCAGTATGCGAATCTCAGACGGTAGCGTATATAAACCTGAGATATATGGAACATAGGTATGGAATTCCGTCTTTGTGATGCTATCTTCGTAGCTTACTGGCTCGTTTATAACAAATGTCTTCCAACATATTGTGGGGTGAACACTTCAACTAAGTAACTACAATTTAGCTGTTTCGAGGAAAATCAAATTAATGTTTTGTCACGATGTTTGGAGAGTGTGAAGACATGATTAAATATTATTTTACTACCATTTCTAAATTTTATTTAATTAGAAGTATTTATGTCTTCTTTCGAACAAAAATTTTCAACAAAAGTGAAAAACAGTCTATGAAATCTAGGTATATACTTTGAAAATTCCAGTTACCTAGTTTTAGCACTAAGATTATGTTTGATATTGACTTAGCAGTATTTAGATATCAAATGTTCAAGTATGGTATATTTTTAAATAATAATGTTTTTAATATATTTTTGTTTTATATTCAATTTAGGAACTTAGGCTTGTAAATAAATTGTTTATTTATTATCTATTACTTTATTGACGATAATGTATTAAAAAAAATTGTTTTTCATTTTACAAACAACAAATCGATTACATAATAAATCAATAAAATCAAACAATCAATGTGAATGTTTTTTTTCTTGAAGTTTACAAAATTTAATCTAAAAAGGGAACAAAAATAAAATAATAATAAAAAATTACGGATTTTCATGTTTAGGATCATCGCAGTCACATTCATGTTGTTCGACATTTTCATCGTGAGGCAGATCCAGATAAAACTGTTTGTATCAATCTCCGAGTGCTGTGGGCTTCAAAGAGAATAAGGAAACCAGATCTCGGTATTTTAAGGTGGTGATGGGGATTGGTTTTTCATACCACTGTTTCAGCTGCAAAATTGTTTGCCAATGGCTTCTTTTGTTGAAATCCAGAGTTTTGAAGGTCTCATCAAAATGCTCCCTGAATTTCATCTGGTAAGGTTCTGATTTTTCAGAACGCATCCAACTCGTTTTTTGCCAGCGCACTTCTTCTAAATCTTTGTCCTTCTTCTGGTTTGCGAGGTTTTGCTTCATAAAAAGTTTGTAATCTTTGATATCCTGCATCTGAAGATTGAAGACCTGGTAGGGTTTGTCCCCTTTCCTCCTGGTGCTTCGTGGCGATCTGCTTCATGCCTTCTGGCCATGACGCTTTGCCTACTCTTTGCAGCTCGGTGGTTACAGCTGAATGAATGGAGTCNTCTGCTTCATGCCTTCTGGCCATGACGCTTTGCCTACTCTTTGCAGCTCGGTGGTTACAGCTGAATGAATGGAGTCACACTCCATCTGAGTGTGAGCCAGGACCAGAAACTTCATGTCAATTACCGAAATTTTTTTCCCAGTTCCTGCACAGCAATCGTGAACATTGTGGCAATAAATTGATTTAGATTTTGCCCACAACACCTGCCAATGTAAGATACGACTTTGTTCACATTAGTAGGAAGGGCTTTTAAAAACAAACTAACACAACTTGCAATTTCACAACTACATCTACCACCTTGGGTCTGCTCCCACATGTAGCAGAAACCTTGCTGGGTGTTAAGCATGTAGACTGTAAAATTGTATGTAGCAAGACGGCGTTTATAAAATAGCGCATTGTTAGCAGGGTCTGATGGCACGAGAAGCACTTGCTGCAAATCAAAATTAGCACATACTGATTCTGATTCGCCGTTTGACTTTTGTGCCTCTTCCTTATCTTTTATTTTTTCGGCACGGGCTCTATCGTTTAGCTCCAAATGATTTTTATAATCTGCCTTTAACGCCCCTTTCTCGTTTGATGAAGCATTGCTATAGTGAGAACAAACTTGGAAATGGTCTTTTTTTGAATGATTGAATCCTAAATTATAATACTGGTTGAAAATTTTATGATAGAAAGGTAAGCTGGCTTTATCTTCACCATTTTCATTACAAACCTGACAGTACATGTTGTACATTCGGTTAATATTTAAAGATGGATCAAGGTAGAGGTGCTTGGTCGTTGCACGACAGTAATCGGAAGGCATCACAGGAAAACTCTCAATGTGTTTTTTTACATTTTCTACGACAGCTGGTGGTGTTTCTTTTTTTACGTGCTTACCTCTTTTATCCCCTTCACTGGTATTTTCAGAGGTTCGCTTTTTCATTGCAATATCTACTACTCCTTTTTTAATACCAAGGGTATTACGGAACATAGTCTTGCATACTTTAACGTTTCTACCCTGGCACGGAAGATAAAATATAAAGAAGAAATTTCATTTAGAATTTTCAGCCGTTATACACTTTTTGAAGGGCCTATCAGTATTGGCATGAATAAAATCTCTCTGCCTACTATAATCTGTTAGGGCGTAATAGCAGAAAAAATCAGATTACGCTCCTCTTCCGAAATTTTCGAGCTACATTGGCTCCTGCAGTTTCGACATGGAGGTTTCATTGTAACGGCAGGAATGACTTTCTTCCTTGAAGAAACATACGACTCACCCCTAGCCCTCTTTTCCTTACTCAATGTTCTACCCCACTTACTTTGACATCCAAGCCGCTTTCGAGGTTTTTCCGTTGTCTCAGGAAAGGTCTCCATTCCATCAAGATGTGCACAGCTGTTTTTCACTTCGGGAATTCCCACCGAGGCAGTGTCACTTAGTGAGGTTTCATCGGTAGATATCTCTTCTGGGCAAAATTCGGAGTGCTCTGATGAGAATATAGGCTCTTCATCAACTTCCTCATCAGAGTCAGAATTTGAGTTAAGAGTATCAAGTTTCTCACCTGTTTCACGAGCGATGGTTTCTTCAGAATGACTGGGTCCAGGAATTGAGTTAGGATCATAGGATGGACTATTAAAATTTGATCTCACGGCTGGTTCCAGATAGCCTAGAAACAAGAAAAAACATCATGATAACATTATAAGGTTTCCCACCAGAATATAAGAAGAGTAATTAAATAAAGTAATGCATTTTCTAAATAGACAAACTTTTACCTAATAGGAAAATAACAAAAGTTATAATTACAAATTGCTATGTTTACAGTGCCGGCAAGTAACACATCAAACGCATTGCCGCCATCACCCCTTTTATATCAAGGCTCAGAGGTAGAATTCAATGCAGAACATAATCTATTGGATGTTCTGTTTTTTCAAATCCGTTTGAGCTTAAGTGAATGTAAATCCCAATGTTCCGAACTGATAATTCAATAATAATGTCCGGAGTAAATGGTATTTGTAGACAATGGCTGACAATGAGACATATTAAACGAACTACTATTCCAAGAATTCTAATTTTGAATTTCTACATCATTACTCTGTAAGTTGTCATTCTTAAAATTAAAAACACGCAAACATTACTCTTTGATATTGACAAAAAGATAATGACGATGCCGTACCGCCCGAACTGGCTGAACCAAACACTGTGGTTATTTTCGACGATGTGGCCTGCGAGAAGCAAACGTGCATGCAGCAGTATTTTTGTATGGGCAGACATGAGACTGTGGATTCGTTTTGTCTTTGTCAAACACAGTCACGCATACCAAGGCAGTTGCTGCGTGACAATGCGAACATGTTGGTTTTGTTTCGCATGGACGACTTTAACTAGCGCCATGCTTATTCAGATCACGTAAACGCTGACATTCCATTTGAAAAAATTAAGGACGTATGTGCATTCTGTTGGCGCGAGCCCCACGGTTTTCTCGTGGTCGTCGAAGATTTTCTACCTGCTGCGGTTTCGATCAGTTCATTACAATATACACTGAAGAGCCAAAAAAACTGGTATAGGCGTGTGTTTGTGTGCAAATAACAGAGGCGTGGAACCAATCAGAGTAACGCGATGCGGTCGGCAGCTAGATCTGTTACTGCTGCTACAATGGCAGGTTATCAAGATTTAAGTGAGTTTGAACGTGGTGTTATAGTCGGCGCACGAGAGATGCGACATAGCATCTCTGAGGTAGCGATAACATTTGGATGTTCGCGTACGACCATTTCACGAGTGTACCGTGAATATCGGGAATCTGGTAAAACATCACATCTTTGACATCGCTGCGGTTGGAAAAATATCGTGAAAGAACGGGACAAACGACGACTGACGAGAATCATTAAACGTTACAGACGTGCAACCGTTTCTCAAATTGGCGCAGATTGAATTTGTGGACTGCCCTGCAGGATTCATGGTGCGAATTGCCTCCTGCATACCTTCAGACATTAGTCGAGTCCATGCCACGTCGTATTGCGGCACTTCTGCGTGCTCGGGGGACCCTACACGATATTAGGCAGGCGTACCAGTTTTTTTTTGGCTCTTCAGTGTATCAATAACAGATGAGCTACGTTATTTCAAAATTTGGCCACGACGGGCTGAAATNGTTTTTTTTGGCTCTTCAGTGTATCAATAACAGATGAGCTACGTTATTTCAAAATTTGGCCACGACGGGCTGAAATGTCATGAGAAAGCTGTCTCGCGCAGTCGGAAGATGGGGCACTTTGGTGCGGGGGGAAAAACGAATTAAAAATGGGGCAGACCCCAAACATGATGACTTAGTCAACAAGGCGTATGTTCAGAACGCAAATTCCGAAACTTTTAAAATTCTTTCTACTATGGTGGGCTCAATCTCCACTAAATTAAACGCAGTCCACACAGACGTTGCTAATTTGCTGGGAAAGAAACTCAAGATAATGGAAAACCGTCTAATAGAAAAACTTAAAGGTGCATTAGTACCATCTCTCGCTAAATTAGAAGATGCTGTTAAAAAAAAAAAAAAAACAATCTACCTGCTTTAGTCTCGAACTCGCGATCCGGGCCTGTGCAACCGGCCTCGAACACGCTACCTGCTGTGCATAAACATGTGGTACCGAAGTCTAATTTGTCACCGCCAAAAAATAATATTTAAGCAGGGACACTCATGCATTTAAGTGTAGTCTGCTCACATTATAGTTTCAGTGTAGATCGTTACAGTTTGAATAACAGCTATCAAATGACGAAATTCGATCACGGCAGTAAAAATCATGCACATGTAATTATTGACGAAATTGAAAAATTAATGGATGCGATGCTCGTACAGCTAGAACCTGCTCGCTGGTTCCATTCCAATGGTCTACCTTCTGCTCGCACTAAGCCAAGAGCCATTTTTTCCCTTAAATGTATTACTTTTGTAATTATATGATACTGGATGCGGTTAACTGTCAAATTAACAAATGGCTGGTGCTATCTCATTCTGAAGTGACACTCTGAACGCGCGGACGGAACATGGACAGGTGCTACTGAACCATTATTCTCGTTTGACGGGGGGAACCACTCGACTACCGCCGTAGCTGCGAGGCAAGGAACATTTTTTCTCGTTAAACATATTACGCCCTGTTTACTACTGGGACGGTTAACTGCCAAAATTGACGAACGATCGAGACGCTCGGAGCAAACATGCTCCTGGACCATTTTTCTCACCTGGCGGGACTGTCCACTACCGTCGACTAGGGCAATTTTTTCTCCTTAAATATGTATATATTTTGTACTTGCATGCTGCTGGATGGTTAACTGCCAACATTGATGAATGTGCGAGACGCTCTGAACATTGAGCAAAGCTGCTACACCATTACTCTCGCCTGACGTTAAAAGTAGATCATCAACCCCTCTACAGGATGAGAAATGAGTGCAATTAACCACTGGTGTCGATGTCGAGCATGGCCGACATAGGTTATATGTACACGTGAGCACTGCGATTTGAGTTTATTTCGCATCCTCGGAGACGTTGCTTCGTAACAAAAATGGAATACTCCTGGAACAGCGAATAGGATTTGGTGCCGATGGCAGAAATGGAGCGCATTTTTGGCGACGAACTGGCTGCTCTATAGACGGGATGCAGCATCCCACCGTCGACGGCCGATATTAGTAGCATCATCGTTGTGGACGGCTGCGACATGGTGCGAGCCCCGTCACCATCGTCTACCACAAGAAGCCGTTCACCTATAATGTGGATAGCCTACCATCCTCCAGTGTCACTAGTATCAATGCTAGTGTCAACTTCGCCAGGTCGCCGGAGGACTCTACCGCCGGATGCCAATGTCTTGCCACAGCAGTCATCGCTGCCACCCCCTCCTCCACTCATACCACCCGTTACAATTACTCCGAATCTCACAGAATAGCTATATTTGGGCGGTGCTCAACCACTCGAATATAGCGATGTGGTCGAAGAGCAAAGTCAACGAGCGATATCGTTGGCAGAGTGGGTATCTGCTCCACCAACGTTGCCACCCTCTCTTCTCTCCAGTGCGTAAACGAGAAACTGGAGGATATCGATCACAGATTGAGTCAAATCCGCCATATTCTAGAAGCAGTGTTGACAAACCAACATCTGCTTCTACAGGCCTTGCCGGAGGTGTTTCGTTCTACGAACGATATTCGCCAAGATCAGATGGATACTCGTTTCCGCATTGGAGGGATCGAAAACAATCTCAACATTTGCTGGGATGGGCTGGAGCCAATTGTAGACATATTTTACCTCAACATGTAGACAAAGTGATTGGTTTAAAAAATGCACGTGTTATTTTTTAAAGTGTGGTTTTTTAAACATTGCATAATTTATTTTAAATATTCATATATTTTTAATTATTTTTTTTGCAAAATATTTTTTTAGGGAGAAAACCGTTGCCTCTGTGCACAGAAAGTAGTGTCACAATTTCAGATTTTTTACCATTGCTAATTTTTTGTTTTTGCCATGTATTTTAGATTATAAAATCTCATTCAGTAATTTGTTTTGCATTTGTCTATTTTTTTTTTTTTAATGGGCACATGCAAGATACCTTTTTTTTTTTTTTTTTTTTTGCAGTAACAGTACAAATGAGTTAAATACACTTGAAAACTGTAGCCTAATATAAATTAATATACTTTTTTTAATCTTTGGACTTCAATTTTTCTTCGAAATTCCTTCGCATGATGCAAGCTTCGACTTCGCTTCGCATTTCAAAAACGACTTTCACACATGCCTACAAATTGGCGAGAGTCAAGACATCTGTTGGTCGCAATGCTGGNACACTTTTAAGAAAAACTACTTAAACTTACCTATGACAAAAAAATTTAGGCGAGGACTGGAACTTACATACACACATGCATACTTACACTAAAACATGTGTTTATTAAGAAAAATACTTAAACTGAAAAAAAGAATTTACCTATGACTATATGAAAAAATTCTTATTGCATGTGTATGACTATATGAAAAAAATTCTTATTGGTGGTCTGTGTCTAGGATAGTCAAAAAAACTTTAATACAAAATTTTTACTGTGCATTAAAACAATCACGACAAAATATTCATTCGTCCCCTGCACACATATGCTATTACTTCTTTTAAACCCCTTGCTCTAACACATGCCCTGATAGCCCAGTTGGCTAGGGTGTCAGCCATGCTGGCGAACAAAAGGTCCGGCAGTTCGATCTCGCACCCCTCTACAGGATTTTTTTAACTCAAAATAAATAACAGCTCTCCTGGTTGTCGCTCGACGACTTAAACTACTGTAAACAAGATGGCGGACACACCAGCGCCTCCTAGCAGGCGATGAAGGAACCACTGCAAACAATATGGCGGACACACCAGTGCCCTAGAAGGCGGCGAGGGAACTACCTAGAGGGCGGGCGAAGAAGGGCGACAACAGAGAGAACTGGGGGTAGAAAGGAAAGAGAAATGATGGAATGAGAGACAAGATGGAATGAGGGAGCATGAAAATGCAAGAAGGAATGATAGAGCATGAAATAAAACACAAAATGTTGGATGAAAAAAATATGGTGGCCGGAAAAAAATATGGCGGATCCAATATGGCGACAGAGCTGCGGCGCCGCAGTCCAGCCCTTGCCCTGGAGTCTACCAAATCCATTTACTTAGATGCGGTGGGACATGATGCCAAGAGCTTCCTAAAGTTGTCTGTGGACAACAAACAACGCGATTTTTTCAAGAACGATCCACAATTCTCTATTATTCCGAGGTGGCGGATCTCTTATTTCTGCGGCTCGTTGGACGACATCCCTGATGAGCTCGATAAAGTTTGAAATCCAATAAATGATGGCCAGGGCATGACCGCAAAGTCGGGCGTGTACTTCTCTAGCAATAATTCCAAGGCTCTGGACATGTGTGATGGTGTAGTGTCATTTCGGAAGGAGCCAAATCCGTCGGTGTAATCGCAGGATTTGAATGTGTAAAGCAAATCTGTAAGAAAGTACGAATAAAGCTCACCATAAACTGATTGTGTTGTAATACATACTAGCTTAATACACCCCATAGCATTACTAAGCCACAGCCAGCCGGTGCAGTTTCTTGTTGGCATTCGGGATATACGGATTTATAGAATCTTCTATATATGCACTCTCTTCCATCTTTTCGAATTGGTTGGAAAAGCCATTCGTCGGTCCAGTCCACGCGTTTCCAATCGCGAAGTGTCCCGTGGCGGTGTAACCGGGCACATATGCGCACAACCCTGTGTCGTGCGGTTAGCATTTATACTCTAGTTGGGGATTAGCATATTGAAGTTCATAGGCAGGGTACACTGCAGCCCTCGCGCTTACGTTCGTCGAGCGCACAACGTACAAGTTCATCAATGTTAACTGTAGTTGTGTACGTTTGTCGCTTGAAACGAGTTTCAACAGCCAAAGCCGTTAATATTGCCCAGTCTCTTTCGACGGTCACACTGCCGTCGTCGTTCGATGTTTTGCTGGAGTTCTTGAAGTCGAAGTGCACCCTAAAAATGGTCGAACGTTAATATCCAAACGTCTCCTGTATAACCAAAATTATGTGGCACATATGCTAGTTTTTTTTTTACTGTAACGTTGCATTGAAGGCCACATAAATCATAGTAACTTACATCGTCATGGCACAAGCGTCTCGTAGAGGTCACGTATTGTGGCTTTACGTATGTACGTAGCCAGCGGATAAAACATTTTAAGTGCAAAGGAATGAGAGTTGAGAGATTTGGGCGGCTCTTAACGACGAGGTCTTGAAAGCCGATGCGTGTTAAATGGGGTGAGAATGGAGCAGCGTCGGATTGCACTGGCGGGGAAACGGGAAATCTCTGAGAAAAACCCGCCGACCAACGGCATCGACCGGCACCATTCCCACTTGGGAAAATCCGGAAGTGTCCTGACCGGGGATTGAACCCGGTTCGCCTTGGTGGGAAAGTGCAAAGGGGAACTGCTTCGTCTTTAACCCAGATTTTCTGGAACATATTTATATTCTCTGTCAAGGAAGTTTCATCTTGAAAGGCGTTTATTGCCCTTATGAATCAACGCGAGTGTTTAGAGTTGGACGAGAGCTTGTTTCACATCTTGCGCAGTGGTTGAAGATGTTACCTTGCCCAGTGGCGTGTGGTGAAGTGTTGCTGGGTAAGCTGGTGCTTGCTCACTGCCGTACATTCTCGGTGCACGCAGCAGGAGCCAGTTGACACCGTGCAGTCTAAGGAAACTGGATGCATTACGACTACTCACAAGCGAGCAGCAAGGGACACATTACACACGTACGTCTTGTGGCGTCAGCTACCGGACTAGGTTTCATAGGCGGAAGTGTAAACTATAAAGCAACAGGGTACAGCACAGAGCTAACGCCAGCTTACTTTGCAACAGCTCACCACACGCCATTGATCTTGCCACTAGATGGCCGCGTGTATTTAAAGAATTGTCCGCACTGTTGTGCGCACGTGACGTCACTGAACACCATAGGGCTATATTCATCGAAAACGGGAAATGGACCTCGAAATTACTGCACTGCGAGGGAGTATAGGAGTAGGAACATGCTTGCACTGAGATTGGTCTACCAGTAGCAACCAGAGTATTATGGACTCGCATTGAAACCGCTCTGTAATCATTCCCCGGGAAAGCTATCCGGGATATCTTTCATTTTCTGCCAGATGTAGAGGCTCCCGTTGTTGCTCGTGGTAGCATCGTCCTATGCGGATTTCAATTAACATTGAAACTTTTTGTATGGCGCTATAAATGTAAGTTATTACTATATTCTGTGATTAATCTACACAGTGCATTTGATTATCCTAGCTCAAATTTGTCTAGTGTTGCCGGTCCCACTAACAGCATTGTAAGTCTCACTAACAGCATTGTTTATTGTGAGGATACTTAATGTAAAACGGAAAATCCTCTCACCGCCATAGATCCACGAGCTGGATGTTTAGTCACCATATCTGAGCGATTAATTCCCAACTTGCGTTAGTTGTTTCTGACGTCACGGATACAGTGGAGTGTCCGGCTGTTATCTTGGCTTTAATGTGCTTATGAATACTACGAATATTTTTTTCATGAGCAGCACTGTCTTTACTACAGCATAATATAAGATGTGACATGTGGTATCTATCATGCTTATTAATAAGCCTTTCTTTAAACGTATTTACCGCCTTTTAATAGTTTTTAATTACCCGCTTTGTTCCGGGAATTCTATCGGCGACAGTTTGCATGCTATACTAACATAAAGTTTATTGTAAAACATACATACCTTGGCTTACCAGTGTTTCGAAACGAGGGGGAGAACTTCTTGTTATCCGTAGGAAGCGGTTTAGCGATCTCTGCTACAGAGATCGCTTCTTCAAATACAGTTGTGTAGCAACGCCGTCGCAACTGTGGACCACGAATATATAGTTCATAAATAGCTCTGTCTTTATATGTGCGTATGCTGTACATACTTCTGTATTTGCATATGTACGTATTAGAGTGAGTGCGCGCGTGTGTGTGTACGCTGTAACCGAGAAACAGCTACAAACTTTGGCTGCATATTGGACATGGAAAAAAAAAGTTGGAAACATTATCCATAACCTGTGGGCGCGCACTTGAAGTTGGAGCTGAAACATAATTTTATTGCTAATTGATAATATTATTAGGTGTACAACCTTGCTTCCTCCGTTTTTTTCCCAAACTTTGAGGCTTTATTGTTAAAACCTGATTACATATTTATGATTAAAAGTACTGCCCGTCGCTAGCCACTACTTTTCCTCATTTTTCTGGCAATTTTCGGATACCATCTCGAAAAAACAATGCGTCTTTTGAGGCGACCCACAAATCGATCCATTTTTTGACTTCTTCATAAGAGCGGAAATGCTGATCAGCCAGGCCGTGTGCCAAAGATCGAAACAAATAGTAGTCGGAAGGAGCAACGTCTGGAGAGTACGGCGGGTGGGGTAAGACCTCCCATTTCAGCGTTGCCACGTATGTCTTGACCGGTCTTGCGACATGTGGCCGAGAATTATCATGCTGGAGGATAACTTTGTCGTGTGTCTCTTTGTACTGTGTACGTTTCTCCTTCAATGCTCGGCTCAAACGCATGAATTGCGTACGATACCGATCCCGTATGATCCCCACCAAATACAGAGCATGACCTTGGCGCCGTGAATATTCGGTCTGGCCGTCGACGTGGAGGCATGTCTGGGCATTCCCCATGGTTTTCTGCGCTTGGGATTATCGTAGNGGTCTGGCCGTCGACGTGGAGGCATGTCTGGGCATTCCCCATGGTTTTCTGCGCTTGGGATTATCGTAGTGGACTCATTTTTCGTCGCCTGTCACAATGCGATGTAGAAACCCCTTCCGATTTTGTCTTTGAAGCAGCTGTTCACAAGCAAAGAAACGCCGTTCAACTTCTCTCGGTTTCAACTCGTACGGAACCCAATTTCCTTGCTTCTGAATCATTCCCATGGCTTTGAGGTGTTTTGAAATGGCTTGTTGNGTACGGAACCCAATTTCCTTGCTTCTGAATCATTCCCATGGCTTTGAGGTGTTTTGAAATGGCTTGTTGCGTCACTACCAATGATTCTGCCAATTCTTCTTGCGTTTGGCACGACAGAAGTAGTTCATTACGGAGGTTAAGCCTTAGAAGCTAACTTTTCTCTCTTCCACCGCCATGCCGGTCCTCGACCTCAAAATCACCACTCTTAAAGCGTTGAAACCACTCACGACACGTTCATTCACTAAGAACAGCCTCAACATAAGTACTTGAGAGCATTCGATGAGTCTCAGCCGCAGTTTTCTTCAAATGGAAGCAGAAAATAAAACCTTCCCGCAAATGCCGAGAATTTGACTCTAAATCTGACATCTTCGCTCGAGAGTAAATTTATGATGCAAACACAAATTCACTAATGTGGCGATGTCGTTATGTTGACAGATGTCCAAGCGTACTGTGGGACGTTTTTGATCTACATATTTCCACCAGCACTTACCGCTGCAGCCATCTATCGAAAAACGGCGGAAGCAAAGTTGTANCTACATATTTCCACCAGCACTTACCGCTGCAGCCATCTATCGAAAAACGGCGGAAGCAAAGTTGTACACCTGATAGAAAAATAAAATTCAATATTGAACAGTGAGTGTGGATAATTCGTTATCAAACATAATCCTTCTGATACTGCNTGATAGAAAAATAAAATTCAATATTGAACAGTGAGTGTGGATAATTCGTTATCAAACATAATCCTTCTGATACTGCTATAATGCACTGCCTTCAAATTATGGAATGTAATAATAATAACCATTATTATTATTATCACATATTTTGACATTACATTTTTTAACATGCGGAAGCATAATTACTACTTTAAAGACGCAATGGTCGTGTCAGAAGTTACGATAAATGTATGTTTGTGGTATTACCCTAAACCCCAGCGTTCAAACGAATAAATGCATAATTTTGCAAACAATGCTGCCGTACCACTTACAACANTGATAGAAAAATAAAATTCAATATTGAACAGTGAGTGTGGATAATTCGTTATCAAACATAATCCTTCTGATACTGCCATAATGCACTGCCGTCAAATTATGGAATGTAATAATAATAACCATTATTATTATTATCACATATTTTGACATTACATTTTTTTAACATGCGGAAGCATAATTACTACTTTAAAGACGTAATGGTCGTGTCAGAAGTTACGATAAATGTATGTTTGTGTTATTACCCTAAACCCCAGCGTTCAAACGAATAAATGCATAATTTTGCAAACAATGCTGCCGTACCACTTACAACACTCGAGATGGCACGGCTGCTGTACTGCAGAGGCACCAATATTGAACACACGTGTTAGGTGTAATTTGGATTACTCGAAATATGTTAGCATGCGTCATACGTGGACTTCGTTATTTGACGGACGTGTTGTAACATTATAGCCATGTGACGATGCAATGTGTACATTGGTGAACAGGTTCCAGTAAAATAGTTACTGTAAACCATGATACTGATTAATCTTTACTATGTGGAGATTTAATCTTTACAAGTAAAAAATACAGCGGCGCATACCTAAATCACAAGTGTACTTAATTGTACTGTGCACGTCAGTACACACCGGCGCTTTAGCAATGCGGTGCTAGGATCTTGGTGTGTTGGACGTGGTGTCCCCTTGNACGTGTTGTAACATTATAGCCATGTGACGATGCAATGTGTACATTGGTGAACAGGTTCCAGTAAAATAGTTACTGTCAACCATGATACTGATTAATCTTTACTATGTGGAGATTTAATGTTTACAAGTAAAAAATACAGCGGCGCATACCTAAATCACAAGTGTACTTAATTGTACGGTGCACGTCAGTACACACCGGCGCTTTAGCAATGCGGTGCTAGGATCTTGGTGTGTTGGACGTGGTGTCCCCTTGNGGTGCACGTCAGTACACACCGGCGCTTTAGCAATGCGGTGCTAGGATCTTGGTGTGTTGGACGTGGTGTCCCCTTGTCAAGTACTGCAATCATTTATTTTGAAACTGATGTATTATCTACGTCATATACATGATTTAGCTTGACGTTTAGTGAAGGATTCTCCGCTGTAGTTCATACACTAATTTTTGTTTCCATACCTATATGTATGCGTGTGCTTGTTCTTGAAGTGTGTGTTAGGAAAGCATACGGGTCACTTCACACTCCGGTTAAAAATCGTATATGAATGCATTGTATTTTTTTGATAAAGAAATAAATTCATTGATTAAAAAATGTCTGCTTCTAAACATACAAAAAGTAATTTTAATTACTTCCATTTTGAAATATAATTTTAGTTTTGTCAAAATTACTCACCCTTCGAGTTGTATGTAACGCAAAGTTTTCGTGAAAATCCTTTCCATGTGTACTTAAATTTTTTTTTAACTTAGGAGCACATTAATAAAGTATGCAGTTATTAATTTTAGTTTAAAAAGCTTATGTTACAAATTATAAAAGTATTATACGAGCCTAGGTCTCGGTTTCAAGAATTATGTTGCATGCCAATTTAACGTTTTGCACATAAGGTCGGTGAAAGCTTTGATACACGTGTCATTATCGTCCGTGCCATTCCTTATGCATGTAACAGGCACGCCATNGGGTCAGGACTGATGAGCAGAGAAATTTGATAAACGGCTGGAAATAAAATAACTTTACATGGCCCTTAACTTCAACTTTCAGGAATCTCCTTGGAGATATATTAAACCTCTCGGATGCCAGTAGTGTTGCGACGCTAGTGTCCTCGTTTCATTGATAATGATAAAACAAGTTTAAAGCAGTTACTGCCATGACTAGATTGCCGGATAAGTTCAGTTAGAAAGCGTCTTTTTTTTTACATCTTCTAACTGTGCCACTGAAACGTTAACGTAGTAGTGGGGACCGAGCTAGGTGGTGCAGTGGTAAACCTTCAGACTCATATTTGGGAGGGCCTGGTTTCTAATCTCGGTCCGGCCATCCTGTTTCGGTTTTACACGGTTTCTCCAAAATACGCGAGGCGAATGCGGGTATGGTTCCTTACTACATACCATGGGCTACTCCATTCTATTTACTTCTCCGAGAAACTTGCCCAGTCCCTAGTGACCTCGTTGTCAACGAGACGTCGAGCCCTACCTACATGTTAGTGGGAGAATATCGGTGGCGAAGTGTGTAGCGCCTAGGTAAGTGAGGTGCCGAGTGTACAGCTNCCGGGGTTGTGCCGCGCGCTAGCTACTTACCGCGGGACCCATGGATCGCCGGGGAGGGTGGGTGAGGGTACTCTAGCTTGTAGCCAGCTTCCTGTGTGTGTAAGTACCTGCGTGATGCGCCGTCTGTTGTCTGCTATGCCGGCTGTCTTATCTTCACACGTACCAAGCAATCGTCAACCGAGGAAAGTGTTTTCGATTTCGTTTCCCCTGTTGGGAACGAATGTCACATCATGATTGGACGTCGAAACGGGGAAACCGACGTGATGTTCAGCAACTTACTACCAGAAAACTGATAATGTATAAACTTTTCTTGCTGTTCTTAAGTTATAATTTGAAGATCCGAAGTTCATATTTAAACTTAGAACGCTGGGAAACGTTCAGTTTTAAAGCAAACNCTTAAGTTATAATTTGAAGATCCGAAGTTCATATTTAAACTTAGAACGCTGGGAAACGTTCAGTTTTAAAGCAAACACTCTTTAAAAATGGTTTTATCTTGTATCCTTTAATGCATTAATTATTCAGAATTTGACTAGTTTACGTGCAGTTACNCTCTTTAAAAATGGTTTTATCTTGTATCCTTTAATGCATTAATTATTCAGAATTTGACTAGTTTACGTGCAGTTACTGGCAGCTTACTATTTTTCACCTTTGAAAGAAACATTGGGTCGCGGGACCGTAGCCATGCTATGGCCCGTTGTGAAAGCGCGCAAATGTTCTCTCATAGTCAGCCATATGGAACCTCGGTCACGTTCCACGATTTTCTGGANCCCGTTGTGAAAGCGCGCAAATGTTCTCTCATAGTCAGCCATATGGAACCTCGGTCACGTTCCACGATTTTCTGGAGAGGTGGGGTAGTGTTTCTAATTATTTTGTTGACTCTACGGCTTTGACCGTCGATTCCGCTGTAAAGTAATATAATGTTTTATCACGCCGCGCGTCTACAATTTTTGCGCGTGTGTGGTGTTTCGCGAGACTGTGATTGTCCATAAATCATCTGCAGGAGCTCACTAGCAGTCTTTATCCGTGACTATTTAGGGAAAGAAACCTTTCAGCAACTCGTGTCGTAGCATTGATTGACTTGGCAACTGTAGAATGCCGTAAAACACGCGTTCTTTTTGATTTGGCATGTTTTATTTTCGATACTATAGTTAAACTTGTAAATACGGTAGCATTATTAAGTGTGGGTATATTTATTATAANGCATGTTTTATTTTCGATACTATAGTTAAACTTGTAAATACGGTAGCATTATTAAGTGTGGGTATATTTATTATAATTTATTAGTTATTCGTAGCTTGAGAAAGAACAAAAAGTATTTTGACAACCTCCCTCCTGTACTGCCTCTTTCTACGTCTTCACTTATACTGCAAATCCAAAGAGCAAGGTACTGGTGTTGGGAATATTTTAAGAGCTGGAGTGAGGGTAGGGGTAGCGGATTTATTTGTTTATAACCGGCGACTTCTATCGAGTCTTGCTTAAAAATTTGACATAGGTCAATAAATAGTACAATGATTGCGTCTTTTTTATATTACCACATGTAATGTGTGGGAATAAATCATTAGTCATCTACAGAAATCAAATGATGATACTTTAAGAAGTCTAAGTCCCGTCCTGCACCGTTACACAAATAATTTTCAACAGGAAGGTCAAAAGTTATTACATAAATTAATAAATTGAAAACTTTGCATTTCAGTTTTAAAACGATTATTCCGCAAATATTATTTATGCAGTCAGTTTTGAGGAATTAAGTTTAAGCGTAGCGAACACGACCCAAATTATTTTCTGAGTGTCAGGCCTTTGATCTCTTGCAAGTTATAGTTTCGGTAGGGCTTCTTAGTATTCCCTTGACCACTTGGTGCAACGAAAATGATACTCAGATGACTCAATAGTTGTACGGGAGTCGACAAAAAATCGGAATAACAAAACAGCGAATGTGTTAACTTTTAACGTTAATATATCAAGACTAGACAAGTTAATAAGGATGGAGATAGTGCATATTCATTGATTACAAACGTGGTAGCTAACAGAGTTGTACTCCGTTTAATGAACAGCGTGTGCCAGGAAACGTCTTAATGCGTGCTAAAACGCCATTCATGGACATCCAAGGGGTGAATCGAACTTTTGATCTTGGTTGGTAACATTATATAGCTCATGTTGTCTGACCTTATTTTGTAAACAGCTAGAACAGAGTGAAGGTTATCGACACATGTGACTGTTTACACTATCTGATCAAAAGCATTTGAACACCCACGCGAAACTGTCTTATTAGTATCCCTAGGGTATACTGCCTGCCCGTTTAGCGGATATTAATACGGGGTGGCCTTTATTACAGCTCTAACTCTGCGTGGGAGACTGTCAACCAGGCATCGGGACGTCTCCAGGGAATGGCCGACCATTCTTCCTGCGGCGCTGTGGCAAGTGTAGTGAGTAATGTGGGTCGTTGGGGTCTGGTGCGCACTCTGTGTTCCAGTTTATCTCAGAGGTGTTAAATGGGATAGAGGTTGGGGCTCTGGGCTGGAAAGTCCATTTACGGAACCCTGTTGTTCACAAAGCACTCACAAACAGATCGTGCTTTATGACAGAGAACATTGGAACATTGCCATGCTGAAAGTTATCTCCGAACTGGTGTTATACCGTAGACAACATATGGTCAGAATGTCCCTACAGGCGGAAGGCTATAACGTACCCAGTAGTGTTAAAGAAAGGACTAAGTACCTTCCATGAAAAACTCTCCCACTCTCCCCGACTATACATGAAGCATGTAGCGTTCACCTGGCATTCGCTACACCCAAACCCTCCCATCGGACTGCCACGTTGTATAGCGTAATTCATCACTCCAAATCTCGCGTATCTAGTCGTCCACATTCCAGTTGCAGCTTTCTTTACGNACGTTGTATAGCGTAATTCATCACTCCAAATCTCGCGTATCTAGTCGTCCACATTCCAGTTGCAGCTTTCTTTACGCCACCGAACACGTCGCTTCGCGTCCACAGGCGAAATGTGCGATTTATGGGTAGGTGTCTGAGCTTTGAACCCCAGTCCTCGTAACCACAGTCAAGGTGCCAACTGCACAATTAGCAGTACTGGGGAATTCACAGGTGATGGTATCACACGGTGACACGTGATTTTCCTGTACTACCTTCTTCATTGCTCGACGGTTTCTGTCGGTCAGTACACGTGGCCTGCACGACCAGGTTTTTGTTGTGGTTGTGCCTTCTCGTTTACACTCGATAGTCACGTCCTCGGTGNTACACGTGGCCTGCACGACCAGGTTTTTGTTGTGGTTGTGCCTTCTCGTTTACACTCGATAGTCACGTCCTCGGTGGTAGATTTGAGCAATCTGAGAAGGACGGACATGGCTGTGACAGATTGCTTACTGATGTGGCGACCAATAACTACACCACGTTCCAAGTCACGGAGCTCCCTTGCTTCACCCGTTACGCCGGTATCGCATAGAACTGACCAACATCGAACAGTCTGCTTCCTTTTATAGCGTCAGTGGCGGTCGTGGTGACGTACAGGCGCGAGTTTACGTTTTACAGAGGTGTGTCCGTATACATTTGATCAGATAGTGTATTAAAAAAAATATCACCTTAGCTCCTGTGTTTTCTCATTTTTATCAAGTAATATTCTGATCTGTAAGGGGCACATATAGACATGCACACTTTCGCATGTAGTCGCTGAAATGTCTTGCACATGCCAGCCATTTTTATGAGCAAAAGCTCTAAATATAAGCAAATTTTTATATTTTAATTCATAAATAACTTATTATTGTGTAGGATACCTCGGGTGTGAACAGAGAGCACAAGAAATTCCGTTAAGTACGGAAGTATTTTCGCTGCAGGGTGAAAAGTTTTTTCTTGAAGTGCACGTCTGTAGGCTTAGTGTAACCCGCGGTTTATTCCTTCACAAGCTATGTAACTGTTTCGGTGTGCTGGGTGACCTTTGAGGTGATTTGACGGAAAGGAAAACGAAAAATACCTAAAAAAAAAATGTCGTTAAGTCTGGAGACAGGTCACACTAAAGAAGTGTTGGAATTAGTTTCTGATAATATGTCTTTCACTTTAAAGGCTTCCATTGCCTTTCAGGGCAAACGTAAAAAATTCGAATACTTATTTATAATTAACGAAGCTAACGTTGCATTTTTAAGAAATGATTTGTGCCCCCTATGTACATAGAGCACAGTTTTGCAATCAAGTGATATTATGTCATTTTAGTCGTGGAAATGCTGCGAAAGTAGAAGTATTGAAGTATCATTCTGNGCGAAAGTAGAAGTATTGAAGTATCATTCTGGAACAAAATTCATGGCGCGAAAATAAAAAACATTAATGCTCTCGGATCCCTTGCCACCCCAGAAAAAATACTCTTGATTTTTTTTTAAAGAATAATTGTGTAATATTTGCATCATCTGAATTATATATGTTGTAACAAATTTCGTGGATAAATATATGTTGCGAGATACTTAACAATCGTAGAAATTGTAATAGTTGTACAAAAATGGGAGATTTTTTTATTTTTAACTCGGAATACGGCACTGCATATTAAACGTAGCCAATTTATTAGTGCATAAATTACAGTTCCGAAACAAACCATTCTGCACTTGGAAAAAAAACTGTGCCTCTTGTGGGTTATACTCGTAGTTGCTTAGTCATTGACGTGTGCAACGTGTCAGTCACCATATGAGAGGGAACCTTAGTCGTGACAGGACAGGCGACGAGGAGAAAAAGGTTGGGATGTTTGTGAATTGGCGGACGACGCCAGTGGTGGGGGAGGGGAGGTGAAGCCTCCGCCACAGTGGAGCGCCCGAACGAGGAATTATCGCCATTCGCGTGTTTTCCCCTTTCGCATGGCCGCAGTCGATTCGGTGACCCCTGGAGTGGAAAGTTGGCAGTGTTATGTGTCATTACTAGCTAATGGCCGATAGCGATATATTTGTATTTTGTGTTTCACAATGGTTGTAATCCATTTGAAACTTTTTTGGAATTACTGCAGAATAACGTATTCAGAACACCAGATGTTTAGGGGGGCCTATTTTAACTGATTAATTGGTTGTGTCGCATGGTTATGTACGTACAAAAATGCCAAACGCTTCAAAATTACTTTGACGTTGACTTAAGTTGTCTCAATTCGTCCTCCGCAGTCCTAAAGTTTATCTAGAGAATTTGGAAATCCGGTAACATATTGCCTCTTCAAATTCGAAATTAAATTTTTTCTGTCTTCGCAGGTCTCATTGGAATTATAATTATAATTGGAATGGTCTGTACTAAGGTTAAATCAGTAGAAAGCTTCACTGAACTGCTGAGATGGTTTCAGCAGTCAGTTCATTTTGTTTTTTCACCGGGTTTTTTTCCTGTACCATTAAACTGCTTCTCTTGTAAGCGTGCAAACATTACAAGTGAAAATTTTCATCGATGCAGNTTCGTCCTCCGCAGTCCTAAAGTTTATCTAGAGAATTTGGAAATCCGGTAACATATTGCCTCTTCAAATTCGAAATAAAATTTTTTCTGTCTTCGCAGGTCTCATTGGAATTATAATTATAATTGGAATGGTCTGTACTAAGGTTAAATCAGTAGAAAGCTTCACTGAACTGCTGAGATGGTTTCAGCAGTCAGTTCATTTTGTTTTTTCACCGGGTTTTTTTTCCTGTACCATTAAACTGCTTCTCTTGTAAGCGTGCAAACATTACAAGTGAAAATTTTCATCGATGCAGNTTTTTTTTCCTGTACCATTAAACTGCTTCTCTTGTAAGCGTGCAAACATTACAAGTGAAAATTTTCATCGATGCAGTGAACATGTATCTATTATTACAAAACATCATAATCTCCCTTTACAAAAATTTGGTATTGTGTAAGTTTAGGGTGGATGTAGCGCTATATTTCGAAATATACCCATCAGATACCAACAAAACTAACCAAGGGCCCTGCAGTGGACCTTCCTACGCCAGTTCAGAGCCTTGCGCTTAGCGGCGATGGCGCTCCTGATGAGCGTGGCAGTGTCGCCCTTATCGCTCCCGCGCTTCTCGCCCTCAAAAACGGAAGAAAGCTCCAGGTAGGCGGGAATCTTAAGGAACTCGCTTACCTGGAGCAGTTCTCCGTATTAAGAGGCAGAGGAGCGAGTGAGCGATAAGGGCGTCACTGCCACGCGCATCACATGCGCCATAGTCACTACGCGCAACACTTTCAACTGACGTGAATTGTTATCGTCGTGCTGCTTCTATCTATGGGACTTCTAGTGGTGCCCCTATAATTTTATTGGTGGGAAGTCTGTAGCAGAGTTCAATATAGGCTCCCGTCGCAGTTTCGCTCGTGTCCAAGTAGTGTTTTTTTAAGATACGGGAGTCTGGAAATCTCGTTTCAAACAATGTTGTGGGGCTCCAAAATAAAATTTATAGCATGCGTGATATATTTTAAGTACCATTGCGTCTCTGTATGGCGTAGTTGAACATATCTGAGACACGTTTAATAGTTTCGCATAAAAACCCGTGTTTCAAACATTCTGCAGCGCAGTATAATAGCTCAGGTAGGAGGGCTCCTTAAACGTTCGTTTTTTGTTAAAATTTAGAGCTGTGTGAAAAAGATTTCCAAATCACCGTCGCCTTTCGCAGTTGGTACAACCAGCGCGAGACAGTTCCCGCCAAACAAGCTTCCGTTAATTAAGTTCACCAATTTTTTTTCCTTCCGGGGATTTTTCGCCTCTTCCACCCTCTCATCAATCATGGCATGAAAATAATTCACGTCGCTTTTATCCCTCGATTTTTTTGTATCGCCCGCTGTATTAAACGCGCTCTGGATTGCGAGGTGGATCCGTGTTTAGAACGTCAGTCCAGCAACGTTCTTTCTAAACCTGTGAAATATTTCTCTTGGAACATTTACACAAGCTGTTACATTCCCTCGAGTGGGAATTTATACAAACACATGTGCAAGGGTCGATAGCTTCGTTCCTGATGCGGTTAGGTTATGATTTCAGGGTGAGGCGTGTGGATAAAGATACTGCCATTGGTGTTACTTTCGCCAAACACGGGAAATTACACTAGCTAATGTAAGGTGAGCACTTTTGAGGCTCTAGTTACTTTTTTACTTTCAAATATGTTTTATCCTTTAACAAACTTTTTAAATAAACATTGCCACGTAAGTANAACTTTTTAAATAAACATTGCCACGTAAGTAATAAATATAGTGTATATTCGACCGCCCTCTGAAGTTAACGTCTAAGGCTAAAATAAAATATACTTGTTGACTATTATTCCAAATGAGAGGGCTTTCAAAAGTGCTCACTTTACAGTGAATAGCCTATAGTAGCGTTGGGGCTCACTTAATTATCATCTTGCCAGGAGTTAATAAATGTCGTCGTCCCTTGTTAATACTTTATTGCTGTACCAGGCATAGCGGATAAATGCACATGCCCCCGGAATTAAACCAGTCAATGCCCGCCAGGAGTTATAAAGGTAAATTATAATTGAATGATCGTGTCGAGAAATATTTGCGAAGAATTGAATTATGCCTAAATTGAAGGTAATTAGCAAATGCATTTGATAGAGTGGCATATGTGTATGGTGGCTTTTTTAAGTTTGTTTTCAGTGTGCCGGTAGGCCTGAAGATGGGCAAGGAGAAACTGTTTGTTGTTAAAATCTTGATAGTTATTCTTAAAACGCTCTGTTATAAAGGCAACTGCTAACTACGACGGGATTTTAAAAATATTATTAGTGGGTCCCGATTCGGTCCCCATAAATTGAGTAGTGCTGGAAGTTGGGCGCAAAACATTCACATTGCAACTTGAGCGGGACGCTTCAGCGAAAGAATAAACGACTTCAAGCTTAGGTGTCAAAAAAGCTTTGGGCTGGGCCTAGCAACCCAACAATGTAGGTGAGCTAGTTAACAAGATGATCACCATCAACTGTCGTATTACTTTCAACTGACCGGTCAACATCGACAGGCAATTAGCACGCCCGGCCTCCCACCACGGCAGCCGGCTTTCGATCGTAACCGATCCAAGACATAATCTTAGCATGTAAGAAACGTGACGAGCTTTGCTGATGGCTGGCGGTTATTCTCGAGATATTCTCGTTTCCTCCGTCTTTGCATTCAGTCGCTGCTTGATTCCACTTCACTCCTGTTAGTGTTCGCCTTCCAAACGTCTCGACTTTGCTCCTTTTGAGGAGGGCGAGAAGGCCGTAGGGTGGGGATAGCACCTACGGTCGGGGTCCCTTAAGACTGGCATACCACAGTGCGTTAATACACACTGCTGGCCATTAATATTGTAACATCAAGAAGGACGTGAGCTATCACGAACAGATCTATTAGACATAATAACCAGTATACACAGGTCATATGATCACCTTGCAGCTCGGAATGACGTAAAGAACCTGGGGAAATCAGTTCTGGGTGACCCCACCTCGGGCGGCAATAACCGGTGCTACACGATGCGAGACTGAGAGGAAGAAATTTTGGATGTCAGTCTGGTGCGTCTCCGCCCATGCCGGTTTTACGCGTGCCCAAAGTTCATCCGTTGTGGCCGCGGGTGTCGTGTGGAAGGTCAGTCGTCGTCCGACCATAGACCACATGTTTTAGATTTGAGAGAGAGAGATAAGGTGAACTCGGAGGCTAAGGAAGTAGTGTGACGTGATGGTCATCCAGGAGCCGTCGGACGATGTTGGTACAGGGCCCCAAACCGACCCTGACGATAGGGTACAGCAAAAGGTTGAACATCTTCGTGATGTAACGGTTTGCTGGTCAGCGTACCAGCGATGCGGGCTAGGCGCGAGCGGGACTGGGCCGGTTTGACGGTGCGTAGTGCAGGGCCAGGCGTGCGCCACGGTGCCGCCAAACACGGATGTGACGATCGTGGTTCTGCAAGCAGAAGCGGGATTCGTCGGAGAAGACGATTGGATGACATTCGTCCCTTCAGGCGCGACGTTCCACGCACCACAGCAGCAGCAGTAATGGGCACCTGGACAGGATGCCGTGATGCTACAGACTGCGACGAACCCTTGCGTGCAGATACATATTGATGTGCCACATGCATGAACTCCTTAGCGAGGGTGTTTGGCGTGGCTGTAGCCACGCCCACCAGATGTCTCTCCTCGCGCTCGTTGATGCGACGGGGTCGTTGGCTTCTTACGTGTCTAACTCTTCCTTTCTCGGCCCACTGATCTCGTATCCTCTCCACTGTGGTTACTTTTATTCCAACGAGAGAACCAGTATCGCGGTAGGATAATCCACAATCCCTATAGGCCACGATTCTCCCGCAGTCAGAGGCGGAAACCTGGTCGTGTATTTGTCGTGTTCTTCGATGCGGTAGTTTCATTCCGTCCGTGCACGCGAACGGCGGGGAAACACAATATGTACTCAACTCGGTTATAGAGTAGTTTGTAACCAATATCGCAAACTCGGTAAACTCATAATCTATGTATTAATGAAACCATTTCGCGATACGAATAAGTGATCTCGGCTGAATTCGATTGACACCGTTTCACAGACTGTAGCGCCATTGGCCAAAATTAAACTCGCCGGCCATGTTGCCAGTTACCGCGCCTGTCGTCTGTATTTACGAACTACCGCCGCACGCGTTGCGTTCAGCTGCCTGTGGGTGTTGGTGATAAAACGATGTTAACAACCGCAACACGTGTCGCTTCCCGCTGGACTGTAACGAGTAAACAGCACAGCAATTATGTTCATTTGCCACAAAAAATTAGTGGGTTCGTTTGATGACATGCAGCCGATTAGGTTAAGTTAATTTAAAGTTTTATTCGGGAACCCATAACCGTAATGTAGTTGTACAGCGCACATTCAACTTAATTGCCGTGCTGTCAGCCGGTATTTCAAGGATTTATCTGTAAATGGAAACTTTTTAAGCGGACGTATCATGAAAAAGTCNGCCGTGCTGTCAGCCGGTATTTCAAGGATTTATCTGTAAATGGAAACTTTTTAAGCGGACGTATCATGAAAAAGTCACCACTGCGTTGTTTATTTCCGATTTGAAAATTATTTTCTCCGTGTGACTCGTTATGATAACGGTTTTTTACGCTGATGACCGCTTTGCTTAACATTGAGTTATATAACAAAGAGAACAGATAGCCGTACTGCATTANTGGTTTTTTACGCTGATGACCGCTTTGCTTAACATTGAGTTATATAACAAAGAGAACAGATAGCCGTACTGCATTAATAATTAATTCAAGTATTAAGTGTAATGAATTAAATCCGTCACTGTGATGTTCGTTGCAGATATTGCAGTATTGATGGATATGGTTGCGTAATTTATGCATTAAATAAATGATTGAAAATGTCCCAACGCGCCTAATAAACATTGTGTCATTTTTATTTTTTTGTTTCGTTGCACTTAAACTTTCAGTTATACAATCACACTAATGCCTGCCGTGGATCTACAATTTAAAGTTGGATAAATTGCTTTAATAAGTAGATACGCACCCCTAAAGATTTTGCACCGCCTGTTCTTGGTTAAACATGAAAAATGCTCATTCAAGTCTGTCGTGGTATTCGGTACAGTGTGTATTTTCTTGCCGTACTTTCTATTGCGCCGTGAGCAATCTAGGTTGCGTTTCAACGTCACTCTTCGAGTAAAATTTTGTCTTTGGCTGTCCTAAAACACATTGAGTAAATGTTTTACTTGCTCTTGGCAGTGTCCCAAAACTTCAGAGTAATTACTCCTAACATCATGATGGAGTAAAACTTTTACACGCACTTTTTTCAGCGAGTAACGAAGGGTAAACTGAAAATAACTAGAAGATTAGTATAGTTAAATAAAACTGAAAGGAAATGTGGACATTCTGGTTACAAACACACACGGAAAAATTACAAATGGCGAGTNTATAGTTAAATAAAACTGAAAGGAAATGTGGACATTCTGGTTACAAACACACACGGAAAAATTACAAATGGCGAGTTATAAAATTAGTATGTTTATTAAAAGTTAACTTGCATAACGGTTGCATTTTTAGATATAATGTTTATGACTAACTTATGGTAAGTAAAGATGTTTATATATAACAANCTTGCATAACGGTTGCATTTTTAGATATAATGTTTATGACTAACTTATGGTAAGTAAAGATGTTTATATATAACAATTTTTTTTGGAAAAGAAAGAATTTGGCGAAAGTGATGAATATCTTTTGGAATTTACATTGACTGCTTAATAAGCAAATATTTGTAAACAAAGAATGCTATTTACATCATGCTCGTTCCAAAACCGTGTTTACTATTACTTTGCTCAGCTGTCACTCTTTGTTTCTTTACTTCTGGAGTAACGTTTTGGAACGTTGCCCTAGTAACTCTGGAATTACAGTGGTGGAAAACGTTTTTTTAAGTTGTGGATTTCTAATTTGCTATTCACTTATTTCACTGACACTGATAGATCAGTGGAACCCACGACGCATTTGTAGTTGGCTGGTGTATAAACTCTTATATTAGTAAAAATTCGCGATAAATGTGTGAATTAATNCCCACGACGCATTTGTAGTTGGCTGGTGTATAAACTCTTATATTAGTAAAAATTCGCGATAAATGTGTGAATTAATAATATCCGTTGTTTCTCGGCAATTTTTTGCACCCGTGGAATTATAATCGCGTGTTAAGTGCTGGAAATGGTGGGCGTTTTCACGCGGTACTCCCATCTTGTACCATCTGTNCCCACGACGCATTTGTAGTTGGCTGGTGTATAAACTCTTATATTAGTAAAAATTCGCGATAAATGTGTGAATTAATTATATCCGTTGTTTCTCGGCAATTTTTTGCACCCTNATTAATAATATCCGTTGTTTCTCGGCAATTTTTTGCACCCTTGGAATTATAATCGCGTGTTAAGTGCTGGAAATGGTGGGCGTTTTCACGCGGTACTCCCGTCTTGTACCATCTGTAGAGTGAGTATGTGCTTGTCAGCAACGCGGTAACCACCCTCTTGTGTTCCAACATTGAATTGCCTGTCTTTGAAAACCACGTGGCTTCGACCAAGGTTATAGTCTATTCGTTGTTTCTTCACACTTATTGAATCAAACCTGTGAAAAATTACCACCATGCATGACTTTCTTGGTTGTTTCCTAAGTATGTCATTTATCACAAACTTTTTATACTTGTGTTAACATAAAAGTACCGTATTATTAATTCAATTTAACTGTTACTTATATTTTACATATAAACTATATAATTTCATTTATACTTAATACGAATTAAAACAGGGAGAAAATGGGTGTGTTGGCAATGCTTAGTAAGAAATAGTTCTTATGCAAAATATTATTATACTGAGTGTTCATGAATGCGGCGCGCTGTCCCTTTGGTGTAATTTTCTAGACTAGATTAAGCTTTGTTTGCAGGAGGCGGAGACATGTCTTGGAAGTAACCGTGGATGCATTCTAGCATACTGTTTTCTTAAATAAACGCTCTGTGATGCTAGTGCACTACGTTTTACTACATTGTAACTGAAAATGTATTTTATTCTTAAAAGACGTGGGTTTCCTGTAAAACCAATTGCAAATAAATGGAAAATTATTATTTCAACACGCCATATTGATAGTTATTATCTAGCAAAATTATTTGGGACATGCGCAGAAAACAAATTGGTCTACGTCATGTTTATTCTGTGGTTCCATTGCTACTCCGGTTTCATCTCGACTCAAGTTTTGATCAAGCTTGCCGGGAACAGCAGGTCTGTAGGGCCCGTAGGGCAAAATGGAGGTAAGTACACAAACTACACTGAAGAGCCAAAAAAAACTGGTACACCTGCCTAATATCGTGTAGGGCCCTCGCGAGCACGTAGAAGTGCTGCAAGACGATGTGGCTAATGTCTGAAGGTATGCGGGAGGCATTTCACACAATGAATCCTGCAGGGCAGTCCACAAATCCGTCGGGGTGTGAGGCGGTGGAGATCTCTTCTGAACAGCACGTTGCAAGGTATCCCATATATGCTCAATAATGTTTATATCTGGTGATTTAGGTGGCCAATGGAAGTGTCTAAAGTCTGAAGAGTGTTCCTGGAGCCACTCGGTAGTAACTCTCGTCGTGTGGGGTGTCGCATTGTCCTGCTGGAATTGTCCACGTCCGTCGGAATGCACAATGGGCATGAATGGGTGCATGTGATCGGACAGGATGCTTACGTATCTGTCAGTCATATCTACACGTATCAGGGGTCCCATTTAACGCCAACTGCACACGCCCCATACCATCATAGAGCCTCCATAAGCTTGAACAGTCCCCTGTTGACATGTAGGGTCCATGGATTCATGAGGATGTCTAAATACCCGTACACGTCTATCCGCCCGATACAATTGGAAACGAGACTCGTAAGACCAGCCAACGTGTTTCCAGTCATCAACAGTCCAATGGCGGTGTTGGCGGGCCCAGGCGAGGCCTAAAGCTTTGTGTCATGCAGTCAACAACGGTACACGAGTGGGCCTTCGGCTCCGAAAGCCCATATCAATGATGGTTCGTTGAATAGTTCGCACGCTGGCACTTGTTGATGCCCCAGCGTTGAAAACTGCGCCAATTTGAGAAAGGGTTGCACGTCTGTCACGTTTAATGATTCTCGTCAGTCGTCGCTTGTCCCTTTCGTTCACGATCTTTTTCCGGCCCCAGCGATGTCGAATGTGTGATGTTTTACCGGATTCCCGATATTCACGGTACACATGTGAAATGGTCTTACTCGAAAATCCAAATGTTATTGCTACCTCGGAGATGCTATGTCCCATCTCTCGTGCGCCGACTATAACACCACGTTCAAACTCACGTAAATCTTGATAACCTGCTATTGTAGCAGCAGTAGCCGATCTAGCAACTTTGCCAGACGCTTGTTGTCTTATAAAGGCGCTGCCGACCGCATCGCGTTACTCTGATTGGTTCCATACCTCTGTCATTTGCATACGCACGCCTATACCAGTTTTTTTTTTGCTCTCCAGTTTACTTTGTACAGGTAAAACGACTACACTACGCAAGGTTTTTACTGGCTTCATAATGTTAAAAATAGTCAGGTTATATGTGGCACTGCGTATGTGAAAAATATCAAGTAAAGTATTTGAAAGAAATGCATGGTTAATGTTGAAAAATGCACTGACTTCCTGTTTTACACTTAAATACATTATTCATGGTAAATGAAGTCATTCACAAACTTCAATAGTATTAACATAAACATAGTTTCAAAAAACTACTATTTTGGAAAGTTTCTTTATTTATAATTAGATGAAGAAAAGTCATCTCAGCATGTAGGATAATGGATAGCGGAGGTTGATGAACTTGTATAGTTGAACCCCTGACAGTGGACCAGTACAGTCATTTCAGGTAGAGATAGGGCTTCACGAGATACTGAAGATGAATCGTTGGCAGTCGATTAAGGATGGAAGAGATGGAATCTATGTGCTTCATGTTCATCATCCTCCTCATCATACAATTTATTTAAAATGTTGACAACCTCTGATTTGAAGCGCCTCTGTCTTTTCGCTGAAAGCCTCTGTATGCCAGGAAGCAGTCCTTTAAAGAAATGCATTATTGCTGGCTGTTCTTTTCGATTTAAGGCAGCATTGTGACGACTCTGAAGAAACCCAGATAACCGCGATGCCAATACCTGCCCCAGGGTGGTTTGTGATTTTTTCCGCTTTCCAGGTATGCCTCTTTTGTTAGCTGAAGTGGTGGAACTTTGATCTGATACCAAAGGAGCTTCAGCACACAACACATTACCATCATCTTCCACTCTTCGTCTTCTTTCAACACCAATAGTATTATCGTTTGCACCTGCATGATCTTGAATGTTACCTGACGTTCCTGAGCTGCTCGATGAAGTCCTTCAAAAACTCGTGTCAACGTTTGTGGTAGCTGGCACGGATATCAAAGAACAGCATCCATGGTGAGACACGCATAGCTGTGCAATCAGGTCAATGGCAATCCCTTGAAACAAGTTATTACTGTAAAAATTGCTTTAAACGATTTTAATACAAGTGAAATAAGAAACCAAGACCAGTTGCCAAGGTATTGGCAAGTGAATTTTATCAAAAGATGATCTGCCCCCCCATCAACTTTGAACAAAATATCTGCACTAATTTCCCGTACATCCTGTTTAATATTAATTACATGCAATTATAATTGTCCTATACTTGTTTTATTTGTACTGGTTTTTGGTCACTGGTGAAAGATTCACATACTTGTCATTCAACGAAAGGATTTGTGTGACGACGGTTGCAAATATTATAAATTAAACCTGTGAAGCTATATGGGAGGTTGTTCATCAAATCCACACGAAGGAACCTTCCGAAGACGACTGGAAGGTTTCAGCACATACGTTTTAGAAGTTATGGAATTTCCCTCATTGCTGCGCAGCAGTGAATGTAAAACACATTATAATATATCAACCTGCTCATTCTGGATCAATGTAATATTCTCACAAACCTTTTCATTCCACAGTACTACAGGCTGCTGCTGATGCAGTAGGAAAGTTCCTTGCGGCGGATGTTGGAGACTAAGGCAATAACAGTCACGGTTCTGTGTTCCGACACTCAAGTTTTGGGAAGAAATTTCTAATGAATAAATTACATTTTCCGAAACCCAATCCAATTAGTGGAGCGGAAGGACTTCCCCCCTATGTATTAGTTGGTGATGAAACCTACCCTTTATTGACTCAGTTTGAGACCTTTTGCAAAATCTCGCCTTACACCTGAAAAAAAGAATTTTCAACTACAAACTGTACAGAGCACGACGCATTGTTGAATGTACCTTTGGTATGATGACCATGAAATTCCGTGTTTTGGAGATGCCTTTTCTGTTGCATCCTGACGAATTAACTCTGATTACAAAGACATGCTGCGTTCTTCATAATGATCAAGTACCTTGAAGGTCATCCGTGTGATATCCATGAAATCATGAGGAATTTAGAAGTTGAACTTCCTAAAAAGAAAGCAATGAAGACTAAGGATTGTCACGAGGAGCAAATACTGGATACAGAGTTCGAAATAAATGTATGGCATATGTTGCATCACCAACTGCTTTGTGCCCCTGGCAAGGGTAAGTAGCAACAAATACATAGAACTACTCTCACTATTTCAAGAACTCAATGTTACGAATATTAACTGGGTATGGTTATAATTCGTTGATGGTATAATTTTTTAGACTACTAAATTGAACTGCTATATATTTTACAATGTTGGAAATGTGATGATTTTTAAAATGGAAAGACCGAAAGTCAAAATACAAATGTACATAATAATACTGACAAAATACCACCAATAATAATACACTCACATGCATGATGGTATCGTTTGCAGTCTCCTCATATATAGCTTGTTTCTAACACAACATTTACAACCATCTCCTTTTAATGACTTTAATTTATATTATACCATAGTTTTCCCATTCCCTAATTTTTTAATACTTGGCTGGTTTTTTTTCCAAATTACTTTCAGAACAACGTATTTGTCAACGTTACAGTATACGTAGCCATGCGGAAACTGCATAATGCTGCTGTCTATGTTTCATATCAATAATCAATTGCGTGGTTATACTTGACACCACCATTCATTTGTGATACTTTGTACAGTTTCAAATAGGTTAAATTATTCCCTTCCAAGCTTGCGTTGTCAAATGTCACTACTACCCATGAAGACGTAACAAAGATATAAAATAGCTAGTCTACAAAAAATATTTTTAATTGCATTTGAACATTTAACAAACTAATAAAGGAATTTACCAAATACGTTCATCTCCTTTCCAATTGCATCGCACGTGTTGGTACTAATGTGTCTGTGGTGGTCCTTTTCAGATAGGTCATAGAGAGCAGGAAGTTGCTGTACGTGATAAATTAATAATTCACTCTCTACTTCAGTCTCTTCTGTCATTATGTACGTTTCTCCTTGCAACAATGCAATGAAAATACAACAGCCTACCTCGCCACACTGTTGTGACGGACTTAAGGACTGAAGGATGTCAAAAGAAGTGGCTATTGCGCATGCGCTAGATGGATTGTTCGTCAAACCCCTCCATTGAGCATTGCGCAGCTGGTCTTCGTCGAACAGTTGTTTTGCGTTCGTCAAACAAAATTCCCATTTTATGACAATGTTTTGACCTGTCAGTACGCTCCCATTGAAAATAATGTTAATGTCTTCGTCGAACAGTTTTTCTTGTTTGTGGAACATAATGTTTTGTTGGATGTTAGTTTTGTTTCGACCAGCGAGTAAGCGGCCTTATACTTAATAAAGTTTGATGTGATATTCCCCGTAAACGTAGAAAGAAGCGCCCGTAGCAAGAAAAGTAAGAATAATATGTGAGCGATTGTTTGTACTTCTGAAATACCCAATTCATTTTCGTGATGTTCAGATATCGTTACGGACCAGAGTTCATATTTTCATAATGCTCAAGCATTTTTTTCTGTTATTAGTTTTTTCGCACGATGTTTAACATTGGTTGCATGTAAAAATCAGTCTACACCAAGTTACACAGCGTGTTTTAATAAATTGCCATTTTGTGCGTTTCTGATGTCAAATATTTCCCTTTATAGTACTCGATGAAGTGAGAGGCACAACTCCCCAATCCGTCAAATTGCATGCGAACACTTTAATTATATTGTCGTTATTTAAAATCTTGCGCTGCCCGGCAACTTATCACTTAAGAAACGTTCCACGTTTATGGCCGTGTTAATGCGTTTAAGTGGTCATTTATATTATATCTTAAAGCACGATTGTTTTCGAACCGAAGTCTTAACTCTAAAACCGTACAAAAACTTTAACTTATAAAAACTATGTTATACCCATAATATCATTGGTTCACCACCTTACACAAATGTTTGGTTGCAGGCCACCTCATTTTTCTTTGCCATAGTGGCGAAGATGCATCAGTTTCGCCTTTTTAATTTATATGCATGAAGATCGCAGAACAGCCTCAGGCAATTGGACAGATGCTAAAACAACCACTGCTTCCTCCAAATTTCTGACTCGTTTGATTTTACTGTGGGGTTGTGGTGGGAGTCTTCGATTTGGGCAGTACGATAGAGTTTTGTTTGTTTACAAACTTGCTGATAGATCGGAAGGTTTGGAGTTTGAGGGGTAATTTGTTTGAGATGTCACATGCGCGGCTTGTTGTACCGAGGTTCCGTTGCCGTTCAACATCGATCATTATAACTTCTGTCCGTTGTAAATTCTTGTATCGATCTCTCGCTGTTCGGTTACCAGCTGACGCTTCGTCGTGCTGAAAGGGCCTTGTGCTGCTGGCAAGGGAGGGGGGGAAAGCAAAGGGAAAGGATGGTTATCCGATACGTAGATAGCGGCGCCATTTTGTGTGGACGAATTTTAACGAGCCGATCTTGGTGAATCACTCCTCGTACAGCAGCCAGCGGGCGCAAGTAGCTATACGTAATTTACTGCATGTTGTTGAGAAATAAATTAATAACTCATGCTAAAGATTTAAAAAAATTCTCGCATGGTAAAATTCATTTTTCCTTACGGTTTACCTTATGTCTGTTATTGTGGTTACTTCATTGAACAATTAACGCAATGGAATTTCATGAATATATAAATTTGTCACATTAAAAATTTTTTTTTTTCCATGTTTGAAAATTTGACGCAACCATATTACCATACTTCTGAGTTACCTACATGTGCAACAGTAACTTCGAAGTAAAAGTGTGTGTCACATTCATCCGAAGCAGATTTTTCTTCTTTCACTTAAACGCCAAAGTTTTTATATAATTACACCCTGGTGTACTAAAATATAATGCATTTTACAGAAAATAAGTTGCTCCAAAACTTAGTGTACCAGTATGTGACGCAAAGGAAATTTATGACATCTGTTGGTAACAGAAATTCTGTGGAGATGCTAAACAGATTATAAACGTTTATGATGGGTTCGGACTAATTATACAACTGTGCGAGAAGAAATGTGATAGGGGAATGTCTTCAAAGAACGGAGAAATGGTAAACTAGACATACCAGTCGTGTTATTTAGTACTAAAAGGAGCCAACACATTTTTTTTTACTAACGTCCAGTGGAAAGGTTAGTTTTTAGATTGATTACATACTAGATTTAAATTTTGAACACGCTTAGTTGAAAATAAATGCTTTGAGATAAAGTTCAAGAAAAATATTTCAAATAAAACTTTTTGGCCTCCTGATGTGTTAAGTATTAAGAAACTTGTGTTTTTTCATCGAATGGGGTTTGGGCCTTTTGCCAAACACCTGTGTACCTTACCTAATTCTTTAGCTTGCCTCAAATCTGTACTGAATAAATTAAGCCGCGTTCAAAACCGGAGTTTACTGCGAAATGCGTAAAATTAATTATTATTTCCTCTCGGAAACTAGCTTCGAACTAGTAAGTAGAGCGGGTGAAATCCTTCCAGGACGTAAATGTCCTTGCTGGACGTAAATGTCCTTGCTGGACGTAAATGTCCTTGCTGGACGTTTGGAACACAGATGCTGATAATCACGCGGAAAGCTTATCCGCAGAGTGCTTCTTGCGTAGTCATCGCTGCGATGAATTCTCTCGTATTTGGCTTCTCTCCTAAAAAGTTCAGGTGAACGTACTTGTAGTCTGTATGTATTACAGCGTCTCTTGCGCGAGGTCATACATATATTGAGATAGAACGTGAAATGTCAGCAAATTATGACTAATAGTGCTTCCTGCACCGTTTCGTCTGTGCCTTATATAGTAGAACAGTCATGCATAGGAAATTATGTTGTTGAGATGGCATGATTATACTGGCTAACAAGAAAATATTTAAGATGCGGCGCGTGCTACGTAGATCCGCCTTGGGTCATAGTAAAAAAGGAACAAGATTAAAGTTTCCTAAGATTCGGGCAAGATGATGCCTACTCTTACGACTTTGGCGCAGCAATGTAATTAATAGTTGACGCTTTATGAAGACTAATCCGGATGACACTAGTGGCTGTAAAGTACTCACGTTCAACCCTTATGTCCTTCAAAAAACAATAAACATGTCACTTATTGTCGGAAAAGTAAACGAGGAAAATATTTCAGTTGTCTAAATACGGAATTACCACGATATATTATTTCGGCAAAAGAAAACTAAAAAACGGAGATGCGATTATTTTCTGTAGTTTGAGAAAAGCTGATATCGATTGCTGTAATATTGGGGGGGGGGAGGGTAATTATTTCCGTCATTAGCTAACGTGTTCAAGACATTGAACGAATTTTTACCAAGCCTGGAAGAGACTGGAAAAAAAAATTCTCTAATGGAACAGGGAGGTTTATGTACTCTCTTCAGCACACTTTAATGTAATAAAAACTAGTGGAGTAACTTACAAATTAATTAAGGGGCGCGGGGAAGATATGCAAATTTTGATGCAGTGGTCGTTGGTGATATCAGAGCCCGCGTAACATCCATAGCAGAATTGTAAAAACAATTACTTCCTAGTTTCAACAAAAACGTTTTACTTACGTTCATATTGTAGTTATTGAAAGGTTATAAAATGTTTTACTTACAAACACAAGGGTTTATTTTGAGAAGAAAATTAATTTTTAGTTCCTTAAAGGGGCCGCGGTGGTGTAGTGGTTAGACTACTCGTCTTCCACCTAGGCACACAGAGTTCGATTCCCGGCGGGGTCGCTCCCGGATTTTCGTGCCGGACGATGCCGCTGGTCGACTGGTTTTCTCGAGGATTTCCATTTCTCCCGACCCCTCATTCCGGTGCTGCTCCATATTCAGCTCGCTTCACCCTCGGCTCTCAAGACCTCGATGTTAAGAGCCGCCCAAATATCTTCACTCAATCAAAATATTATTAAGAAAAAATATATTTAACTGCACTATAATTTTACGTCTAAAACAATGATTTGAATGTGACGTAAAGAGTAACCCTGAAAATTAATACTACTACAATAATGATATTTTTATTAAAGGAATGCTAAAATATATTCAAATAAGTTATTTAATATTTTTGTGCGTAATATTTTCTGCGTATTATTTGGTAACAAAGTTCATATTTAGTTATTTGTGACGAATTTATACGCCGACAGTTCGGATTTCATTTCTGTACTGCAGAGTAAGGGAACTACAGTAGTTTAACTTCTAGAGTGACATCTTTTATTTCAAAACTGTACTTCACAAAAACTAAAATTTGCAGGAAATGAGATACATTGGGTGACGCCGAGCCTTAATAATCCACCAGGCGGAGGCCCAACATGTTATTTTTCACGTAAATTCCGCCCTAAAAAAACGGCAACGCAGTGAACAAGAGACACGCGAACCACATGTTACCAGCGCGCCAGTGGATTTAACGACATGTTTGAACACTGACCGCCTCGGTGCGCGTTCATTTCGGGTCTGAAAGGAGTTTAGGGGTGGGGTGGTGGGGGGTAGGTTGTCGATCCGTCCCTGCCGCAGGAGTTGCGCCTGCGCGCACGTGCAGTTGAGGGATGGCGCAGCAGCGAGGGGGGTATATGCGGGTGTCGGCGGCGTTGACACCGTGTCCACGCGGGCTGGGTGTGCTGGACCACATCTCGGCGTCGTCCTCCCCTGGAGGCTGGTCATCCCGACAGCGCTGTCCGTGTCCGAGGTTTCACGACCGGCCGGCTCGTTTGCGCCTCGAGACGTGGCCATCGTTATAAAAGCGCTCATATTAATCTTGGAATGCGAATTTACCTGCATCCGCCTTCTCTATTGCTTTGCTTGTTATAAAGTGTGTGAAAAAAAAATTGAAGCGGTATGAGGTAGATAATTTAAATATCTGTATTAGTGGTGAGACACGTTTTATAAGGAGAAATAAGAGTACTTATTGTGACGTAATGGAGAGAAAAATTTTAACAGATACTGGGGATCAGTAAAAAAAACTTCTACGCCTTGAGGCCACGTCTGGCCACAAGGAAGTATTGTGACGACTCCTTCCAAGGCTGCGCCACGCATTTCCGGGAAGCTGAATTTCCCGCAATTAGACCTGTAACAGCAGGATGTCATTATACTCGATGGAAGCCAATGGATTAAACTACAGATTCCACTTTGTACGTTTTCCCTTTACCTTAAGGAAGAAGCTCAGGGAACCCCTTAAAATGCTGTTTTAACCAAGTTCACTATTTTTCTTTTCTCTTTGAATATATTTAATAGGACAAAAGTAAAATGTGGTGGGTGCAGACAATAGTTTTTATCTTTCAAGGAAAAAAGTATTATTCCCAGACCATTTATGTACTGAGATACGCGTGTATGCGCAAACACTGATCTTACAATCGATATTTTACTAGGGAGTCTCCTCAAGGTTGTTAAAGAGCTAAAATGTTTTTTTTCTGGGTTTTGAGGATATTTTATAGTTTCGCAACATACTCTCGATAATAACGTAATAAAAACATAAAATAATTTTCAAAATATAGTATAAAGTTGGTTTTTTTTATAGCAAACATGAATATTTTAACTTAAAATTTTGATTGGTACAAACACATGAAATATTTTTGGGAGCAACCATAAATAATTAAGATAACTATTATGAGCTGTAAGCTTTTGGCTCGTTCATCATTTCAAATCTTGTTTAGGCATTTTAAAAAATGTAACGTCAAATATTTGCCACAAGTCATGGTAACTAATATCAAACTTCCGATTAGAAACTGATCGTCGGCGAACTCTTGTAAATAACTGAAATTAAATTTGACTTAGTTTTGCTTCTTGGAAAACATTGTACATATCACTAACTAGGACACTTATTGCTATTTTTATATGAACATTAACGTCACGGGAATATCTTCCTGCAATTTATTTTAAATCGGACTCTTGGTTCACATGCAGTAATTGTTTAACTTTACAGATGAAATTCACAATCCAAAATAGCTTAAAGTGAAAATTGAAATACCAACGAACTGCATAACTTTACTTCCAAGAAATATTCTTTGACTCTATAATAACATGAACAGTTATTTTGAGCTGTAAACTGACGTATTACTTTTTGTACCATTTCGACACAGTAAAATCGAAACCGTTAAAACCGCCCCAAATCAGAAAATTTGATTGTTAGATTTGTTGAAACTGCTCAACTTGAATTAGTAAAATTCTAGTGATCATTTTAGTTGCTGGTATTCTTTGATTAAACAAAAAATGATATCTACTTATTCCTAGTGAATTACACGGGCCTGGCATTAAAACCTCAGTGCATTCCACTGATGCGCCAGTAGATAAAATCTACCATTATACTAATTAAAATCACTGATACAGGTTTAGAATGGAGATTTGTATGAAAACAAAAATGCAACTTTTAAGAAGTCATTATCTTCCATTGCTATTCTTTTTTTCAGACTTATTTCATATCAAAATGAATAAATGCCATATGCCAAAAATCTAGAAAATAATTTTAATCTCACGAACGCCCTTTAGGGTGTCAGTCGGAAATTATTATCTATATCTTTTGCGTGTTGCATCCTTTGCCTTTGCAAACTATGACGGTGGTGAAAAATTACTTTTCAAAAACTAGTGAAAAGAATGCAAGAATTTTACATGTATATATTTTTTTTACACAAACTTCATAATTGTACAAAAATAATACGTTAGGCAACGGCTCAAAATAATTGTCAGACGTGAGAATGTCGTAATTATTTTCTTCGAAGTTTTTCATGCAATTCACCAGTATTCGAGTTAAAATTAAGATAAAATTTAAAGCCAAAGCAGCCAGAAGTTGAACACTTATCGCGGGTGAACTATTTTAGAGAAACTGAAACATGATACTCGTACTTCACGACATACCTTAGCTCAGACTTAACTTTGAGTTGAAATAATTTTTTTTAAATTTGTACAAATAAGGCTTTTAAGTTGCAAGTCTCATACTTACTTAAAAAAAAAAAAAGATAGCTGCAATTTTTTTAATGATTTGGTATTTTTTATAAAGTGTTGGCATGAAACCATACAATAATATCGATCAAGAAAATAAATGTTGGCTTTTGAACGGCCTTAAGCGGAACCGCCGCCTTTCTCTGATGTCACTTCCGGTGCGAGGGACTCCCGGGTTCGAGTCCAGAGTGAGGCACAGGTATGTCTGCATTTTTGGGGACAAGCTCACGGGCAGGCAAAAAGGCACAAGCACAGATTAACCTGTTAAGATCACGTGTTTACGACTAAGGATATGTTTGACACGAGAGAAATTGTGCCCTGTACTGCGAATAGCAAGTAATCCTGTGTTTTGAGCGACTTCCACTAATACGACATGCAAAAATTTCTGCGCCTCTCGTTTATGAATGGTTGGTGTTTTTGCACAAAACAAAACAGTACATAATTCTCTTGTTGCGAAAATAACGCTCGACACAAGCACAGTGCTCACCAAGATGTTACACGATTGCAACACTTGCGCTCGTAATTTTTTTTATTAAAAAAATGCCTACAGGCAGGAGAAAATTCTCAAATTAATATGGCCGTACTGGTACAATTATGTTTTTTTTTAATCCTTTAAAGATTGAATCGCCTTTGATTTGTCAAATCCTTGACTACTGTCGAGCAAGAGGTGAACATGCAGCGCAACCGAGCTGAGAGTAAAATTAGTTTATCAGAGTGGCAACGGCCAATAAACGAATGGAGGTGGTTAGAGTATAGAGGAATGTGAAGACGAGTGTAGCGGTGATTGAAGTTGCTATTTTTTCCTGTCTCCGGGTGCAACCACGAAACATTAAACATTTGGCGCAAATTACGTCGCAAAATTTTTATTCAGGTTTTTGTTTTAATCACTGCATATTTTGTCGGTGCCATCTCGCTGGGTGAAGTAACGATTCAAACTCTAAAAGAGTGCAGTAGTGTACGGTATGCGATTTTTCGCGCAAATTAGCAGCCATTTGAACAAAACGTCGTCGTGCGCTAAACTGTGTATCGGGAACAACCTGTGGAGCATGATTTTTTTTCTGCAGTGTGTTTTACCTCGAACTTCGACATTTCGCCATACAATCACAACAGTATTTACTTTCGAAATATTTTCTGCGTAATCTCCTGTACGTCTCAATGCTAAGAAGATACGAATATAAATCTACAAATCGTAAAATAACAAATACCCAAGTTCTGTTCACGTAATATTTTACTTGGTAGCTATTCTGAAATGCATTATATCGTTAATTAAGAAGCACGATTGTGTACATTAAAACCGCACGCTGTTAAAGTTCTTACACCGAGCGAGGTGGCGCAGTTGTAAACCTTCGGACTCGCACTCGGGAGGCCCTGGGTTCGATTCCACGTCCGGCAATCCTGATTTGCTTTCCACGACTTCCCGAAATCACTCGGGATGCTTTCTTACTATATGGCCCATTCCTTCCGCGTTCCTGCTTCTCTGAGCAACTTTCTCCGTTTCTAATAACCCAGACGTCGATGAGACGTTGAGATCGACGTACCCACCTTAAAGTTCTTTGAAGCGTAGGTCTTTACAGATAATTAAAACACTAATAAATGTACTGAATGAGTAAATAATTAAAGCTGAACTATAAAAAGTGTATCCTCATTTACGTGGAATTCGTAATTAATGGTACTGTTATGCTGCAGTGCGCAAGATGAAGCAACGAAGAAGGCAGCGGGGGCATGAAAGCAAAACAGTTTTACTGCCAGACATATTTCCAAAACGAGAAAATGTCTGGATATTGTTTTTAGTGTATATTTTTTTGTCAGTCGTTGTTGAAGTATTAAATGTAATAAACTTTTTTTTTTTTTTTTTTTTTTTTTTTTTTTTTTTTTTTTTTTTTTTTTTTTTGCTCCGCAGGGTAACTCTCTCCGTATCATTGGCCACAGTATGTAGCCGATGCTGTGTGAAGGGCTATTATTTTCCATGGCGCCTGCCTCACCGTGTGAGAGCAGGGCTGCGGTCGCCATACAATAATTCGAGTCCATTATACGCGTCTAGTAAAACTGGTTGAAGGCAGCTTAAAAAAAAGTTTGGGAAATAAAATATTTTTACGGTTTGGTTACAGTTGTGCCAACGTCGTAACTTCGAACGAAAAGTATTTTCGTGTATCGCTTGCGTCTACGAGGTTAATATAGCGTTCGCCAGTGATCGATATATACGGGACCCACAAAATGTGATGGTGGGAAATAATTTATTTTATAACACCTATTAGTGGAATTTGTTTGCGCAATCGTTAGGCAGTGCAAAATTGCCATTATGTGAATGCATTAAAGTGCAAACAGTTTATGAAAATAATAATTGTTATACTGTCGCAGCTTTAGGTTGCAGAGGAAAGTTGTCAGTGTAATGCTGGTTAACAAGTAAATATTCACACGTCCAGAACAAAAATTTTATATTAACAGTGTTATTTTTCTTCTAGAGAAAGGTGATATTAAACACCACCTATATATTCGCATCATATAAAATTTAATGCAAAATAAGAGTAGCAATGCTAATTCTTTCCATGGAATAAAGAATTGCCAGTTTCTTTAGTAGTGGCTAACGTTAACACAGTATGCAAACACGCACTGTCACGTAACATTTAACAGTTTCGTGGTTCACCACCAAAATATTACCTAGGCATTTACCTTCATAGGATTCACTTTATAAAGTAAAACACGCACACGCACACGCTCTCGCTCTCGCCCAGTCGGGCGCTCGTACCCAAGCTACTTCGGATGAACAGGTCAAGTGTGCCATTGGTGACTGGAAAACATTTTTACAGCAAAATACCTAATATGCACTTAANTTCGAGTCCATTATACGCGTCTAGTAAAACTGGTTGAAGGCAGCTTAAAAAAAAGTTTGGGAAATAAAATATTTTTACGGTTTGGTTACAGTTGTGCCAACGTCGTAACTTCGAACGAAAAGTATTTTCGTGTATCGCTTGCGTCTACGAGGTTAATATAGCGTTCGCCAGTGATCGATATATACGGGACCCACAAAATGTGATGGTGGGAAATAATTTATTTTATAACACCTATTAGTGGAATTTGTTTGCGCAATCGTTAGGCAGTGCAAAATTGCCATTATGTGAATGCATTAAAGTGCAAACAGTTTATGAAAATAATAATTGTTATACTGTCGCAGCTTTAGGTTGCAGAGGAAAGTTGTCAGTGTAATGCTGGTTAACAAGTAAATATTCACACGTCCAGAACAAAAATTTTATATTAACAGTGTTATTTTTCTTCTAGAGAAAGGTGATATTAAACACCACCTATATATTCGCATCATATAAAATTTAATGCAAAATAAGAGTAGCAATGCTAATTCTTTCCATGGAATAAAGAATTGCCAGTTTCTTTAGTAGTGGCTAACGTTAACACAGTATGCAAACACGCACTGTCACGTAACATTTAACAGTTTCGTGGCTCACCACCAAAATATTACCTAGGCATTTACCTTCATAGGATTCACTTTATAAAGTAAAACACGCACACGCACACGCTCTCGCCCAGTCGGGCGCTCGCACCCAAGCTACTTCGGATGAACAGTTCAAGTGTGCCATTGGTGACTGGAAAACATTTTTACAGCAAAATACCTAATATGCACTTATTTCAGGACACCCTTTTTTTTAAGTGCACATATTAAAGTCAAAATTAATCATTGGTAGAATGAAGCGTTTCGCATGTGGTTTATAGCTTTACTTTTGATGATTGTGAAACCGAAATTGTCTTGTTTTTCCCCAATGACTTTCAAAAAAACTTTTGACACATAATATTACAATTTTTGCAAATTTTACACTTACGAATAAAAAACTAGGTTACTGGAACAGCTACTTTTCTAAGACACAATGCAAATCTAATTGAAATAAATCGTGCGAACGTAAATAACTTCGTAGATTAAATTTGTCAGAAGTAAGCTTATTCTTTTTCCAAGAGTGAATTCCACAGCATCAAAGGTATACTTGGTACCAAAAACATTTAAATATAAATTCGTCATTCGTACAAAATAATTCCTCTCGAAGTTTTCGAAAAGAGTGTCGTAGAATGTGCTGGCTTCCGAATACCCTTAGACTAACGATTTGCTCACCATTACGAATAAATGGCCCTCCACCCTTTTATGTATTCCACTTACAATCCGGGGTAGCGGAAGTGTGGCCGTGATGCCATCTTTTCAGGGCGCAATCGGGCATCCGCACGTACCTGAATTGAGTTCTAACTCGTTCGCTGCTCTGAAACGACACGTACGTCCCTTTATCGGCGCAATTCAATTGGTTCGTGCGCCGGGGGAAACGTGTCGGCCGGACGGCGCGAGGCGTGCTGTCTGTCGGAGCTCAAGTTTGGCGCCTCCGCTGACGGGATTACACGCCACCTCGTGGAACTTTTCGGCTCCCTTGGAGGAGTCCCCCCCGCATCAATGATGGCAAAGCCCTTGACGTCAACTTGGCGCAGGGATCTTTGTTCGCGCACCCGCGCTTTGAATTGCAGATGTTTGCACATCCCCGGCTCAGTCCTCTGGCCCCTCCGAGCCTGGAATGCTAATTGCCTCTAGAACCCTGCTTGCCGCTTCGCTCGTAGAAGAGCCGGGGCCTCGCCTTACAACTGACCAGGGGCTTTATCATGTAACTTTTTGAACTCTGCTTTTATAATGTTACTTAAGTCCTTGGTCGTAGCCAGGTTCTTTAAGGGATGGGCGTTTATAAGTAATAATAATAATTTACACATTTATTTATAAGCAATCCACAAAAGAAATATGCAAAACGTAATATATTGACGTCAACTATCACTTGCTATGCACAACTAATATTTACATAATCTTCCGTCACCTGACACAAATTAATATAATTGCTTGAGATCAGTCTCTATAAACAGTCTGCGAACACCCTCTGAATTATTATTAAAAATTATATACTTGATATCTGACAGTTCCAGTATTTACATTCAAATCTCTGTATCAATCGTCCATTCAGCTCTACCTTATTTCTGCTCAGATATCACCAGTCTTCCCTGGGACCGCGGTGGTGTCGTGGTCAGATTGCTCTCCTCCCACCTAGGCGAACCGGGCTCGATTCCCGGCGGGGTCAATCCCGGATNGGTCAGATTGCTCTCCTCCCACCTAGGCGAACCGGGCTCGATTCCCGGCGGGGTCACTCCCGGATTTTCGCATGTGGGAATCGTGCCCAACGATGCCGCTGGTAGGCGGGTTTTCTCGGTACTCTCCCATTTCCCCCGTCCTTACATACCGGCGCTGCTCCATACTCACCTCACTTCGCCCTCATCGGCTCTCAAGACATCGATTTTAAGAGTCACCCAGATCTCTCCGCACTCTACCAGCCTTTCCTTTTCTGTCCGAAATGTACACAATAGCCCTCCGCTGATCGGATAGGTGCCCGGACATAGAATCTTCCTCACACCTAGGGACATGCCAAGGGAGGTGTCTAACTGGATGGTTCTTCTTGCACATGCTCTTAAGTCATCGACTCCTTCAGCAGAGCGAGGCAGTGAGTTGAATCAGTCTAGGTCAGCCGTCAATTCCCCCCTCCCCCTCTCTCAATAACGACCAAGCGACNCTAGCCCACGCGTAACACTATAAAGACATTTACCGCGCAACTATCTTTGCGAGGCGAAATTGTATTCTGTAAAGGAAAATATCGTCGTGGCGGTTTTACGAATGCCTTGTGGCTGTATTTATATCGCACTTAACCACGGGATGAAGGACTCGGCCATGGGTTAATGCAGCTATCTCTTTAAAGTCAAATTGAACAAGGTCCATCTGAAAACTTGTATCGTAGTGATGTAAGTTAATTTTAAAAGTGTTTTTGGAAAATTTATAACGCAATAAATGCCATTTAGAATTGACAATTCGTCATATTAACGTAATATGTGCCACAAGACACAGTGCATTGACGGGGAGGGGGGGGGACTAGACAAGTAGTGTGTTGGTTTCAGAACATAGCCTGTGGTGTTGCCAAACCTATGTACGTGACATAGAGCGCCATAAAAAGGTGCATTACAAAATGCCAAATACACAATTACGAGTAACTGTCCTTTCAGCTGTCATCATGTCATAGTTGCTCGTAGCGAGTGTCTTTAAAGCATGTCAGCCTGAATAGGTCCCCTGTTTACATTTTCGTTTAAAAGTGATTACCAAGACGTCCTCCTAGGTTCAGTCGAAGAGTCAGTACGCGTTTCCGTATTATTGCTTGGCCGCCACTCATTTCAAGGTTACTGCGTGTTGGCAAGGACTGTTCCAGTTGTNTACGCGTTTCCGTATTATTGCTTGGCCGCCACTCATTTCAAGGTTACTGCGTGTTGGCAAGGACTGTTCCAGTTGTATCGGGCATCTAGGACCTATACTTACAACGTATTTGCAAATGCAGTTAGTCGGGCAAGTTTCCGTGTGAATACAACCGATATTCATCACCCCTCCCGCTCATCTAAAAAGTTGAGATTTTTTTTTTTCGTGTCTTGGACGTCTCCTAATTTGGAGAACAACATGTCGAGTTTCGTATGATAATGTACTACACATTTAGAATTATGACTCCGCGGTGCAGACTCCTTTAAAATAGTCGTTATATTGTAATTTGATAAGGTGACACTATTGTCATCGATGGGAGGGGGGGATTAGTATGTTCTAGGTGTTTGGCATAAACAAAGTAAGGAAATATATTTTAAAATATAGAAAAACCCTTATTAACATTTATGTTTAGTTAAATAATATTTTTTAATGCACGTTTGTCTATGGCACGCAGATAAAAACTGACCATAAAATAATTAAATGGGATAAGTGGCTCTAAAAAAAATTAACTGGAACTTTGCACTTACTTAGTTGTTTAAGATGTTATAAAATCCCTAATCTTACTGTTTAATTTTAAATTGAGATTTTATTACCCTAGGAAAAAAACATACAGTATGTAAAACTGCACTGAACAGAATTTCAAAGAATAAGCAATATGTTAATTATGTAACAAATACTCTCGTGTCAAAAAAAATATCTCAATGATATTTTTTTTTTCTTTTCAATTTATTTTCCCATCTTAAAATCATTTTAGTGTTACTAAAGTTTCGTAGTCGTTTCTTTTTAAATGCACTTGGTCTAGATTTGTTTTGTAATCAAGTGGCAAATCACGAAACCTCATCGGAAACCACTGCAGAGCGAAGCTGCCTAGTCGCCTTGGGACAGAAATGACTTATAAAGCTCGTCGTCGTTCACTGTATTGAATTATTTGATTTCCTGCCGATGTACTTTTTTGTTAAGTATAACCGAAATAATGCTACTAAAGCATTTTAACTATTGTCTTTATTCTGGAGTACAGATATAACATCCGAACGATCAACGTAAAATTTATTCACAAATAGGATAACGTTGACTTTAAAAGAAATGTGTTCCTGGCGTTCTACAACTACCAAATAGCAATTGCTTATACTAGATTTTACCGACTCGTAATTATGACGTGAAAAAGAAGAAAATCCGCGTGAGAGGTTGTCAAGGGGCGGGAGCACCCGAAGTCGAGCTTTGTGACAGTTCATACTAACTATCGCGATGTCGACAATTGTCTTTGGTTGGCGAGCCTAACGTTCTTCCGTATCAAAGAAATGTCATCCTAGTATGGGGCTCATAAAAACTGATAGGTTTACGAGACAATCNAAACTGATAGGTTTACGAGTCAATCACACCCAGAAGCCTTTGTAAATTTGTTTGGCCTAAGATAGGGAGTTCAAGTTGTTTACTGTCGTAAACGTTGATACCTGCCAAATGCTGAAGTTTGGAAGTAGGTATTGATTCTGCTCTGCTGCGTGAGGCGCCAGCACTTGATGCTAGCCCTCAGTGATAGGGCGTAGGAATACGTCCACACTGCTGTCTCTAGGTCCAATTTACTAATAAATTACACATTATTTGTGAATTCACGTAATCGAGTTTTATTGTTGCTTGAACAGGTTAACTGGTACATGAACTCACGAGACAAACTCCCCTCCCCTTTTTCTAT
>NQII01000191.1:197218-223584 GCA_002778355.1 Clitarchus hookeri | reverse complement strand
TTTTTAATTTCGGGGGGGGGGGGCATGTCCCTACAACCCCTTTACCCGTAGCTACGCTCCTGTATTAACTAGTGACGATCAAAGGTTTTGTACTTGCGTCAAAAGACCATAAGTGCCGGCTTTCCGGATATTGAGCATTTGATGCTATTATGATTTTGACGCTTGCGGCCCACGGACAAGTTCACAATGAAGGTTGCAACCCTATGCAAAAGAAAGGTTTGTCACCACTTGGTCTAGAGGCTATTACTAGGTCTGCTCTCAGATGCTGTTTTCCGGGTTGGATGCTTTAACTTAGTGTGTGTTTGAACGCCACGTGCCCATTCGTACACAGAGATCCGGCCCTGAGATCCTACTTTGCTGTGTGCCACGGGGGCTGTTCAGAGCTGAAGGTGATGTCCCAGTATCGAGCGAATTATATCTTGGCTCGATTCGTAGTGATGTAATAATGTGTGTTTTTCATTCCAACGTCGATGCTGCTCATCTTCTGTACACAAAGNTGGCTCGATTCGTAGTGATGTAATAATGTGTGTTTTTCATTCCAACGTCGATGCTGCTCATCTTCTGTACACAAAGAAAAAGGGACAGTAAAAAGAGTTGCGTTGAGAGATTTGGGCTGCTCTGAACGACGAGATCTTGAGAGCCGATGAGGATGAAATGAGGTGAGAATGGAGCAGCACCGGATTGCAAGGGAGATCCCCGAGAAAACCCGCTGACCAGCGGCATCGTCCGGCACGATTCCCACTTGCGAAAATCCGGGAGTGACCCGACCGGGATTGGACCCGGTTCGCCTTGGTAGCAGGCGAGGAGTTTATTCGCTCAGCCACCGCGGTCCCTCAAACGACGAAATAGCAGTTTAGGCGCGGCGTTGTGAACAAACTCGTGTGTTACTTCTGCGACATAAACTAATGCGACCAAAAGAAAATTGCTTCTCGAACATTATGCAGGTATATTATGCTCTCAATGCGCGCTCTCCACAACCCATGCCGAAAGTGGTGCGTGTTTATGGCCGATGCTAAAACGAAAATAGCACACCATAACCTTCCCAGCTTTCCAGTTAACAGCAATGTATTTAATGCACTCAGTTCAGACCGTATCCCGTGTTGACGTATTTCCATGATTCTTTCGAATATGTGCAGCGTTAATAAGAATAACTGAAGTAAAAACAGTTTCTGTTTACGTCTCACTGTTATGCGCATAGACTAGCTGACCGAACGTTCTGATAGAGAAGGAACTTAAACACTAGGGTTCCAGCTCGAAGCTCTGAAAATGTGTTGGGTTCGAACAGACGACGCCGGTCCGGAATACACTCATCACGTGAACTTGTTTCCTCAGCTTCCACCATAAATCGTGTACCATTAATGACTATGAATTTCGTCAATGTGCAACACCTTAAAATTAAATAAAGCAGCAGGTACCCGGCAGAAATCTTTGATCATGAACCTGAACTCTGTGCAGAGCATTAATATTCTGGGTTTTTTTAAGATTTAGTTTAAATACTGTACAAGCATTCCCCAGTAATAATTTTATTAGGCATTTTGATCAGTGAAGCAGGCATGTATACTGAGAAAAAATAACTTATGGGGCTGTTTAAACTTGTGAAGCCTATATTGTGAATGCATCAATTAAATTATAATTGTTCCCCCCCCCCCCTCGATATGCCGTTCAGGATGTGTTGGGAAAAATTATATTATATTAATTTTGCAGTTTCGAGTGGATAGTAAGGCAGTGAGTGATGAACGCGTGCTTTCGTTATACGCATTGGTTTCAAATAAAAAAAAAACTACAACCAAACAATAACAGCTGCCTAAATATTTAGCTCCTCTGGGCCAGGTAACTTGTTCTTCAGTTCTGTTTTCTACACCAGTTAAGACTAGGTAGGCTTGTCGGTGATCACTCGCTCCGTATGGTCGTGTTTTTGCTGGAATGTTAGTATCCTGTCATTGTATCTTCAATTCACGTGAAAACTTTTAAGGGAGAGCATTTTTACCCCGACTTTAACGTCTACAAATCAACTGTACAATGTTTGCTGGATGCAGCGTGAACAACCGTGATGACTGCCGTACCCCCGTGCATCTGCGGAGCGAGCCAAAAATAGTCAACGTAGGGTTGTCCAATTGGACGATAAAATAATGGTCTAGATGCGGTGAAGGCTTTTTGAGGCAACTCACTGTGATATTACGTAGGTCTGTCGAGGCTTTTAGTATTGTGATGTTACAGTCGAGCATCACAGCGCTGAGAACTACTTTCTGGCCGCAGTGATCAACACAAGCGCCTTTACAGTTTCACTAATCATAACAGGCATTTGCAATTTCTGCTTCTCTAAAGTCTCTCATCTCTCGAGGCATTGCGCGCTGTCACTTCCCTGTAGCTCTGCCGAGCGCCGAGACGCCTTCCGTGGCTGGTATTGTAACACTTGGTCGAATAACTTAACATTTCATCACGTTACTTGTCGACAACTTTTTGGAACATAACGAAAATATTCATAATCTGCTGGTTGAGTCGTGTCTTCTGACCGAAAGAAACTTCAATTTTTTTTTGGAACTTGTTCGTAAAATATTACGACGAAGAGTTACTGTTGTTAACGCAGCGTCAGCCCATTATTCTACGGGTTATTTGTTGTCCAACCACATTAAATAAGAGCGTTTATGTGCCTTAGGCATTGGATNTCAGCCCATTATTCTACGGGTTATTTGTTGTCCAACCACATTAAATAAGAGCGTTTATGTGCCTTAGGCATTGGATAGGCTGTAGTTCATTCGTGGTTACTTCGAACTTTTCTGAAGCCCTGCTCAGGTTCTACTTGCAGTATATTCCTTCGCCTCGTGCAAACAAACCTCTAGAGTCTAGAAAATTACACCAACGGGACAGCGCACCGCATTCGCGCCACTCGGTGTAATAACATCTTGCATTAGAACAGTTTCATAATTGGTCTTACCAACACGCGTACTTTCTCCGAATTATTTATATTACTTAAAGATATGAAATGTTTTCAATGCTAACACGTGTATTAAAGGCTAGTGACGCATGGCATATCTTGGAAACAACCAAGCACCCCAATACATGGTTTAATTCAAAAAGTGTGGAGAAACCGCGAATAGACTATAGCATCTGTAATGAGAGACGAATACAGCGAGAAGAAAAAATTTACTCACTGTCTTTATTGTGTGCTTTCTGCGGTTGCAAGTCGCAGGGAAGATATTTAGTGTATTTTAACACTTTCATAATGTATGGAACGGTGTATAACCGGGTCACGCCTATGGAGAGCAACATAATCAAAATTCGCTCCTTTACACTTCTTCATCCAAAAGTAGCAATAATTCTTTAAGAAAGTTTGCAACTACTTCTAGTATCATTTTGTCAACTGCTCTTTTCGATATTTTAAATACCGCCAATTTGTTTCGACGCCAATTTGTTCCGACGTGTCGAGCCTCTTAACATAGAGGTCTTGAGAGCCGAACCTTACATGAATATCGTCCTGTAGTTAGTAGTTTTATTCCCTATTTTTTTTTATTTGCGTCTTGTTTCCCTCGTGTTAGCGACATATTATTTTTTATCGTGTGTAGTAATAGTGATGAACTATCAGCTTAGGCGTGCTTGACGTAGGCTATTATCGCTGACAGGACGGCTGCTGCAGAGTAAAGTACAAGCGGAATGAATGTACGGTCGGCTCCTGTAACCCCGACGTCGTGGGCCGAGACAATTTGTCATCACGAGGTTGGTAAACCCCGTACCAACGCTATTTGCCCATTGGAAAAAAAAAATCCCCGGGGATTGGGCGTCGGGAATCGAATCTGTGGCTATATTCCGCGTGAGGGCCAACGGCGCTAACCATCACATCCCGATGGCCTGACTTTCACAGTTGTTTAGTAAAACACAAAGTATTGTAATGTATGTACTTGTGTGTGTACGCGAACGCACACTCTGCCATGCTGCAAAGAAGTTAAATCGTTGATTTAAAGCGACAAAGTACTGTTTTCTGAAAATGCTCTTGGTACGATATTATCATTTGGAGAATAAGTGAAATGAACTTTCGAGTGATATAATCCTTTGAAGCATGGTTCAGAGCTTTACTTCGCTGATGTTTATAGTCATTTGTTTTCTTAAGTTTTAATTTATACTCGCACGTAATTCTGTGGATATTTTTAACTTTGATGTGTAAAAATAATTGTGGCGTCGAACCAAAGCAACGAATGTTCGGGCACCGTACTCCCTTGAAGACTCGGGGGCACCTTGGTGTTAATGACAGTGTTCGGCTCTAGTGCGGTCGTTGGTCTTCTCGCGTCGGAGGGAAGTTGGTGGGATCTCCGCCAGGAGCGCGTTTGTTCTCGTCGCTTCACCGCTAGTCGCCGACAGCCTCACCTCCTCCCTCCTTTCTCACTGTGGTCGTTACGACCCACTGCATTTGCATATCACCCTCTCGACCTCTCTCCAGTCCGCCGACTGCTCCACTTCTNCTGACAGCCTCACCTCCCCCCCTCCTTTCTCTCTGTGGTCGTTACGACCCACTGCATTTGCATATCACCCTCTCGACCTCTCTCCAGTCCGCCGACTGCTCCACTTCNTCTGTGGTCGTTACGACCCACTGCATTTGCATATCACCCTCTCGACCTCTCTCCAGTCCGCCGACTGCTCCACTTCTGTATTTCATTTCCCGCTCGTTCCACCTAACTTCTTGTTGCAATTTTAACCCTCTTTGCCCGCGCCCCTTTTTCGGTGTCCACCTCCCTTGTTTTGCATGCGAATAACGGATAAGTTTTATCGCTCGGATAATGCGTTGTGAAACTTTTTTTATTTTCATTCCCGCAGCCCCCACTCCCGAGAGGCTATAACGGGCGTTATTTCATCGCCCCAAGTTAATATATTGGCGTTGAAGATGCTTTCGGGGGCTTCATTCGTGTTATTACGTATAATCTATTCACGGTTACTTCACACTTCTCTGACGGGCTGATAAAGTTCTACTTCCAGGATATTCCTCCGCCGTGCAAACCAGAAAATTACACCAAAACACAACGCACCGAATTCGCGCGCACTCAGTTGTAATTATTTTTTTCACGAGAACTATTTCTTACTAGGCGCTACCAGTACATGTTTTATTGGTGTTTTTATTAGTATTTATTATAAATTATGTATTATAATTTATAAATGAAATATAGTAAAACTTCGATTGATCGAAACATAAGATTATTTTATGTCAATAGAGGTATAAAACGCTTGTGATGCATGCTATATTTAGGAAATAACTAAACACGTCGTACATGGGGTTATTTTTCAAAGATTTGATTCAAAACGTGTGAAAAAACCGCGAATAGAATGTATTTTCAGTAGCTTTACGTTTTACGTGGCGATTTATTTAATCGTGCAAACCGGTGATGGGTCGAGACCCCATTCACATGACTTGGAACTTGAGCACGGATGCAGTCAGTGGAGTGGTTTTTGGCTCTGCAGTACTATATAGGTGGTCTTATCGCTTTTATGATTTATATGTAATTTTACCCCATTCAGTCTTCCTAGCTGTTGTCGATATGCAGGGCCTGCCTGTTTTATACCGTATTTAACCATTTGGTAACTCCAGGATGAAGGACGTTAGTTTTGTTTATATCCTGGTTCCTTCGACCGGATCCCCTTTTTTTTTCTCTCAAAGTCGCTCCTGATTAACTTTTCGAAATATATGATAGCGAAATTAAAAATAATGTCAGGTCATGCATAATATTATGGGTGGGACATGTGACACGGTCAGATCAGACTCGTGCCCTAAAAAGAATTGATGATGAAATTCCAGTTGGAAGGAGACCTCGAGGAAAACCAAGGCAATGGTGAAAGGATAATAAAGTGAAAGATCTGTAAGAACTTTGAAGACACCGTGATTGGGTACAATATGGCTCAAAATCGAAAGAAAAAAAAAATGTGAGGTATTGTTGAGAAGGCCAAAACATTGCATATGTTTGCTGGGCTTTCGGAGGTAAGTAAGAAAGAAATTAAAGACAATGTAAATGGTATGCATACTTGTTATTCGAATTTGGAACGTACATAGTTTCTGATGCCGTGGAAGCAGTCTGAGTGGATGGTTTGGGGTATGGCGCGTTCACGTCGCTTGGAGTGTGAGAACGGGGCGTCCCCGGTAGCCGGCAGGTTACTGTGGTTCTGCTCCCGTTCGAGGCGGGGGCTCGCGGCTCACTAGTTCACAACCCTTTACCCGAAGTACAAGCTTTTACTTGGCGTTAAGTTTAGTTTTGAATAAAACCTGACAAGTGTTTGATTTCATCGGTTTAGTGTTTTAAAAAAGAAATCGACGATAACAGGTTGAAGATAAGATGATTTGTTTCTCTTTAAAACTTAAAAATTTAATTACTTTTAAACCCTGAATTCGGGGAAAATAAGTTCATTTTACAGGATGTTTAAGTAATGCGTGACTGCATTCGAATAATTTTTTTAATTTCACAATTTTTCCTTTGTTGGTTGTTAATCACAATTTGTTCTTGTGAAGGGGGAATAACCACAATTAAATTATTTTCAGAACTAACTTTTTGTGCATTTAAAATGTTTCTTTATGCTTCTTTTACACGATTGACAATTGCATTTTCTGAAATGTTTTCCGCACATTTGACGTTGTAAACAAATGAAGATACAAACATTTCCAGTAGGATGGTTCACGGTAGTTATTTTGAGCCCACGCTCCGCGTGGTTTAGTTTTCTGAACTGTTTTGAATGTTACACGTTTGAGAATGACGCGAAAGACCATCTTTGGAAAATTGCCAAGTAAAATGGAAGCGTGATGTAGAGGGTGAAAGCGGTCGCCAGCGCTCGGTAAGGGATGGTCCCCGTTTGTTAAAAAAAAAAAACTTGGTGATGCTCCAGTCTCCAGCCAGTTAATGTGTAAGCGCCTGCTTCCGAAAGTTGTTTTCGTCCAAAGAAGCGGTTATTTCCCAGAGTTTTTATTCGCGTTTCTCTTCCTCGGGGTTGCTCACGGAAACTTTTCTCGCGACGTTGTCAGATAGGAGGATTGACTGTGGAGAGCAGTGGTACGTGCGAGCAGAAAGGTAGAATAAAGAATCTAGCTCCTCAAGAACTTGGAGATCAGTAAAGAACTGCGTTATTCTGAGTGGCACAGATTAGAGTTAAAATTGTGTGGTGGAAGATTTTAGGATTTACTGAAAATTCGCAAAAGCTAGAATATCTTGGTTGTTTTACATTTAATCCTAGAACTGAGGCCAAGTGCAGTATGCACTCTAGTGTGGGATATAACTGTTTACAGGTACATAAGTTCTTTTTCTGTTGTGCCGTTTATATTTTGTCTTGAGCCATTCACTTGGTTTTTCATTTANTTTACAGGTACATAAGTTCTTTTTCTGTTGTGCCGTTTATATTTTGTCTTGAGCCATTCACTTGGTTTTTCATTTAGGGTAAAATAATAATGGATTAGATTGTGTGTGAAATGTGGGTGATGCAGAGGTTGGGTGATATTTGGGCTGCATTTAACGATTAAGGTTTTTAACGGCGGTAGGTGCAAAGCGAACTAAATATGGAGTCGTGGAGGAATGCAGATGGGGTTGAGCACCCTNAGGTTTTTAACGGCGGTAGGTGCAAAGCGAACTAAATATGGAGTCGTGGAGGAATGCAGATGGGGTTGAGCACCCTGAGAAAATGTACCGGTTAACGGCAATGTCCGCCACGCTCCCTACATGCGAATATCCAAAATTAACCACGCCGGGAATCGAACTACTGTCTGCGCGCAACGTCTAGGAGGGTGAAAATGCACTGAAGCGGGGAAGCTCGAGCGAGGGAGGTCGTAACTGTGCTTCGAACAAAGCATAGTTAATATCAAGCAATGGAAAATCCACATATAATAAAGTTTTATAGCCTATTCATGGTTTATCCACACTTTTTTGAATAAAAACTTTGAAAAACTACCCATGTATGACGTGTTTGGTCGTTTCCTAAATATTTCATGCATCAAAGGCATTTTATATTTCTGTTAATAAAAGCATATTATTTTTCGGGTTAAATTGAATTTTTATTTATACTTAATCCGTACATTATAATCTGTCATTTATAAATAATATTAATTAAAACGGGGAGAAAATAGGTGTGCTGNTTATACTTAATCCGTACATTATAATCTGTCATTTATAAATAATATTAATTAAAACGGGGAGAAAATAGGTGTGCTGGTAATGCCTAGTAATGAATAGTTGTCAAGCAAAATGAAATCGAACTGAGTGCACACGAATGTGGTGCGTTGTCATTTTAGTATGATTTTCTGAAATCAGATGTAGTTTTGTTTGCGTGAGGCGGAGGAATATCCTGAAAGTAGAACTTTAGCAGGCCTTCAGGGAAGTTGGAAGTAATNTAGTTTTGTTTGCGTGAGGCGGAGGAATATCCTGAAAGTAGAACTTTAGCAGGCCTTCAGGGAAGTTGGAAGTAATTCAGAATGGACTATACATAGTGGGGGACGGGAAATTAGAAAGATGGTATCAGTTTGTTGCGTTGCAGAATCTGCAAACGAATGTCTACTGGTATCGCTTGCGAACGCAACAGAAGAACTCAGCGATACAAAAGGTCGATTTTTCTCAAAGCTGTTAACTTTGTGATGATTGAACCATTGCAAACGATATAATATGTATGTAATGAATAAATTTTTACTAAAATCGTAATTAATATAACCGATCTGTGATATGAATATGTGACATTACATTATTTTAATCAGACTCGAAATTATAGTAAACACAACTGGTTTTTGAGGCCGCGGTGGCTGAGCGGTTTGACTGCTCGCCTCCCACCAAGGCGAACCGGGTTCAATGCCTGGCCGGTTTACTCCGGATTTTCGCAAGTGGGAATCGTGCCGGACGATGCCGCTAGTCGGCGGGGTTTTCTCGGGGATCTCCCATTTCCCCCCTCCCTTTCATTCCGGCGCTGCTCCATTCTCACCTCAGTTCACCCTCATCGGCTCTCAAGACCTTGATTTTAAGAGCCGCCCAAATATTTTCACTCACTCACAACTGGTTTTTGCGCCAATCACCAGGGATATTGGTGTTGTGAGACTGCCAACCCGATGGCTGGGAGAGTCAAATGTGCCTCAACGTTTACAACACAAAATTGTACTCTAGTTTTTTTCCCTCCCAACATTCTCGAGTCCGTCTCCCAAAGAGGCTTTTGAGCCGTGACGAAACGTTTGGAACTTCAGACAAATATTAAAAAATGAATCCTGCTATTGCATTAACTTGACACGAGTGTTTACTTATCACAGTTACTGGTACAGTTTGGTTTAGCAAACAAAGGAATTACAATTATTACGTTAACCAAATAGTGGCCTGACGTTGCAAACAGTTATTCATACAGAAAATCAGTTAACTGACGAAACTCTTAGGCAGTATCTCAAATTAATTCAGCTGCATGCGCACTGTATATGAACACGCCCTCGGAAATCACGGGTGCGTAATTGCAAGGACGTCGGACAGTACCTGCAGGTTTGATGACCTATGTATTTTCTCGACGCGTTGGCGTGAACCTCGGGGCTCTGTCTCCGATGTAACAGCCCCAGCGAATCGTCACTCGCCGCCGTGGTGTTACGTCCGGCCTTACCTAGCGCTTTTTCCCCCATCTGAGGCCGAGAAGTGCGGGAGCAATAAGGGCGACATTGCCACGCGCATCAAGTGCGCCATCGCCACTTGGCGCAAAGCTGTCAACTGCGTGAAGTGTTCTCATCGCACTGCGTGTACCTGTGTGTTTTTCAGTGGTGACCCTATTATTTGATTGGTGGAAAGTCTGTAGGAAGGTTCAGTGCAGTGCCCTTGAGTAGTTCTGTATGAATCCGAAGCGTATATTTTGAGCTAAAGCGATTTTAAAAAGCAGTTTGTTTTTAGCTATTTTGGAGTACTCTGGCATGCGTGTTTCTAATGTGCGTGGCGTCTTAAAAGCACTCAACATTGGACATGAGTTTAATATTTTCGTAGAAAAAAAAAGTATTTCAAAGACCCTGCAACGCATTTCAAGCGCCAGGTAGACGGAAGCCGACAGATTTTTCTTGGAATTACCTTAGATTTTTATTGAATACTACATGATTTAAGGGGAACGTCATAATCACTGCGATTTTGTTCTTCAATTTCTTTAATGTCTCGTTTTCCTTCAATATTTTCGTTTAGAACATGTTCTATATTTTCTTCAATAAAAATTCGAATCGCGTATCACAGCTTTTCTGGCAGTATTAATGGAAGTAATCTCATAAAAATAGTGCTGTATACACACATTTGAAGTTGTTAAAAATAAGGCTGCATATTTTTTAAAAAGAAAATTTGCTATGAAATGAAGACAATTTGTTGACGTGTGTGGGCATGTGTCCGTCCCCCCTTTTAAATTTTGAACGCATCAACTAAATTTTACCACTTTAAGTATATATTACAAGCATCTTCATGTATCTACAAGCATCCCCAGTTCTAGTATAAGCATCTTATACAGGCTGCAGCAACATAACTTCCTTTTTTCAAAACGAAATAAAACCCATTATATGAATCAGAAATTTTAAAATGTTATTTGTATGATGTAGGTACATATTTAAAGTTTTTTTTCTACGTAGTTTTGAAAATGTATAGACCGTCCACTGCGGGGCGTAACCGGTATGTGACTTTAAACCGATTTCTGGCGTTTGCCATTACCCTCACCAGGATATCAGCGGGTATGTCGGCAATTTCTGCCCGGATGTTGGCCTTTAGGTGTTGAAGTGTCCTTGGGCGGTTGACATAAACGCGGGACTTAAATAAAACCCACAATTGTTTTTCTCAGTGGTGAAGCCCATTTTCACTTGAGTGGGTCTGTTAACAAACAGAACATGCGCCACTGGAGCGACACCAATCCCCGACAATTGCATCAAAGGCCTTTGCATTCACCTAAAGTCACAGTGTGGTGTGCAATTTCCTCAGGTGGGATTCTTGGTCCCTGGTTTTTTGAACAAAATGAGGTCATAGTTACAGTGAATTCAGAACGGCATGTGAACAAGTTGAGGACTTTTTTTTTTTCCACGACTTGATGAATTGGATCTCGGACACATTTAGTTCCAACAGGACGGAGCATCGGCTCACACTTCAAGGGCATCAATGGCTGTTTTGAGGGAACACTTCCCGGAGCGCCTCATCTCAATTAGGGAGTGGCCAGCTCGGTCCCCCGATTTGACCCCTTGCGATTAATTTTTGGGTTTTTTTTTGAAATCCCGCGTTTATGTCAACCACCCAAGTACGCTTCAACACCTAAAGGCTAACATCCGGGCAGAAATTGCCAACATACCCGCTGATATCCTGATGAGGGTCATGGCAAACGCCAGAAATCGGTTTATTCAGTGTATGGCCAATGCGGGGCGTCACCTGCCAGATATGATTTTCAAAACTACGTAGAAAAAAACTTTAAATATGTACCTACATTATACAAATAACATTTTAAAATTTCTGATTCATATAATGGGTTTTATTTCGTTTTGCAAAAAGGAAGTTATGTTGCTGCAGCCGGTATATCAGCACACACTTTTGTCGGTCATTTTAAAAGATAGCACCAATAGAATAAATAAATTTTTTAATGTAATATATCAGGAAACGATTGACAGATTCCTTCCAAATTTGGCAAACAAATAGTACTGCAGTAGTTGTGTAAAACGTATGTTGAGGAAAGTAGGCTTATTAGTTTTATCGGCAACTTTTTGTTTTTAACTGGTTTCATTAAAAAGTGTGTAATAAATTTTCATCTGGAGACTTGAAAGCTTTTTGAACGAAATTCATTAAAAGGCAAATGAAGTGATTTTTTTTTGTTCATTGAATATTTGATTGTGTGAAATGGCCTTTACTCTTCCGACAGGAACCCGGCAGAAGTCTTCCACATATTTTTCTCGTTGCCGTGTTGATGTTGACAAGTCAATAGCAGTTGCAATCGTCCACGTTGTCCGTGTTCGCCAAAATCCCCGACGAAGTTCCTATACAATCGTATCCGTGTATAACTCCGTGCCCACGCGTCTTTAATTTCTTTACTATAGCCTTTAACAAAGCCACCTCATTCATCAGATGCCCGACTCTAGCACTCAGTCAGTTAAATCAATTGACGCAAGTCCGCAGTACACACATCCGCGTTCAACCACCACGGAACAACTGGCGTGGCCTACCCCTGGTAACAGGCCATACGAGTACTCGTGGACGACTGCCGAGCAACAACTGCTTACCGCTGCCCGAAGATAACTGCCCCTACACCTGACAACTCCTCGAGGACAACTCCCACCGCCAATATCACGCAAGCTACCTGCCACAGACCACAGTGCAGTAAGGCGGTCACCTCTGAAACTAAATTTACGTTAATAATTACTTATGAATAGTACGGCCGACACGTAACATTATAAAATCATCACAGTGACAAAAAAAAANATTTACGTTAATAATTACTTATGAATAGTACGGCCGACACGTAACATTATAAAATCATCACAGTGACAAAAAAAAACTGTGTTAACAACTTGCTAAAATCCACTAGATCTGCACAACACATCCCTGTGAAGATTGCCACAGTNAAAAAAAAAACTGTGTTAACAACTTGCTAAAATCCACTAGATCTGCACAACACATCCCTGTGAAGATTGCCACCGTTGCGAAATATATTTTTCTGTAAGGGAATATCTCTTGTGGTGGGTTCGACAGGGCTGGATGACTCGAAAAGGACGCGATCGTCGTTGCTAACCATTCTTGATATCTTTCTGGCGTGGAGGTCTTTCCAAGGCTCGTATTCAGGTTATTTATTTACTTATCTGCTTATTCTGAACGCATAATGTTCGGCAGAACAGCGCATTGTTGTAATTTTGGTTTTTTAAAATTACACATTAGAGTAGGGTGCGGTAAAGCAGCGCACCTAAGAGCTTATAAATTGTGGATCTCAAAATAACATTAATATTGATTGGAAATAAATCCTATAACATTACTAGTTACCGTGCCTGTTACAACGAGAAATGTCAAATTTTCACAATTCACTCTTAAATTTATGTGTTTTTTTTATTAATTAATGCAAAATGGAATTTTTGCTCCGAGGGTGGCGTAAATATCCTATTTCAGCGGGACAAAGATCCTATTTGTTATTTTTCATTGAACATCTTTATCGAAAGAATAAAAACCTAACGTAACATTACATTCTACGAAATTAAAAGTAAATAACAAAGTTTTTAGTTATTTTACATATTCCTAGTAAACAAAATCTGACAAAAATCTAGACACATGCTATTACAATAAAAAATTTCAAAAACAGTTACTATAACTGAAACACATAATAAAATAAATTGTAGTTGCCTGATGCAAATCAGGACATACCACATACAAATGCTCCCCATAAATACGCTGTACAGTCTTCATGCCACCATTTCTCACAAACACTGCACTATATCTATTCTAGTGATGGAGGTTCTACAAACAAATCATCACAAGCAGGGCATTTTACTTCTTTGATTTTTCTTCCTGTGTGTTTAGGCCGAGTGTGCGTTCTGATTCGTCTTTGCTGTAGAAGATGTCTTCATTTTGACTTGGAACAGAGATCCTCATAATTGTTTCTTCTTCTCTTCCTGCTCTTGCCACTTTCTTTGTTCTTCCAAGAATGTCTTGTGAGGAGTTCCTGTTAGAATTTGAGATTTCGGTCCACGTTTTCTTCTTTGCAGGAGAACTTTGAATTTTGGTAGTGTGATTATTTCTGCANTAGAATTTGAGATTTCGGTCCACGTTTTCTTCTTTGCAGGAGAACTTTGAATTTTGGTAGTGTGATTATTTCTGCAGGTGAACACGAGTCGGTTCATTAGGCTGTTCTACCTCTGTGTTCGCAGCTGCTGTACGTGAAGAATTAACACGTGTCGTTGAAACTGCGTGTGTACAAGATCTAGGTGCTTTGAGGTAGAAGCGTCAGTGGCAGAGGTTTTAAGTGTAACTGCAATTGATTGCTCAGAGATGTTGTTTGGAGCTGAGTTGTTTGTGGCAGAATGATCAGAAGAAAAATCCATGGTGCTTATTTCAGGTTGGTCACTAGTCGACGGAACATCAGATTGTAAAGGGATTGTGACAGGTGATGCTTGTGCATGATGANTAGAATTTGAGATTTCGGTCCACGTTTTCTTCTTTGCAGGAGAACTTTGAATTTTGGTAGTGTGATTATTTCTGCAAGTGAACACGAGTCGGTTCATTATGCTGTTCTACCTCTGTGTTCGCAGCTGCTGTACGTGAAGAATTAACATGTGTCGTTGAAACTGCGTGTGTACAAGATCTAGGTGCTTTGAGGTAGAAGCGTCAGTGGCAGAGGTTTTAAGTGTAACTGCAATTGATTGCTCAGAGATGTTGTTTGGAGCTGAGTTGTTTGTGGCAGAATGATCAGAAGAAAAATCCATGGTGCTAATTTCAGGTTGGTCACTAGTCGACGGAACATCAGATTGTAAAGGGATTGTGACAGGTGATGCTTGTGCATGATGANAATTTCAGGTTGGTCACTAGTCGACGGAACATCAGATTGTAAAGGGATTGTGACAGGTGATGCTTGTGCATGATGATCTTTGGAAGTGCCACTGCCAAAATGAATGACTGACATGTCCTCTGTATCAGTTTCGTTAAAAGTAATCCCACAGTTCTGATTTGTAACTTCCGAAGGCAAGATGTCTTCATCAGTGAAAATGTATCTTTTAAGTGGCACAACATCACATGTACGGAATGCATTAGCTGCTATATCAACAGTAGCTCACTCGTAAATGCCTGGCCAAAATTTATGCAATTTCATGCCGACTTACAGCTGCATCAGCATTGTTCCCTGACCACTGGTCGCAAAGTTAATCATATCTTGCTTTTAGAGGTTTAATAAAACACCTATCTAGGGGCTCTGTCTTTTGGCTACTGTGAGGTGGCAGGCTTAGCAAGTGATAGTTGTTTTCCTTGGCAAATGTTATTGCTTCTAAAGATACATGAGATGTGCGGTTGTCCAAAATTAATAGAATGGGGGTTTCTTCTGTCGGAATAGCATTCATTTTCTAATGAAGAATCCACTCAGTACAGAAATTGTCACGTAACCACGGTCTGAAACAATGCGAACAGATTCAGGCGGTGCTCCATGCATCAAGGCAGGATCGTGGTGCTTCCTTGCAAAAATGAGGACTTATAGGATATAGTGAATAGTTGCACTCATCGCACAAGCAGTCTAAATTGTTTGTCCCTTATCTGCAGCAACTGCTTTATTTAGATATAGCTTCCCTCCAGTACTTACAACTCTGCTTAATTTTCTTGGCACTGTCTGAATCCCAGTTTAGTCCATGTTATAGACTCTGCTGGGTGGAAATGTGTGTGTACTCATCAANTTCTTGGCACTGTCTGAATCCCAGTTTAGTCCATGTTATAGACTCTGCTGGGTGGAAATGTGTGTGTACTCATCAATCCCTCTAAATTATCAAACAAATGATTCAATTGAACTCTATTAAAGCCTATAATTCTTGCAATGCTAGTATTGTGTGGTTATCTAAGGCACAAACCGTGCCGCTTCAAGTAAGATCGTGCCCACTCCTACCCTGCTAACGCTGCATCAGTGTCAAATCGGTGGGTGACTTCATTTCTAACAGAACATAAAAATGCCAAATGGCGCAATGCTTTAANTTCTTGGCACTGTCTGAATCCCAGTTTAGTCCATGTTATAGACTCTGCTGGGTGGAAATGTGTGTGTACTCATCAAGCCCTCTAAATTATCAAACAAATGATTCAATTGAACTCTATTAAAGCCTATAATTCTTGCAATGCTAGTATTGTGTGGTTATCTAAGTCACAAACCGTGCCGCTTCAAGTAAGATCGTGCCCACTCCTACCCTGCTAACTCTGCATCAGTGTCAAATCGGTGGGTGACTTCATTTCTAACAGAACATAAAAATGCCAAATGGCGCAATGCTTTAAATGATAAACTATGAAATCTAGCTTCAAGTTTCTTGCAGTAATGCAACATTTCTACTTCTTCTGGAGTGAAGGTAGCTGTGTACCTACCCAGATTATTCTCTCCAAAACCCTTTTTTTTAGCCTTTTGCTTAGCCTTTTTCTTAGAGTGAACTCTTTGACACCTGGTCTGCTGCTTTCCCTTTGGAAAATCCACAGCTGATTAGTTACCGAGCATCTTCAATCAACTGTGGGGTAAGTGGTTTTGACCGTTTTAATTTGGAGGTCCTGAAATAAATTAATCAAAATTATTGATACCATATAAATTTTATATGCAACTATTGAAACTTGAATCAACATTTTTATGTAGACTATACGAATACAGAGATAATATTATAAAAGTATAGCGTTTATATATATTGTGCATTTCTAATTTCACCATAAGAATAAAATTAAAATTAAGTAGTTCAGTCTGGATTACACTGTAGCTTGACAATAAGTGCCTACTTCCCGAGGGTTTATTACTTCAAATCGCATAAATTGTAAAACATAATGAAAATGGGCCTGTGCTTATTAACCGTGCAACATCATTTATTTTTCGTTATTATTACTTGGTTTGATACTCACGCATGTGTAAAAACAGATAAAAACAACCAATTAGCAGACAATTATTATGTTTAACAATTTACGAGTGGTTTATTTAAATTATTTCACAAATACAATTATACTTTCATGTTTAAAATTTAAATAAGTAATGTATGATCCTTGTTTAATGTGAATTATAGTACATATTGGTGTGTGCACACTCATTTAAACAATGCGGGGAAAAGGTACACATCTGGGGCAAAGGTACGCATTGCGTACTTTTGCTCCAGGATCTTTGCCCCATCTGCACTCGTGCAAATTTCCAATTCATGTTGCCATCTAGCCGCGGGATTAGAACTGCGTGTATATGCAGTCCGCTTTTATATATATGTGTGTGTGTATATGTATATAATATATATAAATATATATGTCACAATATAGCATAGTAATTGTGTTCGACGCTACAAGGACAACGTTGAGTATTTGCGGATGTTAATAACATGAGCAGCAGAACATCGTCTGCAACGCTGTAGAACAGAACGACAAACAGTAGCTGTGGTTTCCGTGGGAGTAGATTCACGGGCTCTCTCTTGGCAACCAGTGTCCGTGGCTTCGTGGCGTACACAGTACTCTTCAGAGTTCCCCACAGGCAAAAATCAAACTTCTTTAGATATGGAGATCTAGACGGATGCTCAACACTTTCTCGTCGGCCTATTCGTCCACCTCCCAATAAATGTTTTATCCAGGTGCGACCATACGTCTCTATGGTGCCGTGGCCTTGCTACTTCCTGCTGGTAAAAGCAATCGTTATCTGGGTAGAGTTGGTGAACAGCTGGCACAACGTTCTCTCGCATCATGGTATTGCAACTTTAATCTATCACGGTTCCGTCCTCAGGCAGACATACCGTACCACACTGTTAACCTAATAAGATTATATGCTGGCATTACCACAATAGGAATTTTCATTGGCCCAGTACACACAGTTGTGGCGGTTGACAGTTCCATTCAATTTAAAGGTTGGTACATCGAACCAAACAATTACGTCAGTAAAATGTTCTATGTCGTTGNTTGGCCCAGTACACACAGTTGTGGTGGTTGACAGTTCCATTCAATTTAAAGGTTGGTACATCGAACCAAACAATTACGTCAGTAAAATGTTCTATGTCGTTGCACATGTTCACAGCCCACTCACAGAAAACGACACGCCTACCTAGACAGTCTTCTTTCATAGCATGAAAGAACGTAAGTATGTGCTGGAAATATATTGTTAAAAAAAAATTGTCTCTGTATATGAATTAAGATGTCAATAAGTGAAGTGGCACAAACAAAAAATTACGTAAATAAGCTCTTTTAACTGATGAAATAGGAATCCGTGCCTTGCGCATTAATTTCAGTGACTTCGGTGAAGTAATTTTCATTGTTTTGTATATTACACTGATTTGGGGAAAATGTCACTCTTTCAACTTTACGGTTGTAATTATAGTTTTCTTGTGTTCCTCGTGATGTTCTGCGAGCAGATAGGGATTCTCAGCCTCATGTCTCAAGTTGCGAAGTTGGTTTATCCCGCCCTTTAATCAAACCGGCGAGACAAGGACAGATACGAGATACGCCGTTCAGCTGACATGGCACGGTAATCGCGGGTTCGGGAATTACTACAAGCCTCATCACTTAGGAGGAGGAGGGGGGGAGATGTGTTGGAATCCAAGTGGTGTGGGATTCAATATCGGCTCCTGTACGTGGCTGCGTGAGGAAGGGGCGAAAGCCCACCACGAGTGCCGTGGCTTTTGCCAATATCCCGGGATGCAGCCCCTTGTGACCGTCTGAAATTTCTCTGCCCCCCCCACCTCTTTTACATCCGATATGCTATACATCAGCAGCGCAATGCTTTTACCTCCCGCACTGCGGACCCGTTTTTCATTGCGTGTTCTTCGAATCGTACACGTTGCTAGGAAGACGAAAGCAAAAAAGCCAATCGTTGACGCGCCATTTTGCTGGCGAAGAAAACGCCATGTAGGTAGCGGCACCAACGTTAGTTGGTACGGGCATCCCAAGAAAACAGGAGTGAGTTTAGGTTAGAGACAGGCGGAATTAGAAGAGTTTATACTATGATAGTATTAATGGACTGTGCCATTGTTAAACATAAGTACGGAACAATTAGCAAAGTGGGCAATTAAATAACCACCCAACAGGACGACAAAGAACTGCGAAAAAACGGAAATACTAGCAGTTATTGAAAAAAAAAAAAAATATATATATATATAGACCATTTTTAAACAATGGTTAAAGCACCGAACAAAAACATAAAATTACAGCCACAATGGAAATCCAATCAGGAAATTGTTCTGGGGTTTTCTCTGAGTTATTCACTTTTTTGTGTCGTTCTCAGAATTTGGTTTTGTTTTTATCACTAGGCCGTATTATTGTTTCTTTGTCTACTCTACACTACGTATCCATTTTTTAATAACAATTTTCGTACTAAGATTGCTATTATAGGCTGTTAAACATGTTTCTAACTTGAAAATCTTTGTCATTTAATTTACTAGGATATAGTATTTTCCTTGCCCTTTTGGTTGTTCTATATTGTTTTATGTTCAGTTTTATTACAATTTCGGTTTTTAAATGACATATTTGTTATCGTTTTTGAAATGTCTCCAGGATCTCCGTAGCTTGTAGGTCTTTTTACATCCTGGTATGCGGTTGTTCCTTGTGTCCTGTTTTTGTAAAGCTTGGTAATGGTCACAGTCAGTGTTCAAATTGTCATGTTAACAAGTCTAACGGTAATGTTAAAGTACTGAGGACAACATCCCTTGATATTGTTCACAACACTAATATTTTCAGGCTTGCGGTAGTAACGCATTCACGTCGTCGTCTTTACAGATGCTTGCTCGTGGAGGAAACGAAACTGCAAGGATGCCGGACGTGGAAACTATTTCAGCTTTATTCCAATAGGCGAGTCATGGGACCACTTGAGCACTAGAATGACAAGGGCTTCCATTTATCAGAGTGTTACCCACATCCATGGCTTATCTTGGTTTCCAACTCACAAACCTCGTTGTTTGAAAGCAACGTCTTGACGACGTTCGCTGCGTAGGTATTCAGCCGTCGAACGTCGCAATAGTAGGCCGCTTGGAGCCTGGAATCGCTGGACAGTGAATGTCTGGCAAAGGGGGAGATGGCTTAAGCGGCCCCCTTGAGGCACGTGTTGTAGCAGATATTGGCCGATACCCTCCAGGGAGCAGTCGATAGGGGGTACGCCGCCGCGACAGTCCGCCCCGTGCTTCCCAGTATACTCCGCGAAACTCGCAGTCCGGCCGTTCATTTGGGACCGTGACTTCCCGTGCAATGAACAGTGGCAGCCACTAAAGGTTTTGTTTGATAAATATTGTTCAGTGTAAAGTGATAAATTGTTTGGAAGCACTGCTTAGGATCTACTTCTCCCCGTGGATCACATCTTTTTATTCATGCCTTAGTCAAGAGTGACTGTGAAATCGTAACGAATGTAAATATGTTGTTAATAAACAAATTCTTAAACTCCTGCACGTGAAACAAATATAAATTAAATAAATCACAGTCCATAAATTTAAACGCCACATTGCTTATACGACGTCAGTACATGTAACTATTTATCATCTCTCGTTGCCAACTGTACAGACAGCATGCCAGTCAGCGTGACAGTCGAAATACACGCAGTAAAGCACAGCGAATTTTTTTCGGAGGTTGATTTCAAAGTGCTCCCTTTACCGTGAACAGACTAGATTCGTCTTACCCAATATGTTGTGTGGAGATACAAAATTATTTTGTTGTCACCACTTAACTTTTGTTGCTGCCAAGAAATTATGTTGTTACTATAAGATAAAATTTGGTTGTGCGACTTTCTTACAAAATATTTTTTTTTTTCGTGAATGTTTCCCGATTTGATGTATTTTTATTTTTATATTCGAACACGTAAATACTATTGCATAAGTATTTCATAACGGTTCGCACGAAGGAGAAAAAACATACATTCAAAGTTTCAACTTTTTACAATTATTATTTCTCATTTATTTCGCTTTTAAGTTGCTTTTACTTCATGACATATGATTTGTTTGGTTCTTACGTCGTACAATTGTACACAAAAATGCTGCGTACGATGAAATCGACCCAATTCTGCTACCGACTTTGGTTTCTTGATAATAAATTGAAGCATGCCGGAAGTTGGCCTCGTCAATTGTTTTTGCCATTCACACAATTGCCGAGATTATAGGACTTAGAGATCCACCAAGGACAGATATATATTCCAACAGCGAATTATTTTCCTTGTGACTCATCTAGTAAAAGGTGAAAACTCATAAAAATTCAAATAGTTAAACTGGAAACAAGAAACAAAAAAAATAGTGCCCAAGCTATGGTTCATATTGGATTTTTTCATTGTCATTATAATGTACTGTTGGTTCTTTGCGAACATATTTGCTCTTCTTTATTGTACCATCAATTTTGAATTAAGTATAGAAATTGTATTGTTTCAGTGGAACAAAATAGGTTTCAATAAATAGGAAGAAAGTCTGCAATACAGTACCTGCTGAACTTGTTATAACTTGTAGCCTGCCGTCCCCCCCGCCCCCCAGGCCGTCGATAGTCTCTCATATAACAAAAATAACCGCCAACTAAGCCTTAAAGTAGAAGCAGAACGGCTTTCAGTGGACCATTGCATGCTGCGTCTTGTTCGAGGCCTGCTGCAAGGTACTGCGAAACGTCGGTTTGAAGAAACCAAGATGCGGCTCCAGTCTGGAAACCAAGACAACTAAGTATTATTTATGTTTCATGAAAGAAGAATACATATATATTGTAAAACATTGTGTTAAAGTTTTCTTATTAAGGGTTTTTAACATCAATGTATAAGAATATTTGTAATCAAAATTTAAGCATAATCTATTCTGGATGCTTCGAAAAACACATTTTGCAAGAAAGCTTTCATCGAGTAGAGCAATCACAATAATTACTCTGGTTGTATGTCAATTAATATTGGAACTAATGTCAGAAAATATTATTGATAATTGATTGTGTACATTGATTTCAGTTACAAAGAAAACTTTCGTGGCTGAGTAATGAAAATATTTGTAAACATGATTATAACTTTTCATTATATAAAATCAGAGTAAATTTTTAGATTTTGCAGGATGAAGGAGGTTTATTTTCGCAAAATGTTCTTTCCAAAGTATCCAGAAAATAAATACCCTTAGATTTTTACTTAAAATATACTCTTATTTACTGACTAAAACAAATTTTCAAATAAGTAAATTCTAGCAAAATATTTGACAGTGTTGTAAAGTGTGTGCATTATTCTTTCATATGCAAAATAAATCGTACTTTAATGACAATATTGGTAGTGCATGTACCAATTTTTAATGAGGTGTGCGTTTTGTACAGCCAGGTGCATATCAGTGCTCCATCGAAAGCCATTCTACTTATAACTCTTACCTCGAATGGTCGCACATGACTAAACCTGTGAGGTAGGAGCCATTAATTTATTTTTAAGGTGCGAAACACTTGGGCTCTATGGAATTATCGGTTTGCAGTTAGTAGCAAGTCAGATTGTCTGTTATTTCCAAAAACCAAATGTCACCTAGAATTAAATAAATTAAGTATCATCCAGCTGACAGGGTAACGTCCGAGTGGGGTAAATGACGGCTGCCACTCTCGGGTTCTGAAATAAATAAAGGATGGCTCCCTCTGGAGATGTAGCGGGGATTATGTGGTCACCTCGTTGTGTCTGTTCCCCTTTTCTTCTCATTTCTTTCGTGACCCAGGGTAGCTGCACCGATGAGTTAAGTCGACAATTTTGACGTTTAAAAATTAATCCTACACAGTTTCTGGCATGAGAATACAATACAATTTAAACTTGGCTGAGGTCCAGGTAAGTTTTTGAGACCATAAATCGCTTATTTTTTCATTCCCGAAGCATATAATTTCCATTGCGAGAAAATATAAATTTACTGTCGTCGCAAGCTAAACTTTACTGCTAGTAAATGTATGCAGCACTTTACCCATACTTTTCTACTGAACAGAAAGAATTGCTGCTGCTCAGTTAACAACTAATTATGTTCTCTGTTGGAAATATACTCTAAGAAAAACAGGCTTTCTACAAAGCTCAACTACTCGCTTAAAGTGCGAGCACTATATGTACACTATATGTAGTATATATACACTAACATTTGTGAAAAATGCAACACCAAGAAGGATAGGTGTGATTGAAATGATCCTTATATCACAGATTAGGTACATGACATCACACAGTTGATTAGTTTTACAGATTTGTAAATTATCTCTGTCCGTGAGAATTCAGTATGGTGTGAAGCCCCCCACGTGCTTCAATCAGAACCCTTAAATGTCGTGGCATGGAATCAAAGAGGACATGGCTATGTTCCTGGGGAAGCTTCCTACACGCAGTTTGTATGAGAGTCCACAAAGCATCAACAGTGGTTGCTGGAGGACCGTGACGAACAAGTCGCCGACCAACCATATCCCAGACATGTTCGATGGGCGACATGTCAGACGATCGTGCCTGCCAGGGACGCAGTAGTACCCGCCTCACTTTCTTTGCACATTACTCGCCACATGTGACTGGGCATTGTCCTACTGAAATATGGCATGTGGAGTTGCCTTAAGGAGAGGCAGTACCTCGGGCTCTAAAACCTCCCTGATGTAGAGGTTGCTGTTCAGATTGCCCTCAATATGTAGGAGTCGAGATCGCATGATGTATCCAATGTCGCCCCACACCGTCACACTTGACGTTTGTCCACTAATCCGTTCCACAATGCAGGCTGCCAGATGCGGCCACCACGATAGTGTGTAACACGTATGTGGCCATCCCTGTAAGACAGGTCGAAGCGAGACTCGTTTGAAAACGCTAAATTTTGCCACTTAACACGCCAGCGACGGAATTCACGTGCCCATTACAGTCTTAGGCGTTTGCAGTTTCTGGACATTGGAAGCCGATGCAATGGCATACGTGCTACCAGTCCAGCCCGCAACAAACTGCGTCGAACCATCAATGCAGACAGGTCCACTCCCGTTGCAATGCTCCAGTGTCGAGCCAACACTGTGGACGAGGCTGCAACTTGTTTCACACATGCATTACTGTCGTAGCAGCATATCCTGTACGAGCCGAAATGTCACAATATGACAAACCCATTTCCTGGAGACCGATCATTCTGCCCCGTTCTAACTCACGCTGTGTTGATATGGCACCCTTTGACGTCGACGAGGGATACTGACACTTGCTTTCACTTCGTTTGACGGCTCTTTACTGACTGAGCTTGGTGTAACACTGACTTTTCCGGTCACACGCTGCTGGGCCTACATGCATGCCATTTATCTGCAATTGTAATCACTTATTGCTGTTATATTGTCCTACACATCCTCCTAGTTTGGATTCATTCGGGACATTCTTTCTGTTTGTTACAATTTTCACAAACAATAGGCGTGTGTATATACACAGTCGAATAACATTATTATTACCACTTGCTAGTATCTAGATTAACCGCTCTTCGCAGCACGGACAGCAGCTAGACGAGGTGGCAGTGACTCAGTCACTGCCAGCTTGTCTCCATGGGTATCTGGAGCCATGGTGTCTGCAGTGCATCCCACAACTGTTGAAGGGTGCCTAGCGGAGGAGACAGACGGCGAATACAACGATCGAGGTGGTCCCACAGATGTTCAATTGAATTGAGATCAGGGATGTTTGGGGGCCAGTGAAAATTTTTGAGTCTTAATCGTTCTCTTCCAGCCACATTCGGACACTTCTAGTCAAGTGGAAAGGCGCATTATCGTACTGGAAGATCGTATCCTCCCGAGGAAAGTCAATCATATACGGGTGGACGTGATCGCCGAGGATGGAATCCTAACTAAATTGATTATGAGTGCCTTTCACACAGATTATGGGACCTAGAGAAAATACCACGAGAACATTCCCCACACTATAATACTACCCCCTCCGCCTTGTGTTCGTCCAGCAATGGATGCAAGGTGTCAGTTCTGAGACGTTTCTCGCCGGACACGCTGACATCCATCTGTTCTATGCAGCTGAAAACATGACTCGTCGGTGAAGGCTACCCGTCGCCAATCAGCAGTGGTCCAGTCGCCGTACTGTCGAGCACATTTCTGTGTTAGCATGGGTACAGTCACCCTCCTACTCCGAAGCCCCATTCGTAGAAGGGTTTGCTGAACTGTTGCGGTAGACACGTGTCTGGATGCCCCCTGGTTCATTTGGACGGTGAACTGTTCCATTATAGCCTGTCGGCCTTTACACGCCGTCGCAGTCGACGTTCACCTCGAACATCAATGGCGTGTGGAGCTCCGCAGTTTCCAGGACTGTAATTTCTAATATTGCCCTTCGTCCAATCACGACACACCTTTACTACAGAGGCACGTGAACAGTTCACAAACTTCGCTGTTTCCGAAATGCTGCCACCCTTGGTCCGGAAGCCTATGATCATCCCATTTTGCAACTCGGTTAAATCGCTTCCCTTACACACGACAACAAGAAGCGCATTGTGTACAACCAGCCTGTCGGTCGCATTATATATCCCCTTCATCAACCCATGTCACAGACCATATGACATGGGTTACTTGCTGCAGATGGTACTTCTAGCAGTTAATCATATTAATGTCATTCGACTGTGTGTGTAATATACACACACACATACACTGAAGAGCCAAAAAAACTGGTACACCTGCCTAATATCGTGTAGGGCCCTCACGAGCACACAGAAGTGCCGCAAGACGACGTGGCATGGACTCGACTAATGTCTGAAGGTATGCAGGGGGCAATTCACACCATGAATCCTGCAGGGCAGTCCACAAATCCATAGGAGTGTGAGGCGGTGGAGATCTCTTCTGAACAGCACGTTGCAAGACATCCCAGATATGCCCAATAATGTTTACGTCTGGTGATTTAGGTGCCCAATGGAAGTGCCTAAAGTCAGAAGAGTGTTCCTGTAGCCACTCAGTAGCAACTCTCGATGTGTAGGGTGTCGTATTGCCCTACTGGAATTGTCCACGTCCGTCGGAATACACAATGGACATGAATGGGTGCAGGTGATCGGACAGGATGCATACGTATTTGTCACCTGTCAGTCGTATCTAGACGTATCAGGGGTCCCATTTCACGCCAACTGCACACGCCCCATACCATGACAGAGTCTCCACCAGTTTGAACTGTCCCCTGTTGACATTTAGGGTCAATGGATTCATGAGGATGTCTCCATACCCGTACACGTCCATCCGCCCGATACAATTGGAAACGAGACTCGTCAGACCAGGCAACGTGTTTCCAGTCATCAACAGTCCAATGGCTGTGTTCGCGGACCCAGGCGAGGTGTAAAACTTTGTGTCGTGCAGTCAACAACGGTACACGAGTGTGCCTTCGGCTCTGAAACCCCATATCAATGATGATCCGTTGAATAGTTCGCACGCTGGCACTTGTTGATGCCCCAGCATTTAAATCTGCGCCAATTTGAGAAAGGGTTGCACGTCTGTCACGTTTAATGATTCTCGTCAGCCGTCGTTTGTCCCATTCGTTCACGATCTTTTTCGGCCGCAGCGATGTCGAAGATTTGACGTTTTACTGGAATCCCGATATTCACGGTACCCTCGTGAAATGGCCGTACGCGAAAATTCAAATTTTATGTCCACCTCGAAGATGCTATGTCCCATCTCTCGTGCGCCGACTATAACACCACGTTCAAACTCACTGAAATCTTGATAACCTGCCATTGTAGCAGCAGTAACCGATCTAGCAACTTTGCCAGAAGCTTGTCGTCTTATATAGGCGCTGCCGACCGCATCGCATTACTCTGATTGGTTCCATACCTCTGTTATTTGCATACGCATGCCTATACCAGTTTTTTT
>NQII01000191.1:177582-197199 GCA_002778355.1 Clitarchus hookeri | reverse complement strand
GTGTGTGTATATATATATATATATATATATATATATATATATATATATACACACACACACACACTCACATTTTATTGTAGTGCTGCTGTAACTTTGGTATTGCCACATTTAACTAGATATGTTAATAACACACAATTTGTAGTCTAGACTCCACATTCCTTTGTGAAATAGAACGTCAGATTTTAATTTATTGGATGCTGCTACAGTCTGTAACATGTCTGGTGGTACGGGTTTTTATGTATTCGGTACCATCTATCCGATATCGTGCACATAAGCACCTTTATCATACACTCTGCAATGCACTAAGACTTATAAATGTGCGTCTTTAATAAAAGGTTTAATTTAAACATCGGTGATTGGTATTTCGTATAGTGCTGCAAGAAATATGATATGGATCAAAGAGAGCAATTACAGTGAAAATTGATTTGTTGTATTACAGCAGTAAATGTATGGATTGTTTTGGTTTCTCTTTTTGCATTCGAAATACTCGCGCAGCGAGGTACCAAGAGACAGCTTTGCAACCGCATTACTTAACCTTTACCCCCTGCATCACCTTCAGCCATTACATATTATCCCAGAACGGCTGTCCGCTCACGGCACCGATTGATTTGTTACTGCTGAACGAGGCATCACTGGACCCACCTGCCCCTCTGTCAGCTACCTGAGTTGAGCGGGGTGAGTTCTTTGTGGTTCGTTCTGTTTATCTGTTTCACTGGAGTTGGCGGAGTAAAGTCCGCCCGTAGAATGGCGCGACTACAGAATTCTATTTATGGTATTTGAGTTTTTCTTTCGACTCGTATGAACAGAAAACCAAAGTGTGGTAGTGGAGAGACGACTTCCCATGCGATCTTCATGTGAAAGTTAACTTTGCTGCTCTGTTTGGTGTAAATTTTCTCTGGAGCATACGTTATAGCCGAGTTGGGGTTGTCTCTCGGTCGTCTTGGTAACCATTCGGATGCCGAGAACCCTACCCCAGGGTATCGATTATCCTTGGCGTATTAGCTCGGAAGAGCACACTCCTGCTTTTCCTCTTAAAGCGTCCTACACTACCACATCAGTAGAGATGAAAATCTTACACTTCAGTCTACCCACAGGTTTCAGAAACACATCGATAAACATATTTCGCAGGAATTATCTCAACACTTAGCACCGAGAACATTTGTTGGTTACTAATTTTCTTCCTTTGCCTTGTTCAACTTTGCACACGTTTAATTTGTCTTCAGATTTCAAAAGAGTAATCGATGATTGCACATATCTTTACTGGCCTTCTAATCCTTTAAGCATTACATAATTTCTGGCCATCATGCATTTTCAAGAGCCTCGAATATGTCTAGAAATATCCCTGCCGTATAACTATGGGGTTTCATATAGATGGGTTACCATAGCGAGTTCCTTTACTTTCGTGTCGTGGAATCCATTTTACTTAGTGTGCAGCTTTCCAGCCCTTCCTTCTAGGAAACAAGTGTCTACCCAGCGGTTTTGTTGAGCATTTCTAAAATACAGTGGGTTGCAAGCTTTCGGTGGGCATAGATGTTTACTGGCGCTGCTGCATGGGAATCGAAGAATTCCGATCTCCAGTCATTTGGGAAAACATTTATAATTCGATATGTCCTTCCGCCTTGGGAAGATGTCAGCAGTATCTCGGTTCTTATATCCTAACCATATGTTTTCGTCACCTTCATGGCGACTATTGCACCTTCGATGTCATTCGCTCGTACCCGTCTTTGCCTTGGGTCGCGTCCACGTCGTTCTCCTTTCGTATTTTTTTCCTTGCCTTTTCCATCTCAGACTTAGCCTGGTATTAACGAGTTCAGGACACTCCACATTTGTTGCCAGATCTATAATTGATATTTCATGACTCGCCAATCTTTCCACAATGCCATTTTCATCGTATTTCCTGTCAACTTGAAAAGTATTCGTTGTGGGACCACTACTAGTTCTCTCAGTCACAAGCTTCCACCAGTGAATTATTATCCTAGTTTTACATTATTGCACCCTCATCTTCCTCCACCTCTGCACCTTTACAATACAATGATGTGTTTTTAGTGTGTGGAGATTTTTGCTATCATTTTGTAGTACATGCCACAAACATTTTGGTGGGGCTACGCTGCAAGTTGTGGGGGAAGTGAGAGGAATGGTAAAGAAGAAAGCCCATCAGAAACGGCTAGCACTGCTTGGCTTGGCATGGCATGGCATGGGCCATATTACTTTGCATAGATTACAATGGGATGCAGCCCACTAGGAACGGTCGGCACAGCTCGGCACATGAACGGAACGGCTGGAATGATTCCCGGTTGATGTGAAGTTGAGCTCTCTTTCAACTAGTTTTTGTTTGTGTTTGTGATAAGCAGCTTTCATGTATCATAATGAACACATGCGAACTTATATTTGACAACGCAAGCAGCTTGATATGTTTGTAAAACCTGTTTCAGACATACGGAATAGTTCATGCACCCAGAATTTTTGTGGCACTTTTTTTTCCTTCACGCCCCACTTCCTCTTCACAAACCGCAGACACTACCGAAAACTCTTCTTCTGATAAACTTTTCTTTTAACGCTGAATTATAAGTTTTGGGCAAACCTTCGTGAATGCTGAAATAGTTTATTTTGCTTTCTGTTTTTCTAATGCACTTAAGTGTGAGAAAAAATCAAATTTATAAAATATTCAATTTTATAATAATTTCTGAAGAAGCATGAATGAAGTGATCAGGCTCGTGACAAAGTTAATTTTACATATCGCGGGAGAATACAAATTGTGCATACAATTTTATCTTAAGCAGGGTTTTCAATAGTGCTCAGTTTATCGTGAACAGCCTATACAGATCGGATAGCTACGGGCCGAGCCGTGCTGGTTCCTTGCCGTGCCGTCCGTTCATAATGGTGTTTCTCCTTTATTCTCCACGTATGACGCAACAACGACGTCATACTAAGTCCTTACCATGCTACATATCCAAATAACGTTTCCATCTAGAATGTAGATCTAACTGATGAAATGATTCAATTACGCGGGTATGAATGCGTGAAGACATTTGCCGACGTAGAGACGGCGCGGGTGTGGAGGTGTCGACGGCGCCTGGAGCGGATATCGGTTCGCAGTTCGTTACTCCTACTCCCTAAGGCCCCCCCCCCCAACACCACCTGTTCCTGCGTGAAATATATGGCAGGGCGGGGGCGCGTGCAGCTCCGCACTTCGTCTCCCGGTACCCGCTTACACGTTCCGCCTGCCTGCAGTTACTTTACGCGTTCGACGTCTCGGAACGCCGGGGTTGTAAGGCTGACTCTTGCTCACTTACCAGTTGCCGCATCGTCTCTACGCACAAGGCGCCCAACTGGCGTGCAATCTTTCCGTCGGCGACGTGCCTGAACATAACTTTAAGCGATAAGCTTCTGATTTTATGCGCCGCTGGTCGGCGGGTTTTCTCGGGGATCTCCCGTTTACTCCGTCCTTTCATTCCGACTCTGCTCCATACTCACCTCGCTTCACCCTCATCAGCTGTCAAGACCACGATGTTAAGAGCCGCCCAAATCTCTTCACTCACTCTATTTTTATGGCACGCTAATAAAGATAAAAGTATAATGCGTGTCTGGTGACAAATTTTAAAACTTCTGCACAAAGTATTTAGCAACTAAAACTGATTCTGAAAACACCCGTTTCAGCCATTTTCGCGCCCAAAAAAAAGTAGTAATCCTCGCAGTTGAAATGAGAATTGAAACTTTCCTGTTCGCTTTCAGCATTATGATTAAGGGGATGATGTATATAAATTTAATTCCAATAAATTGTTAGCTGTATAAAATGTATTAATATCTTGGATGCATGTTTGTTGTTATATGTTCGCTCCAATAAAAGAGATACTTTTGGCAGTCTCAGCAAATATGATACCTGGTAGTATAAGCGCTTACAACTGCTGCAGAAACAAGTTCACTCGTAGTATCAGTCCTAAATTATCAAATATATGTGCTATATTTAATAAAGTTGATCGTTTACAAACACATACCTCTTAATCGAAATTCTGAATGAGAAATGTGATAATATCTTGATGGGAATTCCTTAGGAGACCCGGATTTCTGATTGTTGAATCCTTTGATAAGTTGTGGCATTGTTATCTGTCCTGAGGATAAATTTGTGATTGAACTTGTAGCAGTGGCGTGTAGTGAACTGTTGCAAGGTTAGCTGGCGTTAGCTGTGTGCTGTACCCTGTTGCTTGCTAGTTTACACTTCCGCTACTAAAACGTAGCTGAGCAGCTGACGCCACAGGACGCGTGTAATGTGCCCCTTGCTGCTCTCTTGTGAGTGGTCGGAATGCATTCAGTTTCCCTAGGCGGTACTGTGGTTACTGGCTCCTGCTGCGTGCAACGGGAATGTACAGCAGTGAGCAAGCACCAGATTACCTTGCAACACTTCACCACACGCCACTGACTTGTGGTTCATCGGAAAACAATTTCTTCGGCTTGAAACAACCTCGTTAAACATGTTTTTTAGTTCCTTGTTTCTTCTACGGTATCTGCTCCTGCTAGCAAGTGATCGACGTAAGTCTCCAAGTAAGCTCTGATGCCTTAGGAAAGATTTCTGCTTCTTATCTTGCTAACTGTTGAACACATCGCGTGATAAAGAATGGAACACTTGCTGTAGTGAAAGTTTTCATTCTGTATACTCGGGTGAACATGTGTGTCTGTTAATAATATTGGAGCTAGCCTCTGCCGTCCAGTATAGTACTTTAACGTGTTTATGCAATACTGCTCGGCCTAAGATACATGCTGTTAAATAAACTATTCTGAACTTTGCTGAATGCTTTTTTTTTTTCAGCGGTAAGTTTGTATGGACGTTAGACGGGGTTTGATTAGGAACCTATTTATTTTGCAGTCTCTAAATATCCCACTCAATGGTATGTATGCACACGTGCAGTAACCTTGTAGATGTCATTACTTAATTTATATATTTTACTGTTAATGGGCAAACATCGTCATGCATTCCATTCTTATTAATTCGTCCACTTAATTCTAATAAAAACGGTGGCGTTAAGATTTATTTGTATCTTTCAAAGATAACCATAATTCTACAGATGCTTCACTATCCACATACGTTAAGTTGTTTTCTCTCATGAAAGCAAAGATATCTAATTGTATTGTCAAGTACCTTTAAATTTGTATTACCTATAAACATAATTTCTATTGATATAGAATGCTAAAAACCCGTCATACTTAACGCATTTTTAATACATGTTTCTTACTTGGAAATAGTTTATTTATTTATCGATTCTTTAAAGTTATCAATTGTTAGCAATAACTATTTATTTAAATGAAGTGTTTTTCATCCGAATTATTTAACCAAAATAAACTACATATTATTTTTTATTTTTGGGAAGAAAAAAAGTTTCGGGTGTCTTGAATAATTGTTTCACCTGAAAAATATTTAAAAATATAACCATATTAGGATTAAAAGCTTTTTAGTAATGACATACTTGCTGAATTGTATGCAGGCCTATACAGATGTCAAACAAATAAAACATTCAACAATAATAAAATAATATCAAACTTTGCATAAGGAAACTTACATATGATATATTTAATGATTAAGCCTGTTGTTACTCATTTTGTTCAAAACAGATTCCTTTATTCTAATTGTAATTTTTATATTCCAATAGTAAAATTATCGCAATAAGTTTGGTTCGAAGCACTTTTACGTACTTACTTTATGTAAATGGGCAAATGCCAACTAAAGGCTTCTCAGAATTATAGATATTCGGAAACAAACTATCAAATTTTTACATTAATGTATTTTTTAATTACGTTTGTGAATAAGGTTTGTTTATTCGAATTATAACCCTTATCGAAAGGATATTTCCATGTAATGAAATCTATAATGGCATTTATAACAATTTGTCTTTGTGCAAGTTGTTTAATTCTAAGATTTCGTAAACGCATTTGTCTAAGAAATAATTATTGAAATTCAACTTTTCTGTAGGACTCTTCAGAAATATTTGTAAATACTACAGCAAATACATGTTGTTTTGTAAAATGGCGCCAAACTTCTCAATGTATAAGATTCCTATATTTTTTTACAGCTATTAAAGCCCCTTGGAAAATAGTATAGAGATTTTGCTGATTCGCAGACTCCCTATGTAGCTCAACTGTAACAAAAAAAAAAAACCTATTTCATCGATATTTAAGAATGAAAATGCGGACGAGTAATTCATTCTACGAAAATAATCAAAGATATATTATAAAAACCACCAAGTGAAATGCACGGAAGGAAATGAGAGAACCGGAAATAAGTGGAATATAATTACTTTATTCGGGTGTACGGTGCAGCACACATCACTGAAGGGAGGGTGGAGGGGGTGCAGCGCATCGCTATACACGAAAAGCAGACTCCTCCTCAGTCCTGAAACAACAACTTATAGCAGCAAATGTTAGAATCAAAGAATTAGGATATGGTCCAACATGTTTGAGTAACACCAAATCAGACAAAGTGCCGTGGCACGCAGTGGCTACAGCACTCCCCCTCCCACCAAGGCGGACCGGGTTCGATTCTTGGCGCGAGGTCGCTCCCCAATTTTCGCGCATGGGAATTGTGACGGATGATGACGCTAGTTGGCGGTGTTTTCTCGGGGATCTCATTTCCCCCGCCCTTGCGTTCCGACGGTGCTCCGTTTCTCGCTTCATTCTCATCGGTTTTCAATACCCCAAGCATCTCCGTTTAGACAAGGAATGGAAATGAGTGTGATGTTCCTGAAATGGAGTGGACAGAAATTAATTTATCGAGTTTTGCAGTTTTTGGAGCTACTGGCTGGAGAACCTGTAACAAGTCTCAGTGTGCCAGACAATATAGGGCTGTTTGCCGAGCTTTGACACAAAATGCGGGTGTCGGCGAATACTCTGCGACATCCATAAACTTCTGGGAACGGAAGTTGCATTATTTCTCGGTGATATTGTATTTACTGGATACAATTTAATGTATATTTTAAATATACATTTATATACATACGACACATTTAATTTGTACCGGATTGCTGTTGTTATATTTTGAAATTTACGATTACTTTTAAAAAAATGAGTAACAATTGTATTTTATTTTAAATTTTCTATGTACATGGTTTATGCGGTTTAGTTTGCGACTGGAGATTTTTTTTTTTTTTACAAAATGAATTCAAAGGATATTAAAAGGATTGAGATAATTTTGATTTCGCTCGTAGTAAGCTTAATAGAAACTGGTTTAAATATTACAGAAAATTGTCTCAATTATGAACATGAGTGATCTGAAGTTTCTGAGCCCCGCAAACCAAGTGTAAGAAATATAAGTTTTTAGAAATATGCATTAGAGACGACAGAATTGTATGACAGTTAAAAGAAAAATATCCCATGCTACCTTTTGCCCTCAAAATTTTGGCGCGTGGAGCAGCGCTCATCAAATGTTGTCCCCTTTTCAAAAAGTTTGCTTCAAGAATACGGAAAAAAAAATCTGTAAATAACCTTGTTCATTTTTAAAGGAAAAACAGAACGAGGAAAATGCTTGGAGAGAACAAAACAAGGATGGTCTACGCTATCAGCCGATTTTCCTTTAATTTGGTCCCTCGAAAGATTTAACTTCCTCGCCATCTACTTTATTACTCAAAAATAAAGCAACGAAGTCTAATTCCTCAGGATGGTTTGGATAGTCTGAGAATTCCAACCGTTAATTTAAATGCATGTATCATTTAATATAGTGGGCATGACTCTGACATTATTACTGAATCTGGCTCACTATTGGATATTGTAGTTTTTATAAGAGAACCTGAGTTTCTTTGACGCATACACTAACACACAGGCACACGCGCATCTTTTTATTAAAGTAATGGTGAACTTAAATTGCTACATCCATTTTAAATATGTCGGAAGAGCCTCTAATGTAAGAAAAACGTTAGTTTTAGTTAGTAAGTTTATAGTACAATAATACCAAATTATTTATTTTCAAAAATCAAATACTTTGAAATCCTCCCAAATCAAAAGAGAGATATTAAAGTAAAATGCATAATATTTTTTATTTGAATATGTTTTACACAAAGCAAATTCATATGCGTTAAAACGATTTTGATTAGTTTTTTCCATGCACAAGTGAAAAAGTGGTACAAAAGCCAAATAATGTAGGTTTATAAACAATACAGGCACTTCTGGTATTTGTTGGTCCTATTTCGGGCCAATCACATGCTGCATGATGTGTCTGGAGCTCAGTGACTGGTGGTGAAGTGTTGCTAGGTAAGCTGGTGCTTGCTCACTGCCGTACATTCTCGGTGCACGCAGCAGGAGCCAGTAACCACAGCGCAGCCTAGGGATACTGAATGCATTCAGACCACTCACAAGCGAGCAGCAAGGGACCCATTACACGCGTCCTGCGGCGTCAGCTGTCGAGCTACGTTTTAGTGGTGGAAGTGTGAACTAGAAAGCAACAGGGTACAGCACAGAGCTAACGCCAGCTTACTTTGCAACACACGCATTTGATGGAACTGCAGTGTGCTCCTGGCCTCAGAAGAGGCTCGCGCGTTGTTAACGTAAAATTACAAATGTGGAGAAATTTATTAAGTACAGTATTAAGTGACAATCGGTGTTGAGTGGCAATTTGACGTATACGAAACAAACAAATTGCCATTTACAAAATCCTGTATCAGCAGATGCACGAACGAACAAAAGTTAATATTACGTTGGTTATTCTGAGTGCACTGCCGACGCACATCAGACAAGCAGANACGAACGAACAAAAGTTAATATTACGTTGGTTATTCTGAGTGCACTGCCGACGCACATCAGACAAGCAGAAAATACGCGATTAGAAAGAGCTCCTAGATTAATTAATACATTTTATTTTACGTGGTAACAAAACAGCGGTTGTTAGTGTTACAAACTAAACTTGGTGATAAAGTAGTAATGTTTAGGTGTTCAAAATGAAATGCACAATAAAACGACCTGTATGCAAATTAAACACAACTTCAAAACCTTGGGAGTTATTTTCGTTGTATCCCCACTCTACATCCATGCTTTCCATACGTGCTTGATATTAATTCCAAAAGCATACAGAAATACTGCATGATATTGTTGAATTATTTTTCCTAACAATTTGACGAAATATATTTCAAATTCGTGTCGTTTCGAGCAAGTAATACAAAAGTCAACTTTTAAAATATGGGATTAAGAGGCAGGCGATTGTACTGCTACCTGTTGAGTAACGCGCTCTGCTCACAACAACACGCTCTGCCATGCCATGCGCGCCATCTGTCCGCGCTCTCCCAAAGCACTACCAGCCAGAAAAAAATAGCTTTCGTGTGTAAAATAAAAAATTTACGAACAGATACCAATAGTCTCATTTTTCCGCGAGCTCTGCATAATTTTTAAAGTAACATATATTTCGTGTACAGCGATTTTGATTACTAGTAATTTTTATTGGGTCTGTAATCGTTCGTTTACGTCCATTTCACGCCATGTTGTTCTCCCGCAAACCCATTTCCTTGTTTTCGTTATTTTACTATATTTTATCAATAAAACGAAGAAAGTGGGACGCGCGTGAAGTGTTTTTAAGCAATTTTTACGTTATCCACCTCGCACATTTCCAACTCGAACTGTTTAGTATCAGTACTTACAGAATTACTGCTTTGCAATAGTCTGCAAGTTGTTGACGAATGAAAGTGTGTTGTCAATCAAGTGTCCCGAATTACTTTTAGTTCCAGGTTATATTAGGTATGACGTCCAAAGTGTGATAATAGCTACAACTATCGTCTCGCAAATGTTAACCAAAATTCGCTGTCTTGGACAAATTAAAAAGAGTTAACAAATATTAAATTTTTTGCAAGGTTTTGTATGTTTACTTTTATAACCCACGCATTTTTTTTTTAGACATATATCAGTCTTAAATACCTTAAAATTGGTTTAGCATTAGAGTAAAATGGCAAGTGGATTAGCTGACAGGGTGTTGATAAAATATACAGCCTCTACTTGACGTACCAGCTGATGGCGAATGGATACATAAACGAAAAATAAACATTTTGCGCTACTTTTGTCGAACTGTCAAAATATTGCCAATTTGCATGAGACAGAGAGTACGGATGGGCCAAACAGTTACTTTCGTGTGACGTGTTCCATCGTTCCAGTTCCAAGTAAGTAACACGTTCCAGTAACACATTATTTTTGTAACAGGTTACTTATAAAACATTTCTCGCCCGTCCACGGGCCCGACGTTCCGGGTAATAACGATTACGTTGTTCAATGTTCCGAAGCCTGGCGTTACAAGAAATAACGTTTGCGCATGCGCACAGTTGTTAGCCTAGACATTCCAAAAAATAATCGTGGAGGGAGTTGAACAGTGAAGCTGGGTTTACAATATAAAAATATATCATTAAATGCGTTAAGACGCGTGCAGAAGAAAAGAAAGCGTGTTATCTTATGCATTTGTTTCCAGTGGTACTTAGCAGGTCGTGTGCGTTGTTGGGATTTCCTTAAGCGTTAAAAGAAATAGTTATATTTTATATCTGAATTTTGTGCTGCTGCAACCAATCGTAACAGAGCAGTCTCTGTTATTTTTTTTTGGCGGGAATCTGTTACTTGCACTAATGTAGGTATAAATAATATTAAGAAGGTGTACGTGTGCACATGTTTACGATTGTATTTGTTTACAAATAATCTTCTCTGATAGAAAATGTCTGCTTTGAAGTACGATTTGTTTAAATATGGTTGTGATATAAGAGGTTAGGAACAAAAGTAAACAAGAAAACCGGACGTTCCAAAAAGATAAATTTTACGCATGCGCAGTAGTCGGGCGTTGGTTTGAGGTAAGCAATCCAAGACGTTCCAAAAAATAACGGCATAAACAATGGAACGTGTTACTCGTATAACGCGTTACCCAGCTGTTACAGTTTTTTTATAACCGTGACGTTAAATAACGCCCCTCTACGCCTCTACACTCGACCTGGAGACTACTAGACGCATCTCTCTGCAGCAGCAGCTTTTGTGATGTCAAGGAAGTCGCTGAGTCGCAAGGTGCTCGTTTAACTTACAATACAAGTAGCTAGAATATTTATTTGGAAATGTAGTGTTTTTTAATTTAATTTTGGTGACCGGCAATGTGTAGGAATGCACACCCTCAAGTAGCGTCGTTTGAACCCTCCTCTATGGGAAGGTTTTCTTGCAACGGATTACATTTTTTTTTGTAAGTGTTAGGTCGCGTATCTAATTCCGGTTGGTTTAGAATTCTCTGTCTTCGGAGGGTTTTTCTTTCTGGATGGTTTTCCGGAACGAGAAGTTGTTCGAGTTCCTGTGGTAGTTCCAGTCTTTCTGTGACCTCACATCTAATTCCTCTGATTGGTGTGGAATGACCAAACTTCGCCTTCCCGTCTGCTCGAGTGCGGGGGACGGCGGTTCGCAGTTACTGCTTGCAGCTAGCTCACTGACCAGCGTGACTCGTATTGGTGTCCGGCTTTGCTCGGACACGGCACAGCAATCAGATATAAACATTTCCGAAATCATTTTTGCAAGTTTGAAAAAAACAAATTTTTTTTAATAAATCGAAAGATGGATTTTAAAAGTAGTTAAAAAAAAACTCATGATTAAATGACGTGATTTCGTATTAATTTGGCATTTAATTGGTATTTAATATGGCGACCTATGGAATATTAAGATACTGGTTGTTTATTTTTCACCACTAAGAAAATCCTGTGAGGGGCCCCATTTCCGTTGTTTTTAATTGCAAATTATGAATTTTTAAATTAATATNCACCACTAAGAAAATCCTGTGAGGGGCCCCATTTCCGTTGTTTTTAATTGCAAATTATGAATTTTTAAATTAATATTTTTTAAAATCTCAATTTAACATACTTAAAATATTCTAGAATGAAATGTATTGATGTAATGTTTTGATTTATAAGAGATGCAGTCATGCAGTCATGTTTCCATGTTGCATGCGATATAGTTTTTTTTTTTTAATTTAATGGAAAGTGCAAAGGTTACATCTGCTGAAAATACTTTATTTTATTTAATTAAACTCCTNTATTTTAAAATCTCAATTTAACATACTTAAAATATTCTAGAATGAAATGTATTGATGTAATGTTTTGATTTATAAGAGATGCAGTCATGCAGTCATGTTTCCATGTTGCATGCGATATAGTTTTTTTTTTTAATTTAATGGAAAGTGCAAAGGTTACATCTGCTGAAAATACTTTATTTTATTTAATTAAACTCCTCGTGGTAGAAATAGTAAAAAAACTTAGTTTGCTTAACTTTTATTTATATTAACAATATTTATTTAGTCTGATGTAAAAATTCAGTTAAAATGATTTGCGCCACTGTTTTCCAGCACGCGATTTACATGTATTTTATTTGCGTAACAAATGGTGGCAGTTTTTGTTAGTTAGTAGCAGTGGCACAAAGTGTGCGTCCGGGGTAGGAATGGCAATCTATATGGCCGCGATTGGAGCCACGACTTCACACTCAGTGTATAGGCTGTTCACGTTAAGGTGAGCATATTTAGGGCCCTATTTACTTTTTTCTTTCAGCCATTTTTTTTTTATCTTTTAACCAACTTTTAAATAAATATTGCCATGTAAGTAATAAACACAGTTTGTATATTCCACCACACTCTTATGTTAACGTCTAGAGCTAAATTATAATGTATTTATTGACTATTATTCCAAATGAGAGGGCTTTCAAAAGTGCTCACTTTACCGTGAGTAGCTTATACCTATAGTTAATCTATAACTAGGACGAGAGAAGGAAAAACCGGCATAGACACCGTGAAAACTCTCGACAGGAAAGACTTCAAAATTGTTGCATGCATTAATAGAAGATGCTACAGAGCACAAATAGGTGGTGTGGAACCATGCTCTATATTAGTGAGTGGTGAAATACTGTTAGAGGAGGCTGATTGACGCCAGGCTGTATGGGGTGTGAGGGGGGACAGTGAAGCAGAGAGAAAATGCAAGGGCACGAACCGAGAGGAAAGGATTTCCAGACGGAAAAATTCTCTGACTTGATTTATTAACGAGATGGTTTTCAAAACGCATTTTCTCCGTCTCGTGTTCTTGTAGTCTTTGTATTTAATTCGCGCTGGTGTACTCAGAGTGATGCACATCACCCTGGTTAGGGGAGTGGCGCTATTGGGCGTCTCGTCCCCATCCTCCTTCCCCAATAGATTCCTGAAAACTAATGAAAAACGAAAAAAAAAAAAAATTGAGCTTTCCAGCTAGTGCCGGCTGGTGCGAACGCTAACTGGCATTCTCTTAAAATTAAGATAGTAAAATAATCTAAAGAAAATCAAAGAATCTAAAGATAATGAAATATTCTAAAGATAATAAAAGGGCATTGTGTGTGTGGTGTGTGTAATTGCTGTGCTATAATAGTCCATTCACCGTTACTTCCAACTTTTCTGAACCCTGCTAAAGTTCAAAGTCCAAGAAATTCCTCCGCTTCATGAAGCCAAACCTTAAACCAAGTAAAGAAAATTGCACGAAAGGCGCAACGCACCGCATTCGTGCGCACTCAGTGTAATAATATTTTGCATAAGAAATATTTCTTACTATGCATTACCAGCACACTTAACTTTCACCCTGTTTTAATATTTGTTTAATTATAATTGAAATAGGTATTATAATTTAGAGATACAATATTAGTAAAGTTATATTTAACCACAAGTATGATACTTTTATTTTAACAGAATAATAAAACACTTGTAAAACGTGGCGTATTTAGGAAACAACCGAACACTTTATACATAAGAGTAATTCTCCAAAGGTTTGATTGAAAAAGTGTGAAGAAACCGCGAATAGACAGGCAAGAGACTGTAGCCATAGTTGTAACACAGTGAGACATCTGGCGTTTTTTACCGCCTTATATTCCTTCAGGGCTCCAGAAGATACATCCAAAAGCCAGTCACAAGCAAGCAGTGTGACGTCACTCGGCAATTCCAGTCACGAGAAAGAATTAACTCACTGAAAATTGTAGTATCAGGATTACTTTTTACAATTCTCAATGTTAAAAACAGAGTCAATACCAGGGTTGCCCATGGTTGACCGAGGCCACATGCAGGCACAGACTTTAATGAAGTGGAAACTCTGAAGGTGTGAAGTTGATCTCAAGTCCTGAGCGGTAAGAAAATTAGTGTTCAGATTTCTTCCACAAAAATAAAATCTCTGTATTCTTTAAACGGCAGTTTCCATAATGATGTTACCAACATTACGTAATATTTTTATATACATGCCAAATGGAAATCACATTCAGTTCATCTTTGTGGATTATTAAGTGAAGACATGTTTTTGTGAAGAAATCTTTCAGCCGTAGTTATGTTCGCTGGCAATCCCACGAAATTTTTAGAAAATAAAACATTATGGGAAACCTTTTCCCTTTCCGCACCGAAGCATTTTGTCGTACGTACAATATTTTTAGATAAGGGTATTCAAAGGATGTTTAGTTTTCAAAATACCTAGTACAGCCTGTACACGAAATTGCTCTAAGAAAATAACTGGTGAGAAAATAATTAAAGTTACAGATTTTGATGCTGGTTTTTAATCCAGCTAGACAAGAGAGGGAGAGTATTTTGGCAAGCTGTCCACGAAATTTGAGTACAGAAGTACTTCTTGAAGAAGATCCTTTCTTCTCTCAGCAGTAACGATATAGGAAACTTCCTAAAAATCTTCTTTCGCTTGGCTGGTTTTTGGGAAAGAGAAGCCAGCTTTGCACTGTAGAAAAAGTATTGATAATTTAACATATTTGGAATGATGTTTCTTTAGTGGTTCCGGCATCAACACTAAGGTGCTGTGTGTGATGTTATTAGTGTATCATCAAAAATAAAAACGCATATCTTTAATCAGACACAATTCGATAATTTCAGCATTTTGGTGAACCTTCCTTTTCGTGGAGATGCCTTTTTACCCCAATCTCCATACCATTTCGCATTCTGTTTCTTGTCCTGGGGTTTTGGGGTGGATATTCTGTCGCTCCGCATCATTGTTGGTGGTATACGCGTATACGCGTTACTCATTGTTTTGTCTTCCCTACATAGCTTCCTTGAGGGAAAGGAGTAATGTACAAAGTGGCATCTGTTATATAATCCATTGGATACACCTCTTGTAAGAATATCCTGTTACGGATCTAATGTGCGAGATATTTATCTTTTCGGGAATGCATATCGCAGTGTTGAGAAGGCCCATCGCAAATATTTCTTGCAGAAGTTATATTTTTTACTAAGGATTCTCCTTACGAGCTATACCAGCAGTCGCTTGAAGTGAGATTGGTAAACTCCGTGGCTAGTAAACAACCCCCGTAGTCTTATTTTCCCAAGTGCAGTCTGTATAGAAACCACGAACCTTGCAAGCGAGACATGCTTATGACAGACTTAATTTGCTCGGTAGTAATTATTAGAAGCTATGTTTTCGGTATTGAGCGTGTGAGAGTTTGGTGTGTGGTAGTTGCTCATTAGTCTATAGACACACCCTCTCCCCTACCTATTCTACACTCAAGGATGAGGTATTTGCTGGGCGGAGGGGATGGGGGGTCATGGAAAAGGGTTTGGTATAAGGATGGTGAGGGGAGGGGATAGCAAGACGAGCAGCACATTCTCCGGATGGCCGGGTCCGCTGCTGGGCGCGAGTAAACGAACTGAGAAATTCAATTCCAGACGAGGAAATGATAAGGAATAAAGGATTGATCGGTTCGTCGAGGCTTGAGCCCCGGTGGATTCCGTGAAATTCCCCGCGTCACGTGACTCCACGCTATGCGGGCGGTTCCACTAAATTGACAGTAAGGCCCGAGTGTTTCGTGTCCAGTCTGTTACCATCGATGACATTTGGTTTAAACATTTATCACGTCAAGAAAATAGTATCAGAGTGTAATCATCTTTGATCTGTAGGGTTATGTGGTTAAACATTGAGATAATAACTAATCGTGCACACCTCTAGGCTTTAATTTAGTCCTACAATTAATTATCCAACATAAAACAGTTGGGATAATGTTAGGGTTGCCCTCTTGAGGGTAGTGTATAGTACATGAAACGGAACTTCATAAGTACGTGTTTTTCTGAAACGAGTGATACATGCAATGTATTGTGTAAAACTTTTATTAGTTTTTGTATAAAATCTTTGTTTTTACTTATATTTGTAAGGTGAATAAAAATAGTGCATAGGTAATGATGAAACAAATGATGTTGGAAGAGTTTTTGGCCATGCATAACAAACATAGTTAATTTACAGTTAATTTCGAATAATTTAGAAACATCCAGAAATGAAATTGAGTACATATATGTAAATACTTAAAAGAAAAGATTTTTAAATAATGAAAATAGTGTTAGTATATTTTCCCCTTACCCCTTTTTCCGAAATAAGCTTTTTAGTGTGCATCACCAAACAAATTGTGTTTTTCGAAGTGAGTTCAGCGAAGCTGCGCAAACATTTTTAGGTCAAAAAATATACAGCGTTTGACACTGCGCGACCTCTTCAGAATATTGTATCGACTCGTCGAGGGAACTGGTGCGATGTAGTTCGGCCGCTCGTCGCTAGGTGGCACCTCAGGTTCTTTAGTTGTCTGTTCGAACGGATTGGAACCGTGTTAACATTTCCATGAAAGACTACTCACTCTCTGAAAGCCCAACAGAAATGTAAAACTTTGTGAAACTGTCCCTGACACTTTCAGTAAAACTTAAAATAAATTTACAAAACGTGGTTTTTATATTTATATTCATTAGCGAGTGCGAAGTGAACACTTATCATATTGAAATGAAAGTGATGATTTTATTCAAAATCTCAAATTTCAGTATACTGTACACAATTAAAATCAAGATTAGGAAATTTGAACTGTGGTGTATTTAATTTCAAATTCTTTATGTGGTGGTCAGACGTGAGATCATCTTGTTTTCCAATTAATCACAGAAAATAATAATAACAATAATATATATGTAAAAGTAGCTTGGCTTCGTGGCTACGGCTGTCATTATTTCACATGTATTCACACACAAATATGTAAGATGCACAGATATATGTGGTTAAAAGAAAAAAATATTTCACTTAGTTACTTGGTGCAGTGACTTATGTGAATAACAGAATTATTAAATTTAATGCAGCGTTTTGTTTCATATTAAAAAGTGACTCGCGAGCAGGATAGCTTCACATGGTTTTTAAGTAAGTAACTCAAGGTTAACAAAATAAAAAGTAAAAAGTACGTTAAATTCCGATATGGTAGACTTGCAACTATTGCGTTATCTTATATAAATATTTAAAAAGACAAAACTAAATAACTACTCTACTTGCGAAATGCAATGCAGAAATCACAAGAAGGGAAGCGGCAACAAATAGTAAATATAAAATCGAAACCATTTTTAGGTAAACATATACCATTCATCTTCACATCAAAACGTGCGCTCATGCGGTTAAATTTACGTAGTATTCACTAAAAATACTATTTTAACACTTCAGGCATCTTTTCTAAACACTATCAGTTATGTTTGTTGCCTGATGTTCAATTTCAATTCGATCGTCGGATTCATAAAGTGTAAATTATTTAAAATTGCTGCTAGTGTGATACATAGGTGTGAATAACAAACAGATTGAACTTCAAACACGCACCAATTATTTGGCGGCAGTTGAGAGATCTTTCAGCCAGATGAGGAAATATTTTGAAGAAAAAAAAATCGTGTGTATTAAATACTAGGATGTAAATGTTTAATATTTTATAGAGTCGTAGCCATCATAAATTCAAAATGAGGTGTAATGATATTCGCCTTCTACACATGTTCTCAACATTAATTCACAATCCGCCGACACAGCTTTCAAAATCACTCGTTCACATAGCGGCGTGGATGTTTAGTTGCATTTCAACAGACTCTTGCATTTGTAAGAGTAATTATTTAATTTGGCAAAGAACACAGCACACGCACAGAAAATAGGATGGCTTATATTATACGTGTGTGTGTGGAGACTGGCCATAATCACGCACAGCGACCTTACAGAAAATATAGCACAGAAGAGATGAACAGAAAGAAAGGTGTGCTTAATCCTCTAATTTCTGCGCGTGACCGATCAGAACAAGGATGTCACCGGGTTCATCTGAACATGTAAATGGTTGAAAAAGTAGTGGATTTTACTCGTGCTTGGAGAGCTTGGCGCCATGTGTACGGTAGTTTGTTTTGGTTGTTCCTAGGCGAGCGGTGTAGGTAAGGTTGAACTGTATAGACTATAGAGCAATGTTTGCCAACCTTTTTTGCATCGCGCCTCTTCTATTTATAAATAAAACTTCCACCCCCCTCCCTAATGAAAAATTAAAGCAATACACGTAATTTTAATTCCGTTTATTTATCAATCATAATTATAAAATAAAACTTCGGTGTCCGACCCTAAAAATAATATTACTTAGTATAATTCTTGTTGTTAAGTTGTTGCATCTCACGTGGGCCTTACATGTGGTGATTCGTGTACAAAGTACATGCACGTCACAGTAGTATTCACTGTGTGCGTGTCTACCGGAAAGAGGCCAGAATCTCGCACAATCAAGGGCCACGCGCACTCGAGACTTGCAAGAACTATATTAAAATATGCTAGTGAGATACTTGAGCTTGTATATTCTGAACCAGCTNCTCCCTAATGAAAAATTAAAGCAATACACATAATTTTAATTCCGTTTATTTATCAATCATAATTATAAAATAAAACTTCGGTGTCCGACCCTAAAAATAATATTACTTAGTATAATTCTTGTTGTTAAGTTGTTGCATCTCACGTGGGCCTTACATGTGGTGATTCGTGAACAAAGTACATGTACGTCACAGTAGTATTCACTGTGTGCGTGTCTACCGGAAAGAGGCCAGAATCTCGCACAATCAAGGGCCTCGCGCACTCGAGACTTGCAAGAACTATATTAAAATATGCTAGTGAGATACTTGAGCTTGTATATTCTGAACCAGCTGGTCGAATCTAGGTTCAGTTTTTGCCAGATCTACTGTCAGGTCGCTATCGACGGCAAGACGATTGCGTTGCTTAGTTTTGATCAGTGCCAACCCTGGAAAACCTGTAACACGTAAATAAGTCGAGGAAAACGGAATAAGAGGTCGCAAAGCAAGAGTAGCAACTTTTGGATTAACAAGGAAACGTTTGATCCAAAACTTCTCTATAATCAAAAGATGGAAGTCATCTTTAGTTGTCGAATCTGCCTTCATTTCTAAAAATTCTTCTTAAACCTCCTCTGGTAATTACAAGACATCGACCACAAATGGATNGGAAAACCTGTAACACGTAAATAAGTCGAGGAAAACGGAATAAGAGGTCGCAAAGCAAGAGTAGCAACTTTTGGATTAACAAGGAAACGTTTGATCCAAAACTTCTCTATAATGAAAAGATGGAAGTCATCTTTAGTGGTCGAATCTGCCTTCATTTCTAAAAATTCTTCTTAAACCTCCTCTGGTAATTACAAGACATCGACCACAAATGGATTTCTAGTCATCTGCCATATCGGGGAGTCTGAATCAATGTCTTGATAGTATCGCTCAAATTCTTATTTCAAGGCATGCAAATGAGCTTCTATTTCAGTTTTCAACTCTTCATTCAATAGTTGACTTTTAGTTGCTTATGTAGCGGGAAAAATATATCAAGTTTCCGACAGACACTCTTCGAGTCCAAA
>NQII01000191.1:149936-177533 GCA_002778355.1 Clitarchus hookeri | reverse complement strand
AGATTTAAGTGAGTTTGAACGTGTTATTATAGTCGGCGCACGAGAGATGGGGCATAGCATCTTCGAGGTGAAGATAAAATTTGAATTTTCGCATACGACCATTTCACGAGTGTACCGTGAATATCGGGATACCGGTAAAACATCAAATCTTCGACATCGCTGCGGCCGGAAAAAGATCGTGAGCGAACGGGACAAACGACGAATGACGAGAATCAGAATCATTAAACGTGACAGACGTGCAACCCTTTCTCAAAATGGCGCAGATTTAAATGCTGGGGCATCAACAATTGCCAGCGTGCGAACTATTCAACGGACCATCATTGATATGGGCTTTCGGAGCCGAAGGCCCACTCGTGTACCGTTGTTGACTACACGACACAAAGCTTTACGCCTTTCTGGGCCCCACCAACACCGCCATTGGACTGTTGATGACTGGAAGCACATTGCCTGGTCTAATGAGTCTCGTTTCCAATNCCACCAACACCGCCATTGGACTGTTGATGACTGGAAGCACATTGCCTGGTCTAATGAGTCTCGTTTCCAATTGTATCGGATGGATGGATGTGTAAGGGTATCATCCTTATGAATCCATGGACCCTATATGTCAACAGGGGACTGTTTAAGCTGGTGGAGGCTCTGTCATGGTAGGGGGCGTGTGCAGCTTGCGTGAAATGGACCCCTGATACATCTAGATACCTCTCTGACAGGTGACAGATACGTAAGCATCCTGTCCTATCACCTCTACCCANTGGACCCCTGATACATCTAGATACCTCTCTGACAGGTGACAGATACGTAAGCATCCTGTCCTATCACCTCTACCCATTCATGTCCATTGTGAATTCCGACGGACGTTGACAATTCCAGCAGGACAATGCGATACTCCACATGTCGAGAGTTGCTACGGAGTGGCTCCAGGAACACTCTTCTGACTTTTGACACTTCCATTACCCACCTAAATCACCAGACATGAACATTATTGAGCATATCTAGGATGCTTTGCAATGTGCTGTTAAGAATAGATCTCCACCGCCTCACACTCCTATGGATTTGTGGACTGCCCTGCAGGATTAATGGTTTGAATTGCCTCCTGCATACCTTAAGACATTAGTCGAGTCCATGCCACGTCGTCTTGCGGCACTTTTGTGAGCTCGCGAGGGCCTTACACGATATTAGGCAGGTTTACCAGTTTTTTTGCCTTTTCAGTGTAGTTTCTTATTAGAGTGCCGTTATTACCCTGAACCTTCAATTTTAGCTGATTCAAGGCATCAAACGCATCGGTCAAATAAGGCAATCTCAATTGAAATTCTGCATCGTTGAACATTTGCATAATATCGTTCTTTTCTTTGTAGTCAAGAAAAAGGATGACCTCTTCTTTCAACTCATGAAGGCGTGCCAATATGTTGTCTTTAGACAGCCAGCGCACTTCTGTGTGGAATAGAAGTACTTTGTGTTCTGAATCGAGATCCTTGCAAAGAAAAGTAAATAATCGACTGTTCAAAGCGCTGCTCTCGATGTGGTTAACGACCTTGATTGCCGAGTCTAAAGTCTGGCGTAAGTTTTGTGGCAATGTGTTTGAAGATAAAGTTTGACGGCGAATAACACAATGTGTGCTAACCAGCGTGGGATTCTTTTCCTTGTGTTTTTGACCTAAACCTGATCTTGCACCTATCATTGCAGGGGCGCCATCTGTGTAGAGTCCAATAAATTTATTCGACTGGAANTCGACTGTTCAAAGCGCTGCTGTTGATGTGGTTAACGACCTTGATTGCCGAGTCTAAAGTCTGGCGTAAGTTTTGTAGCAATGTTTTTGAAACCAAAGTTTGACGGCGAATAACACAATGTGTGCTAACCAGCGTGGGATTCTTTTCCTTGTGTTTTTAACCTAAACCTGATCTTGCACCTATCATTGCAGGGGCGCCATCTGTGTAGAGTCCAATAAATTTATTCGACTGCAANGACCTAAACCTGATCTTGCACCTATCATTGCAGGGGCGCCATCTGTGTAGAGTCCAATAAATTTATTCGACTGCAAGTAGTTTTTTTCGATGAATGCATATGTTGAAGCAAATATGTCGTCAGCTTTAGCACCTGCTGTCAAAGATTGGAAGTACAAAATTTCTTCTTCAATCTGATCCTTGTTGATGAATCGAACGTAGACGATTAACTGTGCACAGTTACTGATGTCCGTAGATTCATCACAACTTATGGCAAAAAATTGCAATGATTTTACTTTGTTTATTTTTTGGCACTTTATGTCTGCAGCAATATCATCGATTCTACGCATGATAGTGTTACTGGAAAGAGAAATCGATTTAATTTTTTGTTCCGATTCTTCTCCTAATATTATCTGCGTGGCCTTTAGTACACGTGGCTTGCTTGATTAAGTCTTCTCCAATGGTGTGTGCGCTTTTTTTTGCTTCGCTATCAAAAAAGTTATTTCAATTGAGACTTTTAGATGCTGTGACACGCCTTTGTGACAACTTCCTGACTTATCCAATCTCATGCGCTTGAGTGTTTCTGATTTGGAATAAAAAACTCCTTTGGTTTGGTTATTATAGTAGAGTGTTGTTGACTCTAGTGCCTTTGAAGACGATTAGGCCTCATGGCGTCATTGCTCAAAACTTTCAAACATATTACACGCTGAGGTAATTGTACTCCGTCTTTTTCAATGTAGGTTAATCCAAACTTAATATAGTCTTCAGAATACTTTCTCTTTTTCGCTGCCAAGTTTCTGCTGCAACAAAAAAATTTAAGATAATTTAAAAACTTAATAAAGTTTTAACTAAAAACTAACTAAACAAAAAAAGTTACTTAAACGAAACATAGTTACAGTGGTATAAACTTAATTTATAAAAAATGGAAATGATTACTTATTAAAATACACTATTTAACCCTTTGAACGCCAAACGCCGCGCATCAGAAGTGTACTCTCTACGCCAAACCAATTATTTACTAATAACTACCTACAATACTTACTGTAATAGATTTTTCATGTATGAAGATGTTATACCATGAATAACTTATCAAATAAATGTTTTCATAGAAGCATTCATGAAATCTAATAAATTAAATTATCAAGTTAACAAACTATTTGACAATCAAAACTTTATTAAAATATTTTTTATCGAACAAAGTGCACCCGTAAAACGAGAATGTCGTCACCACTTGTCGCCTGAGAGCGACAATGGCGTACGGCTTCAAATAAAACACGGTTATTTTAGGGATATGATAAGCATTCAAAAATTAATATCGAAACTATTATATTACAGAAACTCCTCTTCTCCACGGCAACTTCTAATTGTATTGATGATCTGCCCGTGTACAAAAGATCCTTTTTCAGGCCTGAATTTTTCTGATTCAAATGCCACTAAACTAGCAAAATATTTTTATAATATAGGGAGGATTTATCATTTTTGTTTNTGAATTTTTCTGATTCAAATGCCACTAAACTAGCAAAATATTTTTATAATATAGGGAGGATTTATCATTTTTGTTTGATTTTTTTTATGTATTGTATTACTGGTATTCATAATAAAGCAATACTAATTCCTTAGCCCCTCTTCTGGCAGGATTTGATAACAATTGATTTGTCATTGTTCCCTGCCGCCATCTGGATTTGCCACTTGAAGGATTAGTAGACGTATTGATTGCAGTGATTTTATTTAAATTAGCACAANTTGCCGCCATCTGGATTTGCCACTTGAAGGATTAGTAGACGTATTGATTGCAGTGATTTTATTTAAATTAGCACAATGTTCTTGTAAATTGTATACGCTTAAATACCCTCATCACTTGAGTCGTTTCGAAGCGACAATGACGTCTAGTGAACGTAATTTTTTAAGCGTATTCGTCGCCTAAAACAAATTCGAATTCCTAAATTATACATCAAGGATCAAGCTTAAACTTTATTCAGTCAAATTAAGTGACCTATAGAGAAGAAGACAAAACACGTAATAAAAATCCTTTTACCGATTTTCTATATATCAGAGTGTAAAGTAACCCATATATTTGTCGCCTAATCTCGTCGTTGGTGTTTTAGAGGCTGATTACGTTTGTCGCTTGTAATCGTCGTTGGCATNAAAAAAAAAAAAAAAAAAAAAAACGTGTACAACTCAGTGCACAAAAAAATAGTAAAACATCTCTGGCGATCTCTATTTTAATTTATAATTAATGAACAAGCGCTGCTTGCATTAGGTATACGAAATAGCTCTCTCTCTTATTATCTCTCCTGGAGTGCAGATTTTTCGTCTTTATTTTTAGGAGAGGATACTATTTAGTAAACGAACGTTTTGCTGCTGTTCCAAGTTTAAATTCGCGTTACGATACGCTGCATAACGTGTCGTTATGCGACTTTGAAATTCTATCCGAGGCGCGCCCAAAGAAGTTTCACTTCTAAAATTTTAGTGTAGTTATAATTCAACTCACCTTCAACGGCAAATTTTTAGGTTAAAATTATTAACTTTGCGACACTTCGCGGGCTTTTTTAGCTACTGTAATTGTTATAAATTGTGCGTGCGCGATGGCGTTGTATACCAGACTGATCTTTGGCAGGGCGGGGAAAGTAGCACCGTAGGACATGGCGGGCGCGGGGGACGGCGGACGGAGCGATGGCAATTTAAGACAATGGGCTTGACGAGGCGCGAGGACAGTAAGGAAAGCAATCAAATGATTATGGCGTCCCCCCCCCCTTTTACGGTTTCACTACGCCCCTAAAGGGGGGCGTGCCCCTACGGTTGGGAAGTGCGGGTATATAGTGTAGCATTAGTCGGTTTTAGTCCGTATTTCTACATATCACAACTTGGGCAACAAAGTAAACATCAAGCGATCAACATAATTTTTTTTTATTACCGGTGTTACCAACAAACACGCACAATTTACCGAGCATAAGTTTACTTTAATTAACAATGACTATTTTGTTTAAATTTGTGCCGTGCTTGTGTTCTCTGCTGTTGCACGTGCTGTGCGTATGCTAAATAAATTGTCAGTTGTAGCCCAGCATTTACTTGCGTTAAAAGTAGGTTAACATGAGCCCAAGTCACGTGGCTGCGACAATCGTAGTTTCTAAAAAAAAGCAGTTCAATGTTTGGATTGGACGCTGGTTATACTACGCATCTCACGTACGCGGTGCACCATACTATTCCTTGTACGGTAGCCACGACAGCTTTTCGCAGCGAGGGTAATCATCGTGTCGTCATCGAAATAGGGCGTGGTTCAAATTATAAGATTCTCTTCTGACATTTTGAGGGATGGGAGAGTCGAAAGTGATTGTCATTGCATAAGGGGGAGGATACAGGGTTATGCAAGAGGGAGGGCAGCTATGGTTGTAATGCCTGAGCTGAACATTCTTAAATAATATTTCGTCACAACAAATCCATAAATTTCCGAAAAGAATGGTGTCAGGATGTAGAAAATGGTGAAATTGCCACNTAATATTTCGTCACAACAAATCCATAAATTTCCGAAAAGAATGGTGTCAGGATGTAGAAAATGGTGAAATTGCCACAAAAATTGCCACTTTTGTACGCCGGAACTTGCACGAGACATACTGAACTTGCACGTAACTAATATAACGGTTGAACTTTACCCCATATAAAACGTATTCATTCAACACTCCGAAATCCATGTACTTAATTACTCTCTGTGTAGTAATTATAATGGTCGCCGTGGTAACAACGTCNTAATATTTCGTCACAACAAATCCATAAATTTCCGAAAAGAATGGTGTCAGGATGTAGAAAATGGTGAAATTGCCACGAAAATTGCCACTTTTGTACGCCGGAACTTGCACGAGACATACTGAACTTGCACGTAACTAATATAACGGTTGAACTTTACCCCATATAAAACGTATTTATTCAACACTCCGAAATCCATGTACTTAATTACTCTCTGTGTAGTAATTATAATGGTCGCCGTGGTAACAACGTCNCATTCAACACTCCGAAATCCATGTACTTAATTACTCTCTGTGTAGTAATTATAATGGTCGCCGTGGTAACAACGTCTGAACAACGAAGAAAAGGCTAGGCCTAAGTCTCGTCTGTGTACGAAGGTTTGGAACTGTTATAATTTTCGGTACAAAACGTAATTTTATCCTAAATATTGTCACATAGATTGTAAAAATATTTGAGAAGTTTTTGTGAGTTCTTAGAATTGTTTTCATGTGTCCCAGTTACCTTCGGTAGGCTCCATAAGAATTGGTTTAGGAAGGATGTTCATCGTATATAAAATAAGTTGAAAAAAAGTTACAATATGTTAGGTAGAATAAAAACACTCAAGTTAAAAACCGACGAACTTAATTATGTGCATTTTTGAAATTATGAGTCAGTTGCATTTTACTATTATAAGATAAACCTTGCAGCTTACCAAGTAAATTCTAATAATACATTGGAAAAAGAGTGTTATCTAAGTTTCATCTTAAGTGTAATTCTTATGGGGTCTGTGCAATTCACTCAAATATTCTTAGGTTTTCTGTGTTTGTTGTATGTATCTTGTAAAACCAAAGTTAGGTGTAAAACCAGCTATCAACGAAAATTATATTAAAAAGAGTGCTGATTGGACTGGTAAAATAGTTTTGGCATAATTAATTCAACCTATATTTTGAGAGATATTGTCAGAAAAGTGGTATTATTATAGCGCGCTTGTAGTTTTTGTGGGCATATTATAGAAAGCTTTGCTTCGTGCGAATTCTTATCAATTATGTGGTCTTAAGAATAAATACATTTCATTTTAGAAATTATGTTCCTGTGATAATGAATAATTTGCCATAATCGCTTCACGTGACAGTTTATTCAATCGAGTGCCACGAACACACGCAGTGTATACCTTCGTAACAGTTTTTTCTATAAACGAACTACATATCACGTTTTTCTTTTTAAGCCCGTTCAAGTGCCAATTTTTTTCCCCTACATTTTGCGGATATTGTATGGCTTCGTGACATTATATCAATGATAACTTTATAAAAATACCAAATAATTTGAAAAATTACTTTCATGTTTTGAGCGCAAATATGAAACTTTCAACTTATAACATCGATTCCTTTAAGTTTCAGAAAGATATATTGATAAAAAGTGATGCTAGTCTGTGGTGAGCCCCACAGTTGTGCGCCAAATTAANTTTAAGTTTCAGAAAGATATATTGATAAAAAGTGATGCTAGTCTGTGGTGAGCCCCACAGTTGTGCGCCAAATTAAATTGATGTATGATACACTAACTAGCGTTGCGCCCCACGCCCGGGCGCCACTTTAACTTGACGTATTTAGGCCCCACNTTTAAGTTTCAGAAAGATATATTGATAAAAAGTGATGCTAGTCTGTGGTGAGCCCCACAGTTGTGCGCCAAATTAACTTGATGTATGATACACTAACTAGCGTTGCGCCCCACGCCCGGGCGCCACTTTAACTTGACGTATTTAGGCCCCACAGTTGGGAAGCCGCTTTACTTGACGCTATATCGCCTCTGTGGAAGACAGAGTGGCTTATAGTGTCGTTGTTAATGTCCCCAGGCACCGACTATATGACGCCTGAAGGTTAAGGGGTTTGCAATAATTTAGTCTTTTACTGTTGTATTTTGAAGGACGAATATATTGTCTCGAATTCAACACAAATGAAATACATCAGCACTGGAGAGGTGTGGTACTGTGATAATTTGGTTACTCGGATTGACTGCTAACGACTTCGCGATGGAGGGGGGCTTCTCTTGACGGTGATTGTATACTTAGCTCTTGCAGCGGGTGCTGTAAGCTGTGGTGGGTGATCTCCGGCGATGGGCGGCCTTTGGCAAAGGCCTGTAGGTGCTGCTGTCTCACTCGCCCCTAGTTTACTCTCGTCAGCTATTTCTTCCGTGGTGCGTATATTTTGAGTTTAGGCGAAATACACCTGATTATTTGGGTGATATCGCGGGCGGGCTAGAGGCGTACGGTGGTGAAGGGGACAGCAGGATGCGCAGCAAGTCACGTGTAACTGCGGTCCAACACCTGCCTCGTGCCACGTGTCGCCTGGTTATGCGGGGGGCAGCGTCGCTCTATTATCCCTAAACCGTCACACGACAAAAGTTTAGTTTCAACTAATGTAATAAAGTCACAAGAGTGTCACGGCAATTTATTTGGAATCTGGCACTTGGTTTACCTGTGTTGAGGATTTGACTATTAGTTATGTTGACTTCAAATTTTGTCTCGGAAGTTAAAATTGGAATACGGGCGAACAGCATACCAAATTGCAAAGAAAAGGATCTCGTGATATTCTGATGACAAGGACAATAATTTTGAGCTGCAGCCTTGTTTAGTTCAAAAACATATCTAAAATTCCTAGTGTCCCTTTTATTAGTTTCACGAAGGTAATTTTACGCATATTTCATACTTTTTCGTGAATATTATTTCATGGCACAACAAAAAATTAAGATATATGAAAAAACGTAGGAAATAATTATAATTACAAATTATAATTATAAAAAAAATAAAAACTCTTGAACGCCTGTGAATAGTGTGTTCCCTTTCCGGATTTAGTCTATACCCAGAATATAATCCAACAAAGCCGTCGAAAACAAAACTAACCACGTATTTTCCCAGCATTTTCTGTTGCCTGGCACATGGACTAGGAAAACTCCGCAGAGCACGTAAGCACATCTTCCCGACCATTCCGGCGGTCTGCTAGACGCGACAGTGCTGCTCCTAGCGTTAATTTGCATCTCTCATATCACACTTGAAGTTACTGCATTGCATTAATGTGTTTCCAGCAACGTAATTACAAATTCTACTGCAACGTCACTAGACGTGTTAAGTGATGTGTGGATATTTTATAGGTCCCGCGTACGGCTCCAGATTATGTAATGTAACGTAACTACGACAACAACGTATACAGATGTTGATATCGTGTAGAGGTGTGGAGACAGATATATGATAGAACAACACTCACAAATGACGCAACAAAACACAAATATTAAAGATAAGATTTTCACTAGGAAAAATATCTACTTGCTACTGGATATCACAACTCAGCAGAGATTTTTCAAGCAAAGTGTGAAATTTAATTAGTATTCTTGTAACCAAATTATTTCTGATATGAAATGGGTAACCAATTTGGAAACAAGATTATATTTATGGCCTCAGCAACACTAACTAGCCCCTCTCGTGGCTGATATATTCCATTAACTTAAGCCTGTAAATTAGATTTTAAACTTCCAGAATAAAAATTAATATATTTGGCTCTCTTCTCCAGACTAGCTCAGGTTATTACGCAAACAGATAATGTCTGGGTGTTCGTAGCTGAAGTAGCTAGGGTCAGTTCAAGTTAAACATATCCCGTCTCTGCTTCTTAAAAAAATAATTCTTTGACTTAGCTGATGATAAATTAATTTGAAGAAATCTGGACGTTCTTGAAGTTCTGGGCTATCTAGTCGTCGGCTGCAGCATCCCCCTGGATGCAGCAGGAAATTTCCTCGCGAGTTTCTCTAATTAGGCTCTTGGGCCTTTAGTGCTAATACAGCCCCAGCACATTAAATCACACCGCGGTTCGCGATAGTTCGACCTAATCAAACCTGGAAAATTATGCAGGCGGCGACGGATACAGGTCTGCTTCTCGTATTCTTGCTCTCGCGTCATCGTCCTCTTCGACACTCCTGTTTACAGGTGCGAACTCGTGTCCTTCGATTAAAACTAAATTAAAAATATCTGCGGACTGAACCCACGCGGGTCAGCGTCCTTCCGTCGAAAACCAAAATGGCTAAAATTCTCATTCAAAAACTTAATTAAATAACGCCGTCGGAAACTGACTAATCACGAGTGTGCTAGAGGCAAGGAAATCAAAACGTCACTTAGTTACCATGGCAACGGATCAACAACTGCTCAGAAATTAGAGCCTTCCAAACACATTACAAAAATAAGAAGTTACTGATAGTGATAACTAATGAGCCTACTTTCCTCTTCATGGGCGCAAGTAAGTTTGAGTGAAGTTCTTGAAAGTTTAGATGGTAGGTAGGCGTTGACTTCTCATTGACAGTAATATCATTAGAGATGAAACTAGAAACATGTGAAACAGTACAAAGACACATTTAAAATACACGAGGTTACCTGGGATTGGAATTCATAAAAACTCATAAAATTACGCTAGCTTGCAATCGACTGCAGCACGGAGGTAGGATTCGGAGCATCAACTTATGATGTAATCAGTGTAATGTTTAGAATGATAGGGTTCACTAACCTGAAATATTTACTCCGCCGTCATTTCGAAAATAAGTGCCTGAGCCACATAAGTTTTCATGGCCGACCATAGCTCTATTTGTGAAAAATGTTTATGGAAATCGGTTGATTGGCCTCCGAGATATGGCATAAAAATATTATAATCTTAAATGGGGCTATCTTACAAAATTGCTTAAAAAGAGTACACGATGTTTGTAATAGACAATGACAGCATAAAAAGTTTGATTAAAATTTTTAAATGGATATGGCAAACATATGGAAATATTTATATGGCCGCCATTTTTAAAATTATTATTTGACCCCATTTAAATAATGTAACTTTCTCGAGATATGGCATAGAACCTCTATTGATCATGTGATGATCTTCATAAATAGAGGATAAAAAGTTTATATATTAGCACATTCGATTATTGTCATGGATACAATATACAAAGTAAAATTTAAATCTGTTTCATAGTTTTGTAGATATAGCACACTACGCTAAAATGTTTGTATGCGTGCCATTCAGAAAATAAGAGTCTTGCATTTTCTAAAACATATTAATTAATATAGCCCACCACAGTAAAATATCTTTGCCAAATTTGAAAGAAATCGGTTGATTGTTTCCTGAGATACGGTATAAAAACTATATTATTTCATTTGGGGCCATCTTACAAAGTGGCGGAGAAATGAGGCTTTGCATAGACAATTTTGATGGATATAACTAATACTGTCGGCATACAAAGTTAAGTAGAAATTCGTTTTGCAGTTTCGTAGGTTTTGCACATATAGCTACACAGACACGTAGACACATGCACACGTAGGCACATGCACACGTAGGCACATGCACACGTAGGCACATGCACACATAGGCACATGCACACATAGGCACATGCACACATAGACACATGCACACATAGACACACACATACACACATGGACACACACATACACACATGGACACACATACACACACATGGACACGTAGATACATGGACACGTAGACACATGCACACATAGGCACATGCACACATAGGCACATGTACACATAGACACACACATACACACATGGACACACATACACACACATGGACACATGGACACAGGAAAGTGATCAAGCCTTTTTTTNACACACACATACACACATGGACACACATACACACACATGGACACATGGACACAGGAAAGTGATCAAGCCTTTTTTTCCCTTAGGAAAGTAGGCTAACAACAGACTGGAATGATATAGGAATGTGTTGTGCAACAATATAAAAATTGAAAATCATGCGAGCAGTGAATTGACATACCAATTATTGTAATTAATGTGCCAATTAAAAATAATATGTGTGATATCAGATTACGTCTTGAAAATACAAAAGTAAATAAATAATTAAAATATGCATATGGCCCGAATTTACGACGTTACAGTGTCGTATTACAAACACTGAAAATGAATACATGTACAAAATAATTTCTAAATACGCTGGGGAGAACGTTGTAAACACTAAGAGTGCTCGGGGCGCGGTGGCTGAGCGGCTAGTCTTCTCGCCTTCCACCAGTGCGAACCGGGTTCAATCTGCGGCCGGGTCACTCCCGGATCTTCGCTTGTGGGAATCGTGCCGGACGATGCCGCTAGTCGATGGGGTTTTTTTTTCGGGATCTCCCCGTTCATTGCGGCATTGTTCCATACCTCGGTCACCTTCATCGGCTCTCAATACCTCGCTGTTAGGAGCCACCCAAATCTCTTCACTCACTGAGTGCTGCAGTCTGTCGACGTAGTCGCTCGAATTCCTCGAGTTATAGGCACAGGCTATGCCATAACGACATCCCGTATATTTATTAAGACATTGACATTAGGACCGACACAATTGATACAAGCATTTCAAAAACTCAACACAGTAATAGAGACACGAATTAAACTCCATTTAAATCAATACGACAAGCTACAATCGCGCATAACGATAAGTACGTCCCTAAACATAGTATTAGTAACAAAAAAAAAGAGCTCGCCCTGGTTTAAACTCTGCTTGTTAGTATTGCTGTGTATCGGTGTTTCGCCGATCAGAAGCCCCGGATGGTCTAATACGTTGTCAAGTAAGAAAATGGTTTAGGAGTAAAACAAGTTTGTTTATTGACTATCCCCCGAGTAGATATTTTCTTTTGTTTATTTCGGGAGCATCGCAATCACGAATGTTTCCGAATGTTTTTAGTAATGTCAACAAGGAGAGAAATTAATTTCGTATTTTAAAACTCTTAGCTGTATCGAAAATAATTNCGTATTTTAAAACTCTTAGCTGTATCGAAAATAATTTTTCCCAAAACGTTATCATCTACGCCAACCTTAATTTATTAGATGCAAAATTCAGCAACATTAACTAATGTCAATATTATGTATATATATAGTAGCAAGGTCACTTATTTAACAATAAAACTTGACGCAAAATTTTTGTTGCCAAATGGCACGTGTTGATTTGTGTAAAGACAAGCTAAGTGATAAACACATCTAAGTTACTTTCTAAATACTGTTACTATTTCAGAAATGACTCACCACATATTATTCATGTTTTGTTTTTTAAATTATTTTTCTTCTAGCCGAAAATTGCCTACCGCTAATCGATACAAACATAAATAATTCATGTGGTGTGGTTGTGTACGTTTTGTATCCGTGTGTGGTTTTCATTTTGCCCATTCCATGTTATCCAGTGGTTAACACACACAGTTTTTCCAAGCAACTGTTTGAAACAAAATTAAATATAAAAATTATTCATTTTCCCCCTCCCTAAACAGCAGTTGTTTATTCATCAGTTTTCAAAAATCGAACCATAATTATACAATTTTGCGTTAATGTAGCTTATATTTTTGCATATAGTATTACATTAAATGGGCCATAGTTGGTTTTTTTTAATCAAAAGACTGCAGTGGAAATATTTTTAGAGCGCTCCCACGCATCGTTGAACCCTTAATTCACGCCTGTACGGTTCCGATTTTTGAGAACTATTCGATATTTATAATAAAGTTCGCTACGTTTTGGCTGCAAGCTTCGTCCTAGTATCCTCGTACAGCTGATTTTTGGTCATTGGCTTTGAAGCTGAAGGCCAGAACGGATGCGTGGGATTATTTTAAACATCAACGGTCGCTGAAACTTATATCAGAAGTATAAAAAAACAATACCGGTTTCGCATGTTCCGATATAATGATGTTCATAAACTCCCTTGCATTTTCGTGTCCGCACTACGCACGCGTGTTGTATAAAANAAATGTTTGGTAGCTGTTTATCAGATAGGCCTACAGTTTACCGGTCCATCCGTACATGTTGTGATTGGTTGTGCCTTTCCTAACAATTCTTATCCAAAACTACTCTGCACCGAGTAGTCACACTTCCTTTATAATTATTCAGAAGTATACTTGCTGAAACTCTGTATCGGACTGATTCGATAGTCTCTCGTGGGAGTGAATTCCCACCAACGAGGTGCAAACAAAACCACCTGTGTATTTAAACAGCACATCGGCAAGGTACAACAGAATAATTTTGTCCGCCGTATAGTCGAAACTCCAGAACGTGACATTGAGGACCCGTGCCACATTACTAACGTGGGGTAGTGCGGTAGTCTTTCAACGTGTGGCCACCCTTAACGGCAACGCTTGTAGTACCAAGGGCTCTTAAAACACGTGGATGGGGGTACACGTAGGTCCTACGTACCTCCTTCGACCAAGACGCCTTCCACCATGATCATATTAAATTATGTTAGTTGGACTATACCCACTCCGTTTTTCTAGCCGTAGGTGGAATACGTGATAGAGTGCGTCTGATATATGTGCAGAACGACTCTTCTTGTTTGATCAGTAGTTTTTTTGTGCAAATAGCATTATCAGAAACAACGTAGATAGGGTTTTAGGTTAAAACATTGTTTGTGGAAATAAAAAAGTACTTTAAAGAGGTTTTTATTTATACCCCTCTTCCAACCTGGTTTTTGTGCAACTAATATATATACATATATATATATATATGTATATATATAAGGTAAAGTAATTATTAAATATAAAAGGTGCATTACTGCACACATGTTTATGACGTCATTAACAACGATGAACACTCAAGGATTACACATATTTGTTAGATAATAGCATGCAACCCCCTATTTCTTTTTTATGAATGGGGATGGTATTACCCAACAACCATTCGTATATTTCAGCTCTTGATTCAAAACAATAGTATTTACGGAATTGCTTTTACATGCCAAGTGTTATTATTTTGGATAAAACAATTTGAAATATCGATTTTCAAGGGCACTACCTCCCTTACTAATTACTGCAGGGGACATGTCGTATAATGTTCCTTATCTCATTTTGCATATGAAATCACCTTACAGTGTTTGTACCTGTAGTTCAGGATCATCTTGTATATTCATCGTTCAGTTTTTTCCCCCCAATGAATATGTATCTTTTTTAGGGCTATTCGTCCGGACTAGCGGAATAATATCACAACCGTTTTTAGACGCTTTAAGCCAGTGTGTTTTTTTTAGGAAACTTTAGCATTTTGAGAGATAACACCGTAAGTCGTAAAATTAAAACATGAATTAACAATTTATGATGTGAAACATTCTTAGGTCATGCCGGATCAGGTAGATTCGAAATCTGCGAATGGTTTAAACTGCATTCGTTTTCAGGCATTTTGTGCGTTTTTCAGTGATTTCTCTTCCTCGCTACAGAATTTCTCTGGTACCGAAAAATAAATTCCGATTATTTGAAATTCGATCTTTCACCTCATTCAGCCAAGTGTTAAAATAATGGCGTGGTATGACCAAGCTGCCGTGTGAACCCTTGTTCCGTTAGGGAGGCATGGATGCAAGAGCAGAGGTATGGCGATAAGCGAAAAAAACAGAGGCCTGCAGGCGCTTGCCCCGCGGAAATTGTCCGTTAATCGGGGAACAAAAAAAATCCCAAGGGGAACCTCATTAAATCCAGGGGGTTGCCCTTCCGAACACCCTCCGGGGCGTGCCCTCATATCTCTCCGCCTCTGACCCCTTCGCCCCTCCGTACCCCCTCGCAACTCTTGTCGCTGTCGAGGATTTAAATTAACCCGGCTGATTAATGATTGAAACTGGGAGGGGTGCGGGTAGGGGTGAGGTTCTTTGTGGCGTGGTTATTGGCCGGCCGCTCATCCCCTCCCCCTTCTCCGCCGCCGCTTAGGGTGACCCCGCCCTGACGCGTCAAGGAGCCTGGGAGGGATGCTGGCGCTTAATCTCTTCTGGAACAACTTTGTTGCCGAGTTAGAGTGGAAAGAGCTCGTCACTTAGTAGCGCGCTGAAGGCGCTCCTATAACTGTGGTTCTCTGTATATGGGTCGCGAGCCAAACCAGTGCTATAATGGACGTTTATTAGGGTGGTTGTACAGTCTCGGACATGATTTTGGTTCTAGTGTACAGAGTATTACAGGGAAAATAAAATATTTATGAATATACTGCACGTACTTGAAGGTTGAAACATTTAGAAAATAAAATAATTTTGGCTGTGTCAGGAGCGAGCTGATTGGAATGTATATAACAAATGTTATTGGGTTAATTTGTTTTAACTATCTCAGTGCAGTTAGTTATCTGAACACGTTGTTACAATATTAAAAACATGTGGCATCTCTGCTAAAGTGTTGTTGAAGTGTGGGGAAACTGCTCCATACCCTTCGAAGTGTACTTTCGAGTACTTGCTACGGTTAACCCGATACGTTGTTTGCGCTGAAGCTGTACTAGATTTTGATTAGTTTCCGTGGCTTATGGCTTCACATGTAGCCGTGCGGCAATTGACATTCCTCTTGGTTATGATGGAGCTTCGCCCGACGATTGAAGCCACTTTGTGCGACATCACGAGTAATGCAACCGTGAGCAAGATATGGCAAAACAACGGATAGAATACAGAACTGGAGGATAAAATTCGAAACTTCTCTACATTGTGTAGAGCAAAGGCCATTAGTTTATTTTATTTTATTTTATTTCAGCCTACTACGACGAATCGCGTCAACTCAATTGGTAGATATTGTATTTCTATTTCCTCCGCCAGTATACATATGTTACTAAGGAAAAGCAAGACAGATGCGATCGTCTTAATTACTACCGCAGACTCGTATTACTTTGATATATCGAGCTGCAGCAGTTGTAAATATTAAATAAAAAGCGCCGGTGAATTCGCGGGTGTTTCAAAGTATTTTGGTTGGGTAGCGACGGTTTATTTTCTTACAAAAATTCTCTGATATGTTCGATGCTTTTATTTTGTTTGGAAGCTTATAGAAAACGGTGTGTGTTGCGAAAGCTTTTATACGAATACACGATGGACAAAACACAGTTTAGGGAAAGAACAACATGGCCAAATTTAAGCAGCTTTAGATATCAGTAGTTGGCCTAACATGGTATGTGATAACATGCGGAAACATACACACACACACCATTCATGTAGTAAATGTACTGTGCAAACTATGATTTTAATTTAAGATTTATATCGACCGTACTGAAGGTATTTTCAGATGTAGTTCCTGCACCGCCATGTTACACCTGAAATCACGCATAGCATTATCCTCTTTATTTTATTAACAATGTTAAAAACATAATTTTTTTCTCCTGTTTACCCTCTCCTACTCCCCCACTAATACCTTCATGGAAATGAGTTTATTTTGATGCCGATTTCGTGTTCTATAAATTTCTAGCGTTATCTTGTACAACGGTCGAAGGTCGTCCAGCTGTCATAAGCTGTATTGCAGGTTTTAAGAGAAGCATATTTGTGTAAGTTGTAACAAAAGAGTAATTCATGGCTTTAGTATAATTCTTTGTTAAGGGAAATTTATTTCAATTATATATATAAATAAAGTAAATACGTATACATAAAATAAAAAACTTCCCTCCCATAAAATTGTTTATTTCATTGCGTCAGGAACAATTGCATATACATGTACCACAATTTTCGAAGTAATTATTTGTATTTATTGTAATACGTATTTCGAAGTGTAGCTTTAGTTATTTTGCACTATGAAAGTCTTTTGCGCGATTAAAAATAATATTTAAGACTTTACTTCCATCCTGAGATTGCCATTCCTTTCATGAGAGAGGTGGTTTAAACATACATGTATAAATTCATGGATTTATGAACTCAGCGTGTATGAGGGACTAGAAATTCCAGATCCATTGCAGCTTGAGTCTTATAACCGCCACCTACCCCTTGACTAACTACGCCATCTTCGCTGCCTTCTAACCATCACTTCCACCCCCACAACCACCCCCACCACAATGTAACCACTACCCATAGTGACCAGGCGCAGACAGACCCTCAGTAGGGAGCAATCAAATCACTACTTGCTACTGTTAATTTTGCGTGGTGGTTGTGATGTGTATCGTACTCTGCTCAGCAAGACACCGGCTCGCCCGTCTTGCCCCACGCGCCGCTTTGGATGGCCCGTAAACATCCTCCGTGATTTTTCTCATTACATTTCTAAGCCTTGAGAACACCTGGCCGCGTGAGTACACCTACGAAAACAGACAGCCTCACCACCTTGCTGTGGAGTCCATTACATACAAGTTAAATTTATTCTAATGAAATACTAGCCTTAAGGAATAGAATGGCTACGTAAGTTCGGCAGTTCGGTGCATAAGAGGCACCCATTTCAGTCACACAACTCGGCACCAACAAATGGCGCCCCCTTACTACTTTGTGGAAATCCATTCCATTCCCATGAAATCTATGACACTGGTTACCAACGACGTCATGTCTCAGGTTTCTGAAACTTTTTTTTACGGTCTACACCAGCTATTGCTGCTATAACTGTATACTTTCCCTTAGCAGGAAAATGAGGGTGGTGGTGAAGGGGCCGCTCACCATTGCTCTCTGTTATCCGCAAGTAGCAGGAACAGATCTTGGGTCGCTTCAAACTAGAGGCTGTGTACGTCCTTGTGGGCGCGCGTCTGGCACTTCTCGAATACTGTGGCCAACAGCAGCTCGAATACGTCAATTTTCAGAAGTGGAAAGTCGGAAAGGCATGCAACCAATCCCACCTATAGGAGTCACAGTTGCTCCCCCTGGTTATGTACGCAATGTCATTATTCTTGTAAATTGAATATATTTCGTGACTTGAATATCCGGGAAATTGAATTGTAGAGTTTATTCCTGTAGAACAGCTAACAAGAATTAAACGTGTAGATGGTAACTGATGGTTTTTCTTGTACGAATGAATCACTACCGTTGAAGAACATCGTGATTAATTCGGAGTGTGTTATAGATTTTGAAAATTTTGTAATGAATTTTTTACACACAAGAAAAAAATATGAAAACTTGAGGTCGGACAGCTCCTTTTTGTGCCGTGTCATCTTCACGTGTTACACCTGTAAAGTTACTAAATATACTGATGCCCAGTTGAGGGTTGACATTGTGGTCGGAGACGAGCGAGTTTACACTGACGAAGTTGGCACCTGGAAAAGCACACAGTGACAAAGGAGAATTTGCTCTTTGCCATGTCGATGTGGACACGCTTACTGACTGGTATTTCTCGCGGTGTTGAAGTGTGGTGCCGTGCCCACGGGGACCCACCTGTCCCGAGTTACAACCCGGCAGTACGTCGAAACTCGCCGTGTTTACACGCTTATGGCACCTCGCGTGGGCGGACGTCGGAGCGCATGGCAAATGCTGCAGTTTTAAGGTCGGTTTACGATGATAAACGTGTACGTAATGAACGTGTACGTATCAATATGAAAGAAGGTACTTTTACGAAACGGTTTACGGACATCGCCTACGTGTCCTGTAGGGACATCCTCGGTGTGTAGACGTGTAGGAATTGGCGATATTTTATTTGGTGTCTTGTACGTAAAGTCTTAGTCAGTAGAATCAAAGCCGTAAAGAAGAATAAGAACTAATATAAAGTATTTATTTAAATATGTAATTCCTACAAGAAAACTTAACTTTTTCGTTTTCTTTTACATCTTTAAAAATATGACAAAATTATTATATTTGATAATACATCACTACTTCACCAAAATAAAGTTAATTTCTAGTAGAGTGCGATTGACTGAGCATAAAACGTGTACATTCATTGTGAACCACACATTTATGTAAACGTTCTATGAATACGTCTCTTACGTACACGAAATTGATCGTGAATCAACCTTTAGACATTGTCGTTGGCCGGAACGCACATTTTCAGTGTAAGCTTGCTTTGGCTTGCCCGTAAATTTATTCCCTCTAACAGTTCGGCGTCTCAGAAACTAACAATATAATAGCATTGAATTCGTAGAAGTTGTTTTGATGCGGTGTAACGTGCCCCAGAATTGCTGGCGGAATCGATTGTCATCTTGGTTTACGTTTCTGTGGGATAAGCGCTGGAAACTGGAATATTTGGTCCACAATGCCGACAGATTCCACTAACAGAGTGTAGAATGAAAAAATGCGCACTGAAAAGACATGTGTACTGGCACGTTCGATAAAGAAACTGTGCATTATTCGGGATGTTCACGGGACCACTCACTTATGATACGAAAAAGGCGTGGTTACCTCTATAAATTATTATTTTTGCTTGGGGTTCTCTTCAACAGTTCGCTACTACAGAGAAGCATTTAAAGCACGCTTATGTGTATGTATAAATGCAAGTGTTTTTAGTGGTATCGATTTTTGTAATAGTGAAAATGGCTAACTCGGATGTCTTCAAAACGATTTGTATGTGTAAAAATTATGGTCGAAGAATTTTTGAAATTACATAAAAAAAGTAATTTATTCTTCTATCTCTATCAGACTATAAAATATTTCCGTCTCATCCGTTATGTTAATAAAGCTGCACGAATGTATGTCTATGTCGGCTCAATGTCTTGTGCACAGATGCGATTAAGGATATGAAAAATATTCCAATGTCGCTTCTTGCCGCAAACGCGAAAAAAAATAGCCAAAAGTGTGCAGGTATTTACATTCTTAAGTAACCATTTGGCTAGAATAAGACTGAAAGTGCCTCGTCTTATTCTTCTGAGAAAAAAAAAACTGGACGTAGTAAAATACATGCAAACAACATGATTACGAGGACAATTGTGTTATTGGAGGATTCGTAAATTGCGTTCCTCTGTTTTGGAAGGAGACACATTTTTCCTAATCTTGGAGCTTATCAAACGTGAACAGACAACACGGGCCATAGATTGGAATAGGGTGAAACAGTGGTGGCCTGTAGGAAGTAACCATCCCAGCAGCCGCGTGCAACGATTTCGGAAAACAGCGGGAAACTGAAATCAGAGTGAGGTTTGGAATCCACGTATTCCCGAAAGCTAGCAACACATGTGTTAGATGAAGATGNCTAGCATATGTAGTGTGCTACTTGTTCGTGGTACTCACTGCGGATCGCGCCTCTTGCACGCGAATTCGAAATCTGACGGTATTTGTAATTTCGTGCTCCGAGCGCGTTGCGAAGTGCCGTTCTGTGCTGTTTGGGAGTGTAGTCTGTGGGATGTATTGAATAATGGGGTCGACGGCAGAGTGGTGATATTGTAATGCAATTTGTTAATTTTACGAATGTGAACCGGTTCTCTGGGACACAAGAATGTTGTTCCATTTCCAGCTCCCTACCAAAATTGATATTTCTTTCTCACTGCGAATGCTGGTCCATTTTTTGTAATCCACAGTCTTGCGTTTCTTCTTTCTCGCGTTATGGTGTAACTTGTTACCGAGCGAAAACTACAGTTTCATTTACTTATCCCACGAAGGTAAAAACTGACACATGAAATGACAGCTGTTGACGGAGACACGGGCATGGAGCCGAGCATACAATTATATTTATTACGTGTAGAAACTTTGGATCGGCATAGAGCATGGAAGTTTCGAGCTCTGCTTCACGCATGCTCGTAATCCTTTTGATTGCGTGGCAAATTGCGCACTTTCTTGCATCGTATGAACGCCGCTTTACTACTGCGCCACCTCGTTCGGTAGTACCATGGTGCCTTTATACTTTGGTTATTTTGTTTCCGACTGGGCCTTCCGTTTCCAGTGGGCTGGGATTGCGGTGCATACTGACATCAGACATACTTGCTTCCTTCAGCGACGGCCTATTTGTGTAACCCTTTCGCTATGTTAAATTAATTGAGTCCGTCCATAAATGGTTCAATGTTCCTGGTTCTGAAGATGCTAGCCGCCGTGCACACAGTCGCCACAACTAGGGGGCTGACACAAGATAGGGCCTACAGTGTTGTTATTGAGCACCAACGACTGCGTGTAAAGCGAATTAAATTTATCTCTAAGTAATCCTTGTGTGTAATACGTATTAATTTAGTTGTACTCGTATGAATAAGTATCGCTGAGAAAATATGGTAATCCGTTTTCGGTTTATTGAAGCGTGGTGTCATATTTAATTTGTTTTATTGCCATCCCTGTTGTTTGAATCCCTCGTGTCCTTTTTGTATCTTTGGATACTAATGCTCCGTTAAACTGCTTTCAAATACATTGATGAAATGTTTAACAGTTTACTGTGCAAAGAATAAACATTATCTGCTTAACCTGTATTCGCACTTTTATTTACTAAAATATGTATGTAGTAAGATTTCGAGTATTTCGTTAAAACAAATTGTAACCCTACCACACAATGCGAAACTTTGCACCTTCCTCAGCAAATACCCTTACAAAGTCGTGGTTTGTCAAATATTTGACTTAAATCTTTACATAAACGTTAGTGTAGCTCAACATGGTTCAAAATCAATTGAATTGGTAAAAACTGTTTATCAACCTAGCATACGATCTAAGTAACCATGCAGAAATAAAGTGAATTTCCTATCTTAAGGAAAAAAAAATGTGCCTATAAAAATGATTAAGTATGCAACACACTCAAGGTGCTGTAAACAATTTCACACAAATTATTTTCTTTGATTCCACAAGTTAGAAATTAAAGTTCGGTAAGAATAATCGAGCTTTAAACTGGGAGTGGCCAACTCTATCTCTTAATTGCTCATTGAGCACAAGCACATACAGAAGCTCTGGGATGGATCTGACATCGACGAACTGGGTGACTGCTCTTGTGGAATAATGGGAGACAGTTCTCACATCCACGTGCTGGGACCAATAGGCTGTTCACGGTAAAGTGAGCGCTTATGATGCCCCATTTACTTTTTTCCTATCAGCCTTTGTTTATCTTTTCACCACTTTTAATAATAAATATTGCCATGTAAGCAATAAACAGTATATATATTTCACCGGGCTCTAAGTTAATGTCTAGGGCTACAATTAAATATATTTATTGACTATTATTGCAAATATGAGGGCTTCACAAAGTGCTCACTTTACCGTGAATAGCGTATAGTGGAAAGTCCTTATAGAGAAGCGGAGGCTGTAGTATAAACGAAAGCTGTAAGATATAGGTGCCTGTGCTTCTGCTTGTAAAGATAGATTGCGAATTGTTGAAGGCTTCGTCTTCCTCTAACACTATGCTTGTTTGAAACTGACTCGCAGCAGCATCCAGGATTACACTGCCACGTTCATGAAACGCCATATTTCCTCTTCTTTTGCAATACTGCCCTCGCTTGCGGTTCGTCATGGAACTTAAAGCGTTTACACTTAAGTTATTTCACAACGAATGCATGCTCCGCGTCCCTGCAGTTCCACGTGTATGTCGTTACTTTCGCACCTTAAAAGTGGCCCTGAGAACACCGATGTCATTTTCGCTTATTATATATTTATTAGAAATGAAGTAAGGATTCGATACAGTTTTGCGAGCGTTAGGCTTTTTTTAATGCAGTTCTCAAGCAGACACACTAAAAAATTAAGAAACTGTATTTTCCAGAATATGTGGTAACGTACGTAAAAGAACTAAACGAGAGCATCCATACACTATAAAAATTAAGACCGTAAAACAATTTTAAGTAAGATACTACTTTTCTGTACGCGGGTCTGGCGTCGTTAATTTGCACGATTTTAGAGCTTGGAAGACATTGGTTGGCATGAGCGTGTACAACATATGGTTCTGGTATATAAGTACAACTCGACTAAGCTAAGTGTGCATCCAGAAAATGTGTGAACTACACAAGGTCACGTCGTTATCACCCTTCCATCTTTTCTGACTTACCACATCCTTCTTCAGGATAATATAAAGCGCTTGGCTGCGGGTGTCAGGTGTCGTTTTGGCCATTATCTGTGTGGCACAGTGTTAACTAATTTGCGTTACCATGTTTATGATTCAACCTAGACTTGTCTGTAGAAGCTTAGATTTATGTAGACAGGTGTACACGCGGTCGCGCAGGCAGCTAACGGTATTGGATTTCCCGCACTTGCCGTTCTTCCCCTCTCAATGGCTACGCTAGCGCTCAAGTCTCACCCCTCCCCTGTTTCATAATTGTCTTGGTCGTGTAGTATGTAACATTTAAAAGCGAAGGAAAATGTGTCGTCTGCTCCAGAACATGTCCCACTGTTTCACTGGCGCTTGTGTACCTCTTGGGGTGAGCTAGCACCAAGTAGCGCGGCGTGGAATGACCCCATCACCCGGCAGCGCTGACTAACCGCAGCGCGCCCAGACGCGGACGCCAGAACCTCTTGCGCGCGCATATCTCGGCGGGGTTGACTGATGGCGCCGGGCGACCTGCAGATCGAGGCAGCCCGCTCTCCCTCGGCGGGTAATTGGCGCCGCGAGTAATGGCGCGCGCGGCCTCGTTACCCGGTAATGAGCCAGCACAGAACCCCGTCTGTGTGTGATCACGGTGGCGGAGACGGCCCCCGGGGTCGCTGATAACTTCCCCTTCCTCTTCGTACCCCTAGGGGTTGCTGCGAACAAATAACAAACCTAGATATCTTCGGAATTTGGGAAGTTCCACGTTCTGCGAGGGGGAAGCAGATGTAGAGTAGACACGATGTGGTATGTCAACATACAATTAATTGGCCTGATTTGTACTCCTTTGCGCCAGTGGTTGTAATGGGGTTCTCATTGTCGTGTAGAGTGGGACGGTGTACTATTTTCAATTAATTATAACTGAAATCCTGCTTTTGTATAGTCGTGAGTGAAGATATTTTGGTGGCTCTTAACAGCGAGGTCTTGAGAGCCGATGAGGGTGAAGTGAAGAGAGTATGGAGCAGCGCCGGAATGAAAGGGCGGAGGAAACGGAAGACCCCTTAGAAAACCCGCCGACCAGTGGCATCGTCCGCCACGATTCCCACTTGCGAAAATCCGGAGTGAAGCGGCCGGGGATTGCACTCCGTTCGCTTTGGTGGGAGGCGAGCAGTCTAACCGCTCAGCCACCGTGGCCCCTTTGTATAGTCATTTTACTAATATTATAAATGTGAAAGTCTGTGTGTATGTTTGTTACCACTCGGCTCCATAACGGCTGAACGGATTTTGATGAAATTTGGTATGTAGGTACTTTAGGTCTTGGAATAGGACATAGGATACTTTTTATCTCGGAAAATTGTGCGATTCCTGTGGAATAACAACAAAACGTAATTCTGCAACGGCTGGGAACGTGACCGAAATTTTTTTTTTCCTCCGGTGTCAGATTTTATCAGGCCGCCCAAGGGCCTCTGAAATGTCTTAATGACTGCTATCAATCGATAACAACCGGGACCGAATATTTAACGTGCCCACCGGAGCCCGGAAGCGCTCAGATGTTATGCCACTAAACGGTCCCCCATCCAAATGTGTGCCGCTGGGAACGTTGTTTCACTTTGGCGATCGATTAAGATTACTCAGCCAAGCACAAAAAGTAGTACCTAGGTACACTTTTTTCTAAATTTACAACTTGATGAAACTCGCGTTTTGATTTTCATGCATCGACGCTGGAAGGCGGACGTATGGTAACTACGTGATAGTTGCACAGATACACTCCAAAAACATTACCCTACTTCTTGGCTATCGGGTAAAAAATCTTTCCTTCATTTTTGGTTGCTTTAATCAGTTAAAAACCTAGGCCAACATAGTGCAATTTAATAATTCTGTTTTCACATAAATTAATTGTCTTTTCCCAATTGTATCTGGGCGAAGCCGGGACTGTTTACTAGTTACATATACACATCATATGTCATTGATAGAGGACCACAATTTGCCAAGTTATTTTGTTCATAGGCCGTTCACGGTAAACTTAGCACGTTCACCTTAATTCAATATTGTAGGTAAAATTTCAGTGTAAAAAAAAAATCTAATCTGAATTGTGTGATGGATTTCCCTATCCACCAAACAGCACGACTTTCCATCTCAACCTCAGACAATCCTGCTTACAGTAGCCACTGGTATGAGGAAGGAATGGGTAGCATCAATTCCAAAACATCACACAAAACCAGAAAGAGGACATTTGATACCGTTATTTGCTTTCTCAGGTCGGTGGAGTGTAATTACAAAGGTCAGACAGAATTATAATTTCTAGTATAATTGTGGCAGTAAAACTTTCTCTTTTCTTTCAAAATACCATTTATTTTGGTTTACAAAAAGGAATAAAAAATCATCCAACTTAATAACATTTTAAAATTTATCTTACCGAAATTTAATAGAAGTAATATTGCAAATATTGGCACGTATTATTTACATTTTTCATTAAACAGGCTCTGGATGAGATGCTCCCCCGATAAACATTAATTGAAATTTCTTAATTTTTCTCAATCTACCGTCACACCAACACGCACACAATCTCGTTCACAGCATCAGTCCTGGAGCCGAGGGGATCACCTGACACTAGGGGGTGTCGGCATTGCTTCACCACAGGACCACATTAAAATATCAGGGCAGAGCCGGGGATATTCTCCCGCCAAGACACTTTGCGCTGGTGGTAGTACTCGCCTGATTACTTGCTCTCACACACCTCCAAGTCCAAAACACCAATCATACAATGCAGACTATTGTTTGCAGCGTCCTTAGTATCCCCGGACAACCTTGGCACTATTTCTCTCCCGAAAGGTCTCGTCTCAGAACGAGCCCACAAGTCCCTTCCTTCACAGGAGCTTACGAGTATTTTCCCCACAATAACTCTTTAGCCCCGTCTCTGAAGGCTACTCCCCGTCGCACGACTAAGCTCAAATTCTTTTCGGAAAAGGGTAAAGTTCCCACTCTTCTCCTAAAAAGGTAAAGTCGCAACTTCATCTCGGATAAAGTTAAAGGCCCAACACATATTTTAACTTTGGTAGTGTCTCGAGCCTGGCGTCTATCATATACAGCGAAGTGCACGATAGTATCTCGCGGGTAAACCCGTCTGACTCCCCCTCCCCGCGATCCTGCATCTACAGCCGCAAGTTCAGGAGCCACCAGAACGGTTTACATAATATTACATCATATTCGATCATCATTAACAAACCACAAACAATTACCGATATGACATAAACCAGTGATTCCCAAAGTTCTATGAACCGCGACCCATTACAAAAAATACCAAAGTTCAGGACCCACTTTAATGCCTTATGCGAGAAACTGGCTCACTGAGTGGGTCGGCGCGAATGGCGGCCGCGGGGGTCGCACTCACTGCGTACTCTGCGTAGTATTTTACGTCTGATTGACAGTTGCATTGCGTGTGTGTAGGTTCTAAATTATAATATTTATAACTCGTGCATATGTTTATGTATGAAATTATATTTTTCGGGACCCACCAAATTTTAGTCTGCGACCCACCAGTGGGTCGCGACCCATACTTTGGGAAATACTGACATAAACATCTATCTACCAATCAGTTACAAATTATCAAGAACATTCCTTGGCGCGCAAGACAAAAAACGCCTAAGTTGTTTCAAGCAGCTACTCCCAAAGCAGCGCCGTTTGGCATTTGGAGGCTCGTACAGGCGCCTTACATCTTGCAGGGAAATCAGACGTATGCCCCTTTCAAGTCCAGTTACTGGCTGTGCATCAGTGGCGTGTTGTGAACTGCTGCAAGGTAAGCTAACATTAGCATTACCCTGCTGCTTACTAGTTTACACTTCCGCCACTAAAACGAGGGTGACAGCTGACGCCACAGGACGTGTGTAATGGGCCCGTTACTGCTCGCTCGTGAGTGGTCGGAATGCATTAAATTTCTCGAGGCTGCACGGTGATTGCTGGTTACTACTGCATGTACAGATAATGTACAGCAGTGAGCAAGCACCAGTTTACCTTGTAACAGTGCACCACACGCCATTGCTGTGAATGCAAGAAAATTGCTTTACTAAAATGCAGACCGAAGTTATTACGCTTGTGAAATCTTAAATTTTGGAGACAGGCGGAAAAATATGAACATGTGAAGATAAAACTGCCACAGTTGCTTTAATAGGACAAATCACCTCCTCCCCTCAAGCACACACTCGCAGAGGAAAGGGCCATTCTCTCTCTATCTCTCTCTCTATCTCTCTCATTCTCTCTCATTCTATCTATCTCTCTCTCATTATCTCTATCTATCTCTCTCTCATTATCTCTGTCGCTCTCTCATTATCTCTGTCGCTCTCTCATTATCTCTATATATCTCTCGTTCTCTCTCTCTCTTTCATTCCCCCCCCCCCC
>NQII01000191.1:123580-149253 GCA_002778355.1 Clitarchus hookeri | reverse complement strand
AAATGGACCAGTGGCGCGACATGAATAATGGACGGCCAATCAGGACGGCGCGACGCGGCAAGTCTGGTGGGACTCTAAGGTGTGGCACAGTACGGGAGGGGTCGGGATAGTTGGAAGACTGTCCTTAATCCAAGCCGTACTGTCGCTCCTGATTTCTCAATAGCCAAGCAACACTTTGCATTAAAATTGCCGTAGCTAAAGATGTCTCCACTTTCATAAGATTAAGTGAGTGAAGAGATTTGTGCTGCTCCTAACTGCGAGGTCTGTGAGAGTCAATGAAGGCGAAGTGAGGTGAGTGTGGAGCAGCGCCGGAATGACGGAATGAAAGAGCGGGGGTAACGGGAGATCTCAGAGACAACCCGCCTGCCAGCGGCATCACCCGGCACGATTTCCACATGCGAAAATCCGGAGTAAACCGGCCTGGGATTGAACCCGGTTCGCCCGCCTAGGTGGGAGGCAGCAGTCGCACCAGTACCTTCATAAGGTTACGTTTTTGAAATTCGCAGGTTTATGTCGTCAGGTGGTGTGCAGTGTTTTAGCGTTGCAGCTTGTACCAAAAATTTACTTAAAAAAAAGTATTAAGTCCTATAGACCACGAAAAGTTTTTAAGAAACTGTTTACGCCCTCTTTTAAGGTTAGAGTTAGGAATTCTCGCTTCATCTTCAGTGTACGTTTATTTTTGTGTAAAATGTTGTAAATGCGTAATTTCTAATAGGATTTTAAGTGCAATATTTTGAGCGAAGAAACTTTGAGGTACTCGAGGGAGTTCAGTACCAACGGTGCGATCACTTATAGAAGAGCAATGGATGTTGCTTCAAGATTGCACGCANCGATTGATGTGCATGTCAGTATCATTTTGTTCGCACCCTTGTTTTGTGTTGCAAATACGGACAAGATGTTGCCGTCATTCTTCAAAAATGATTTCAGAAATAGCAGCCCTAATGTAGCTTCCGAAACGCGTCTGTACCAGAAATTTTTCCGCGCCGCAAAAAGGAAATCTACTCTGTATATTAGTCTGTTGAGCCAAATTACCTTTCTTTTCTTACCCTAAACAGTGGATTTATAAATTTGAGTATAAGTTGATCGAAAAGTATGCCCAGTGGCTGTTAATCACAACACACACAAATTAATTTTGGTATTGTTGATTAAGAGTCAAACTATTTTGTTCGGCTTGTAGAACAGTGAGAGAAATAAATATTATTTGTCTTGAATTTGAAAGGGTGTAGTGGTCGGACTGTTAGTCTCCGCCCTAGCTGAAACGGGTTTGAACCCGGTGGGGCCGCTCCCGGATTTTCGCAAGTGGTAATCGTGCCGGACGGTGCCGCTGGTCGGCGGGTTTTCTCGGCATCTCTTATTTCCTCTACTTTAGCAACCCGACGTTATTTCTTGTAACGGAAATATTTGTAGTGAAATACAGAGTGAAATAATTATACTTCCCTGCGTACGGCGCCACTGTGATAAATATATACGTGTGTGCGCATATGGTGAAAATGCCTCACGTATGGGTTCCACTGAAATGATTATAACGGCATCACTTGGGTTGACCTCTGAAATTATATTACTATGTGTATTGGGGTATGTGTTGTTATTCGGGAGTAGTTGTAAAAGAACCAAGTTGTCAAACAGGTATCTTGTATATTGTAGTGAAAATAATAGTAAAACTTGTAGTACAATGACCACATTAACCAGAGATCAGTAATAATTAACACTTTATTTATAATAAAATAAGACATACCACTACTGAGCAAACTGCCAACCAATAAAGCAGTTAACTTATTGAGAAGCGTTTAATTATTGCATTTGAAAGATATAAGAATTCATGCAACTCAATTTCAAAACGCTCAACTGAGAATATAATTATAATTATAGTTGACATTTGGCAGCGTAAGTTAGTCTTTTCACACTAGGGAAAATATTGTTCAATGCCCAATAAACAAAAAGGTCTCACGTTTTTCTACTCCATTAATCAGCAAATACCTTCTCTTGCTTGGCTGCTCAGATTTATAAAATATTTAGGTAGATGCATTAGAGCTCTACTTCTGAAAGAAGTGTAGGCAAATTTTACAAGGAAGGCTTTGTAGAAAGGGTTGTGCAGAATTCTTGAAGATTAAATTAGAGAAATCATTATATAGGACTGCTGCCATCTGCAACTTACTTCAGTCTTTACTTATCTGTAACTGTAGTTATTCTGGAGCAAGAAATTCTCGTAGTTCATGATATCAATTTAATTGCTATCAAACAGGACATGCATCAACTCAGAGAGCCCTTTGCTGTAAATTGACTCATTGTCGCATTGACAATTGACGCATTCTTCTTTTACACCACTCGCACACTGGCGGCATAGACTAATGTCCTGAATAAATCTTGCCGATAGGATCCACTTTAAATAAACATTTTTCAATATATTTTTGATGAGCTTCAGGATCCAATATGCCGACTTAAAAGTTTCAAGAACAAATATAATTTTTCAACACAGTCTGTTTGAATTTGCTATAGCACAATAGGCGAAGTACTTCCAAAAATTACCTTGATAAATGCTGCCAACTATCGACCAATGTTTACATTTAAATGGATTTTTGTAGCAATCTGCTATTTAAAAAAATTCATTAAACCATGAAATTAATTTAACAATTCAAAAATTATGTAAATTTGCTGTCATACTCAACTCTATAAAACTGTAATTAAAGATGTAAACAATGAAATAAACAAAAATTTGCAAAACGTCACAAGCTCAAAGAGTAACTAAATAACAAAAAATTCAGCCAATAGAACTGTCATGCAAGTAATAAATATAAACCATAAATTTGCAGTGGAAATAAAATGAAAATTAATAAGTTGGCCGAAATACCGGATTGCCCTGCATTAAAGAGTGACAAATTATTGGTATTTTAGAGCCCCTGGGAACCTCACAATTGTATTTAACGTTTCTATAATTTGAAATTGTAACATCTATAAAGACCTGCGCCGTTGCCAGATGGTATGCCACAGTAGATCGCTGTGCCCTCGATTTAACTACTTGGTCTACTTTGGAAGTATAAAATATAATGTGGTTTCCTCTGTCATAGGATGATAACACAGCTTGAGATCAAAATGATCGGGTAGTTTTGTGCTATTGTGGTTAGTTTGAATTAAAGAATGTTCTGGAACCCGCATTCATGACTGAACCATTGTTATCTACTACTTAATGTAGCTCTTATTCGGAGTCGACCCAAACCGTTAAGTAGACTGCCCAACTATCATGAACAACTCATGACAATCCTTCTTCTCTAAAGATGTCTCCCTATGACCAAACTGTTGCTCAAATAAGTCTTCAACTTCAATGTAAACACCACACGTTATTGTGAACCCAACAGCAGAGTACTTTGCTGCCACCTGTGAGTAGCTGTATGAATTCCATACCTGTACAGTGCATGTCGCATTAAGGAGGTTTAGTCTACACTCCCGCAGAGCTTTACATGCCACACTCCCGCATTTAGCCAGTAGCCACATGTGTAAATAGTCGCGTGCAAGCAGCGAAGTATTAATTTCACTAACGAGACCACAGCTGTTTCTGAATGGGGTTTATTGTGACTCATTCTTTTTAGCAGTGAATAATCAGATGCAGCTCTATTCTCCGCAAGCACACAACTTGCCTTAGCAATACACCGGCCAACTGTTGTTGCGTGACGAGAAGCTTTATTTATAACAGTTCGTGTGCCACGTAATCCGACATCATTCTTTAGACACTCCCACCCGAATGAAGGATTCTGAACCACGTAGTATAGTAATGCGAAAACAAAGTTTTAACAAAAGGAACTGCCAGTTATCAAACTACCTTTTTTAATATCAGTAGAATAAATAGCTCGAGATTATGTACTATAATTTCAGTATTTCACGACATCTTTGAGCATGAGCTTCCTGCTCATTCAGGCCTTGTGCTTCAGGGTTGAGAATTGTTTGTATGCGTACTGTATGCAGGAAAACGGGAAACTCCAATGAGCGAATGGATTTTTTTATGGCAGTCGCCGATACTCAAGCTACTAACATATGTTTATTGGCTGCAGCCTACGCGAAAAGCAAACATTAACTGCCTGCTTAACTGTGTACGCGATTCGTTCCTTCCTTTGTCTGATGTTAAATTAATGCCTCATGAGTCATCCACTACATGTTACATTGTGGTAAAAGGCACATATTGTAATCGAGTACAAAAGCTTTAAGCCTAGCATGTCAGCAAATTCATTGGAAGATTTTCCCAGCTTTAGCTATGTTTCAGATATTAAAATAACTTCCGTTTATATGCTTCCATTTAATAATGTATAGCTTTTTAAAATTTTTAAAAATACAGACTTTCTGTATTACGCTACGTGACAAACCAATTCCAGGGTTCAAGAGTTACACGCTTATCATAGACATCCATAAAACAGCAATCCTCGACAAAGCACTTGATTTATCGGGAGCGTCTGGTTTTTGTGGTTTCTACTGAGAAAACCATAGCTGGGTTTACGATGCAACATTTCTATAGTAGCAGATGCTGGCACTGAACAAAAAAATTGTATCCATGTGTTTGGGAAGTCATCAGGCATACTATTCCCTTATTAAATTCTTCGTTTCGGAACACATTAGAGGTTTATAATTCGGTCAAGGAGGACAGTATTAACGCGCGTGTTTACTCGCGTGCGCCCCTGCGCACTCTCTAACACACTGCATACACACCCTAATTAAGGATTCAAACATTTAGAAGCTCTAGATGGCTACAAAAAGATTTAATGTATGTAGGAAAATCCTTTGTCTTACGGTATTTCTGAACACTTATCGTCCAGTGGATGTAGTAGCCAGACTACTCGCCTCCCACCAAGGTGAACCGGGTTCGACTCCCGGCGGGGTCACCCGTATTTTCGCATGGGGGAAGCGTGGCGAACGTTACCATTGGCGTGCGGGTTTTCTCGGGGCGCTGCCGCTTTCTCCGCCCTTGCATTCCGCTGCTGCTTCATATTCACTTCATTTCGCCCTCACTGGCGTTCGAGACGTCGCTGTTAAGCGCCGGCGAAAACACTTATCTTGGCCTGTCAAAGTCTCACGAGTTGAAAGGCGACATACAATTGTTAATGTGCCTGCAACACATGCCATATTGGTAGTCGGGGCATCATATACCTACATGAACCACACACGTTCATAGATATAAAGTGCGTTTCAGTAAAAGCGTGTAAATATGAAACTGGGGACAGGAGCCTAACCACGTAACGTTCCGAGATCTGGAATGTGTGGTCCGCGAAGGCAGCTGAAGGAAATTTGGGCGTAACATGTGGGCGACCCATGATGCATGCGGGGTTCACCTATTGTCAACAAAGTGGCTCTGTCGTCCCTACATTGCCACAGTATGTGCGTGTGTCAACAACAGACGCAATATGCTTGGGATATTAGAACGGGTGCGACAAAATCTTTTACGCCAACGTTATGCTTTCGTTGAGATTGGTAGCCGTCACTTTGAGCAACTCTTGTGACGTACAACCACGTTAACGCCGATTAGCCAATGGAATGGTCCTGACAATTATTGTACACACGCAATGTCAATAATACACGTAACTAATCCGGACACCTGTGTTCGTTTTAGACATGTTTACGCCCTTATATCCTTTCGCTGGCTTTGCGGACCACACGTTCCCAATGTCAAAGTGTTCAGTGGCGCGGCGCCTATTCCCAGTTTCATTTTTGCACGCTTTTGCCGAAACATTCTGCTTAGGCAGTAAGCACATACCTGCAACATGCCAGCCACACATCACTTGGGTAGGTGGGCACCGCGCACCAATGACAACAACCGCATGTGTTATTGGGGTTAGTATGTAACATACGTCACTGTGCCAGCCACATATATCACAGTAATACGTAGGCAACATGCCAGCAGCAGCGTATTTGATTGATCACATATTACAGGAGTGTCAATACCACGCGCTTGACGAGTTCGATTGCATTAATAAATTTACCTTGCCTAACTCTTGTAAATGACTTGCCAGAAACAATAATCGTCGGTGGTATGTAACACAGATAATTATACCACACTATCTCCCCTTTTTGTTTATAAACTTTGCCCTTAAAATGGTACACTGAGTATATAATCTAACGTTTGCCTTGAAATTGTTTATAAAATCCTAGACTTTTTTGGACTTACTCTCGTGGACTTTACAGAAAGAGTAAGCTATCGTACAACCTTCCGACGTTCATTTTCAACTGATTTCACCGTCTCTATTCGTTTTCTCGATACCCCATACCTTTCGATTTTATGAGGCTGCAATAACTAAGTGGGCATCCTTATAACTCATGTATCTTCGCCCCAGAGATGAAACCGGAATTTAATATGCATCGAAATGAAAGTGAATAATGCATTACCGGTTTTACAAAACAGGTGTATTTACCACTATAAATGGAAGTATTGAACTACATGAAATTGTTCAAGTTTCTCATTTCTATATAGGCCGAATGTTTTAGATGTGGCTTATATGACTGCCAAGTTATGCCGGATACATTAGTCTAGTAGTTTACTGAATAAATGAACTGTTGTTCGTCCTCTCCAACGCGTCAGATGGATAACCACATACCACCAAACTGTTCTTTGACGTAGTGGAACCGGCTGATTTGATTTCTTAGACATATGTTGTTTATTGCTAAAAAAAAACTGGCTTGATGCTTAATAAAGGAGAGGAAAGTGGAAGGCTGAGAAAATAGCGTGAATTTTCATAGCAATGTAACGTTACAACCAATTCCGCGGGGAGAATCAAACTTGAGACCTCTTTGTCGACAGGCGTTTTATCCCAAATGATATGTGGCACAGAATACGTACGTTCACACAAGCGAAATGGCATAGTTCCCTTTGATGTAAGTGCACACTGTCAAAAAAATTGTAATTTTTACTGAGAAATTCTTTTTAATTTTAGAAATGCTTGTAACAGTACAAATATTTCACTTGTGAAATGACTTGTTTGTAAATCTACAAGAGCCGGTGTTTGCAATAGACGTCAAGAAATGTTTGTACTATACTGACCCTCCTTATCCACGAGCTTCAGGAAAATGGTGGACTATAAACAACGTAAAACTGATATAGCTGTTTGTGCAAAAACTATGGGTGATGTAAAGTGTAGTTGTGTGCGAAAAGAAATGCATTACAAGTTTGAATAACTTAGAACAACTCTAATAATCATAATAAAACGACAATTTAAATCAAACGTAACCGTATTACTCATTAAATGTTGTTTCCTAGCTACACAGAATCTTATATCGGCTCTCAAGACCTCGTTAAAAGCCGTCCAAATCTCTCAACTAAATAACAGAACTCTTAAAATTAAATAAATTTATTCTTCTTAATCAAATAACTTTAATGTTTTGTAGATATTTGCATATGTATATATATACATATATATATATATATTTATTATAAAAATGAGTTCCATTCGTAAGTCAAGTTGGTCTTGTAGTTAAGGGTCCGGGCTAATAATACAAGGGGTGTGGGTTCTAGTCCCCGTGTTGTCGATAGACGGTTTACGATTCTTGAAGGGTAAAAAAATCGTAGCGGGAGATTTGAATGCCAAAGCGGCAGAATGGGGCATGATTTTTACCGATACCAGAGGGAAAATCTTTACAGAGATGGCGGCCAGATTGTCTCCCTTAAGTCTTAAACGAAGGGACCTCAACCACCTTCAGGCGAGCGGGTTACAGAGAGACCATTATCGACGTGACTCTCTGCTCAGCAGACTTGGCCCAACAGTTATCCAACTGGCACGTATCAGAGCACTTTACAGGTAGTGATCACCAACACATTAATTTTGAAGTAAGCTCACATGAAATAACTCAAATAGAAAAACGTCCTTTTCGCTGGAACGCAAGCAAACTGGACGAGAGAAAATTCATCGAAGCCATGCACGAACAACTAACGGGGAATAGCCTAGCTATCACTGACTCCCCAACTCGAGAAGAAACAGAAGACAGGGTAGCAAGAGTCATGGACGCAATCACACATGCATCTGATGCATCTATGTCAAGGAAAAAACCCCACACAAAAATAAAATCCGTCTACTGGTGGAATTCAGACATTGCATCCCTCAGAGCTAAATGTCTTAAGCAAAGAAGAACTGCACAGAGAGGAGTGACCTCGAAACAGCAAGTGCCGTTTATAAGGATGCCAAGAGACAGTTAAAACATGCCATTAAAAAGAGTAAATCCCAAAAATGGACAGAGCTATGTGAAGAAGTAAATAACGACCGGTGGGGTCTTGGCTACCAGATAGTAACACGCAAGTTAGGCGGACAATTCCCAAGTGGAGCAAAATACAAAGTGACGATGAAAAATATCGTGGACACATTATTCCCTGACGACACACCGAGAAAACGTACAACGCATGGGCAAACTAAAAATGAGCCCCCCTTATTCACAAGCCTTGAGATTAAAACAGCAGTATGCTCGATGAAAAATGGTAAAGCTCCAGGACCAGACGGGATCCCGATAGAGGCAATGAAGCTCGCTGCACAAACATGCACACAAGAATTTGCGGACATGTATAATACCTGCCTCAAAGCTGGCGTTTTCTGCAAAAGATGGAAAAGACAAAGGCTCGTTCTGATACGTAAACCGAATAAACTGGACGATGCGCCATCGTCTTTCCGGCCTCTGTGTATGCTAGAATTTGCCGGAAAAATATACGAGAAGCTTCTTAAGGTCAGAATCCTAGCAGACATTAAAGAACATGGAGACCTAACAAACAGTCAACACGGGTTCAGGAAGGGGCGCTCTACTATTAGTGCTATAAACGAGGTGGTAGCGGCGGCCCTTCAAACTGAAACTGGATACCACAGATCGAGAAAGATGTGCATCCTCACCACGTTTGATGTTAAAAACTCCTTCAACTCGCTACGGTTGACTGATGTAATGAAAGCATTGAGTAAGTTTAGTGTATCAGACTATCTATACGTATGCGAAGATTATCTATACGTCAGAGTGCTTATGTACACCACTCTAGATGGTCCTGCTGAAAAGACAGTGACGAGAGGAGCAGCTCAAGGATCTATTTGTGGCCCCGATTGCTGGAACATGAGCTAAGATGACATATTTGAAGTGGGCATGCCTGAGGAATCATTTATTGTGGGATACGCTGATGACATAGCCGCAGTTCTCTTAGTTATAACAAAATAAGAAGCTCAATATAAAATCAACTTAACCATCAGACGTCTTGAAGACTTGGTTAACTGAGCATGGCTTACAATTAGCATAACATGAGACCGAAGTAAGTCTTTTTAACCAAGAAACGAGTCGAAATACCCCACCTTATATACGCCGGCTACTCCGCGATCGAAACCAAGAAAACAACGAGGTATTTGGGAGTGACCCTCGATCAGAAGCTAACATACCACGAGCATATACAGCTGACAGCAGCGAAGGCAAGAAATTTGGTTTCCGGACTTAATCGACTAATGGCGAACATAGATGGACCTACAACAGAAAAAAGAAAACTCTTGACTAATGTGGCCCACTCGATAATGTTGTATGGTGCTGAGATATGGTCTAACGCACTTGAACGAGAATACAATCGCAAACTGCTAGGCGCGGTGCAGAGAAACTACGCAATGAGAGTGATAAGCGCTTATAGAACGACCTCGCAGCCAGCAGCATTAGTTATTGCCGGATTGATCCCGATAAAACCATTAGCGCAAGAGCGAAGCCGGATCTTTAAGAGAGCGATGGAGGCAAACAAAACGAAACCCGCGAGCAAGAGATAAACCATACTATGAACCAATGGCAGATCACCTGGAACCATGGAAACAGAGGGGGGTGGACCAGAAAATTGGTAATCAAAATGACTGCTGGGTAAATAGAAAAACGGAGTAGTAAACTACTATATGACTCGGGTGTTAACCGGATACGGTTATTTTAACAAATACCTGCATCAAATGGGTAAACTACAAACATACCGATGCTCTTACTGTACGGAAGTCGACGACCTTGAGCACACGGTGTTCACCTGCCGCAGATGGATTGTAGAACGAAGTCAAGGAGAAGCACAGCTCGGAGAGACCTTCAGTGCTGATAGCCTGGTGACATTAATGCTCAGAAACGAGAAAAACTGGAGCATAGTATGCGCTTTCACTGAAAGCGTACTCTAGGAGAAAAGTAGCGAGCAAGATACGTGCATGCGGCGGATCACTTAATGTGAACACGTTCAGACTGATATAATGCTGCAAGCCGGTCCCAGTCTGCTCCCTCTACACCAGCGGGCGAGAGAGGGGAGGTTTTAGTGGGTAAAAGCCCCACACTACCGTTCATCTTTCTTCATTTTTCCACGGTGTCTTTTGAAGATTTTTTTACCCCTTTCAAAAAAAAAAAAAAGACCCCGTGTTGTCAAAGTGCAATTTTTTTTTTCGTAAATTATATTTTGAAATATTTTTTTTACTTATTTGCTGTTATTAATTTATTACATTTGTTTTCAAGAAACAAAAAAAATTATGTACACTTCTCAGTAATGTAAATTTTAATTCAAGTCTATCATTTGTAATTTTGCAAATATATGCTTTGCAGATTTTACAAGGGAACGGTTTGTAATTTTATAAAGGATTTTCTTGGCAGCTGTGTTTCCAAAGATTTTTCTTGTAAGAGTACAAAAAAAAAATTTGAGTGCACTTTTCGCTGATTAGTTACGCGAGGTCGTTGAACGAGCTTAGCATCTCACTGACAAGCCATGCGATCTGAGATTTCTTGGCGTTTGAACGAGCATCTGGCTGTGGGAGCTCGTCTGTAAGCTCTCATTGGAATTAATTTCATACTCTCCCTCTGTTCCCCTTTTTCGCTTGTTTGTTCTTAGCTAAAGGGCATTCTTCAAAGGACTCGTTAAGTATACAACCCGGTGGTTATGTTTCGTATTTTGGAATCTCCAGACATTGGTGGAAATTTACACGTTTTCACGCAATTACAAAAGTAAACATTACTAGATGACTGTGCGCGAACGTTATAAGGACTTAACGACGCACGCGGTGACGTGAAAATGGTAATCGCAGCACCCTTCGCAACATAAAGAATACTATTTCTGTACCTCGGCGCCTAGTCGAGTGGCGGTTACTGAATATTTGCAGGGTAAGGTGGCTCCGAGTCGGAACTGTTCCGGGTTGTCTTCTAGTTGACGCACTTGCTTTCAAATCGTAGCTACTTATATTGGCCAGCAGGTATCTTGGAAAAACTCAGAGACGGAAGCGGAAGGAACCTTAACAGCCGGGAAATCTAGAACCACAGAAGGGTCCGGTTGGTTTTTGAGGAGGAATGGGAAAAAAGGGGGGGGGGGATGCGCTCGCAGTTCTTGTCATGCTATCAGCTGTCGTAACGCTGCCTCTCTCGCTTTCTCGTGCATGGCGGTTCCGTCTGGGCCCACGCATGGCAACACAAGAGTCATTCATAAACATATCTTGAGTACTAGCTTCAAGACAATTTAAGTGTCCCAAGTTCGTATTTACATTTCATGAACATTGCTTAAGCTTGTCTTAAGCATACGCAAACAAAACGGTCTTCAGGAAGGCCGTCTTATTTTTCCGTGCTTTGAGACCGAACATTTCTTGTTGCATAGTCACTGCTTGAAATCTCAGTTTCGAACCATGTTTCTAGTCGCAGAGACGTGCTTAAGGTGTCAAATAAGCCGGTCGTCGCCAAGTTCACTGCTTTTTTTCAAACGGCGGACGCTTATTTGATAACTTCACAGGTCGAACTAGTAGAGATTTCTGCAAAATTGCGATAGCGTAGATTGTGTTAGGTTGAGAGTAATGATTTAATTGCGCATGTGGGCGAAAATATTATCCTGCTCTAAGAAAGTATAACTTTAACTCTACAGAGACCATTAATTTTTTAACGTAATACGTATATTAGCACCCAAGTACTACTAATTACATTGCAGCAGATACATACCGCAGCACCTAATTAATGCTTAATTACACAATGGATTGTACTTGTTATAAATATATTAAACACAGATAATTATAGATATAAAGGTTATATAAAATGTCGTTGCCTTGTATTCGGTTTTGATTATCCTCATTCAAAATAAATGCGCACCATCATTATGTGCTGAGTTACTTATTGCCTACTCGTGCAAATAAATCACATTATTTATACTATTTTCTTTACCACATATTATACTCTTTCGCAGTATTTACATAAGCAAAAATAGCAGTTTCATTACACTTTCCATTTCAAAGAATTATCCTCACTTTTTTTCCAATCGCGTTTTTATTTATTTGAAAAACTGCAGGGATACATTGTTTTTCTATTGTCTAATAACACCGTGCAGAAATTACGCCGTACTTCTTGTTTCGTGTCTAGCTGCCAAGTTTCGTTTGAATTCAAGGTTTTGTACCATGCCTTAAGCTCGTGCTTGACCAAGCCGGAAGTGGTAAAAATTAAGTTCTCTCTTGAGCAAGTCATCTTCACGGAGATCGTCTTATTTGTAGATTATGAGACGTGAGGCGGAAATAACACCGTCTTGAGAAATAAGCTGGTTTTGACCAAGACTGACCTAATCTCAGCCTTGAGACTTAACTATGAATACCCTTTGAATAAAGGTGGTACGTACCTTACGCGCATGCATGTGTTAGATTAGATGGTAATAGCTGGCGGCTGATGACGTCACGGTCGAGTCACTGCGCTCGGCTGCTCATGGCGCTAGTTCAGTGCACGCTTAAGATGACGTTCTATCTTGCCAAGAGTAACATGCAATTCTGTGCTGTATATGGCTGTAATTACAGCTGTAGAAACGCTACCAAACGTCAAGTTCGACCCCATCCCTAAAGGGAAAAAAATGGAGAATTCGGAGAGGCAGTGGGCGAATCTTGTAAGAAAATTCAAGATCAATGTGAAAAACAAGTAAATAAAAAGCTGCAGCCCAGTTTAAAATCGTTTCACAATTCACAACAGCTACACTGAGGAAAAGGCTTTGTTGAATCAAACAAGAGTTTGTTTGGCGCAACCAAATCAATTGTTTGTACAGGGACAATAAAATATTTTGATTTTGAAACCAAATTATTTTGTTGTCTTTTTATTTGGCGGTCCCATACGAAGATTTGGTTGGTGCAACTAAAGATCCACTTATATTAAACAGTTTCCGTTAATATAAAAAATGTAATCCCGACCGAAATTCGCACCTGTGGCATCTGCGCGCGAGCTTTACGCCTTAGCAACCTCAGCTAAAGTTACTACTGAAGAAATTTGAATGTTTTTAAATACAAACAGTAAATAGTGGACTTCGTGCATATGTAAATATTTCCGGTTTTACAGCTTTAATTTTTGGTATCCTGTTGAACTTGTTTTATTGGGATGCTTACGCCATTATTAAGCATCAACACAGGCACTAACAATCACCGTTACTTTACTAATTGTGACAAAACATACAAACAAACACTCAAGCTGTATTTTCAAACATACACAACCAAATGAATGGCCAACTGTTGATTATACAAAATATTTTGTTGATAGTTTAATTTATTTTGGCCCAACACAAACAATTTTGTTTATTAAACGTGAATTTTGTTAGACGAACGAAATTATTTTTGTTGCTTCTCAAGTTTTGTTTACTCTATAAAATATTTTGTTGGGGCAATTAAATATATTTTTTGGGTCTATACAAGCAAATTATTATATTGGCTGTTCTCTTAGTGTATGACTGAAGATTCACAATTTAAAAGTTGGAAGTAGTCCATTGCCCAGAGGGTGTACAGTCGTTGGTAAGCAGCTTGCAACAGATGGCGGGCCGCCGCTGGTACAGGCTGGGGCGCTGCAGAGGGACCATTAATCAGACGCGCTGCCTGATGGCGGGCACAGTTATTGATCACTGCGACCGCGGGCTCGTCTGCACCGCCGACGCGGTGCCTCACCACTGTGTCCCTCGTGTCGTGCGGGAGAGGCCTTCGTGGCAAGCACCACTGCGGAATTATTGCCACCTAGGACGAGATGCGTGAGGAATGCTGGCAGTAACTGCGGCGTCGCTGCTGGCTGTTGTTACGAATTAGCCATTGATCAAACTACCTTTTTTCATATCAGTAGAATAAATAGCCCGAGATCATCCTCTATAATTTCAGTATTTCACGACATCTTTGAGCATGATCTTCCTGCTCATTCAAGCCTTGTGTTTCAGGGTTTAGAATTCATGCAGCCGTTCGCAGGTGGCAACAAAGTTCTCTGCTGTTGGGTTCACAATGACGTGTCGTGTTTACACTGCAGTTGAAGACTTACTTGAGCAACATTTTATTAGTTTAGTCATAAGGAGCTGCTGTTTTGCAGCAGGCAAGACAGCTTTAGAGGAGGAGGGTTGTCATGAGGTCTTCATGTTAGTTGGGCAGCCTGCCTAAAAGAGGTTCGGGAGCATTCCATACCTGTTCAATGCATGTTGCATTATGGAGGTTTAGTCTACACTCCCGCAGAGCTTTACATGCCACACTCCCGCATTTAGCCAGTAGCCATACGTTAAATAGTCGCGTGCAAGCAGCGAAGTATTAATTTCATTAACTAGTCCACAGCTGTTTATGAATGGGGTTTATTGTGGCTCATTCTTTCAGCAGTGGATAATCAGATGCAGCGCCATTATTCGCAAGCACACGACTTGCCTTAGCAATACACCGGCCAACTGTTGTTGCGTGACGAGAAACTTTATTTATAACAGTTCGTGTTGCACGTAATCCGACATCATTACTTTGACACTCCCACCCGGATGAAGGACTCTGAACCACGTGGTATAGTAATGCGAAAAAAAAAAAATCTTTGAACGAAACTCCAATGGGCGAATGGATTTTTTATGGCAGTCGCCGGTACTCAAGCTACTAATATATGTTTATTGGCTGCAGCTTACGCGAAAAGCAAACTTTATCTGCCTGCTGAACTGTCTACGCGATTCGTTCCTTCCTTTGTCTGATGTTAAATTAATGTCTCATGAGTCATCCACTACATGTTACATTGCGGTAAAAGGCACATATTGTAATCGAGTACAAAAGCTTTAAGCCTAGCATGTCAGCAAATTCATTGGCAGATTTCCCCAGCTTTAGCCATGTTTCAGATATTAAAATAACTTCCCTTTATATGCTTACATGTCCTAATTCTCTTAGCTTTCAAATTATTTTTGTTGTCACATTAATTCACTATGTTATAGTTTAAGAGCTAATGCAACTTAACCTAAACTAACATAATAATTTGCCCTAAAAGTTGAATGAGTGTTTTTGCAGTTTAAGAGCGCCTGGTACATAATAAAAACTAACACATTGATAAAAATCTTATGGTGTTTGGAAGAGGTTGTAGGAAAACTAAGAAACGTCAATCCTAGATAATATCTTCCGCTAACGTTATGACTAAATATATAGCCAGCGTGATGCAATAATATTGAACTCTTTCTTACGCCGTAAATTTACACATTTTAGTTCTGCGTAAGATATCGTGCTAGAGGAATGCATAATTTCGCCAAAATATTTGCTTACGAAGTAAGCAGAAACTGTTTAGGATTGCCTTTGCTTTATTTTTCTGTAAACTTCTAATGTGTTAAGCGTTTCTGCTACACCCTCTTATTGTGTTGATCGGATTGCACTGACATTCCTCGAATATACTACTCTTATTAGTAGGAACGTATATATGGTGTGTCTTCACCATTTTAATCATTTTAGCTTCCAGTTGCTCTACTCATGGCGTTGTATCACTTCACTGCATTCCCTACACTATCCATCGCACTGGAACGCTGCAAGTGACGCGGCCTGCGGGCAAACTCGATCTGCGGTGTTGAGGTCGCCACCGCGGAGTTAAGAATTCACAGGCCGCGGGCGCGGTGCCGTGTTCATCGCCTTCGCTGCCGTCTGGACACCTCTGCCTGTCTGCTTACATTGGCCGCCTTCTACCGCCTCTGCTCAGCGCGCGCGAACCTAAGAAGGCACGGATGCTTCGTTTGCTGTTCAGTGTTCATACACGTTATTCAAGTGAAGCTGCGTTGTGAGCACTGGAATTACTTATCGGGTAGTATCGTGCTGCTGTCGCCTAGCTCCGAGGAGCACGATAGAACGCCTAAAACATTTTCAATGTGAATGAGGCCGCTTGAATTTGCTGCACGACAATTTACTCCAAGGTTACGGTTTTTCGGCACCATTCACAATGCCCTTACGCAATAAACTAGCTTTAAAGGCGGTTGACAGAGGGGGAATTTGGAACATACGATACAGACGAAGAATGCGGAAGTTTACGTTAAAGCACAAGGTGTAAATGTTAATTTTATGAGTTTAATCTGGCAAGGGGGAAGTAATTTTTCTTTGCAAGAAGCAAATTTCGCAGCGGAGCAAGACATGATGAAAGTATAAATCGTTTAAAATCCATAACTTGTGGTCGTGCGATAATTCTCGTCGTGCTGACGTCGGACACGTCTTGTTTGTATATCATTGTCGTGTTGGGAGCAGTGTGTTATGCTTGTAGGAGCTGTGTAATTCCAGCATTACGTCACAACAATGTCAGAGCGTCAGAGAAGGTGGTAGGCGGTGTACAGTGGCCGGCAGTTCTGGGCGCGCGAGCTCCCTAGTCCTGTCTTGAGGGGTGTCCAGTACAGAAGGTCAATTGCTGTGCGACAACCATAGCGCGCCGGCTGTATACGAGCAGAACGGAAAACATTGGCTGCGCAGCCTAAAACACAAAGTTTGAAAATTTCACATTATAACAATAACGTGCGTTCTTACGCACACAAGTAATGAACCATACTGCAACATAGTTAACAATAAAGCACATAAACTTACAAAAAGTCACATAAATATTTTAAATATTTGTACATAGACTGGTGTAATGCGATTCAACAAATCGTATTTATTCAGAATTTTGTCTTTCTTTTTAGTTTATAACAAGTATATGTGCGTGTTAACAATATGCTGAGATAATGAATGTAGTGAATCTCTAGAAATTGTCTAAAGAATGATAAGGAGTGCAGTAAAATACATATGATTTCCAGCTAAACTCCATTATCAAAGTATCTATAAACTAAAATCTGTAAATATTAATAATCATGACAAATTGCTTTAGATAAAATAATATAATGTACTATACAAAGTTGATATAGACTGTTCGTGGTAAAGTGGGCACTTTTGAAAGCCCACTCATTTGGAGTAATAGTCAATAAATAAATGTTATTTTAGCCTTGCAGGCAAACTTGTTGCCGGGAATGATGCAGGCAAGCTGATGGCCAGGAATTATGCATCATTGACCTTAAGACAGGGTGTTGTTTACTGATGTGCACATTGTGTGAGCATTTTTTTTTTCATTTGGTGACCATTATCGTCTATTAAAACTGGAGTAGACATATGTGAATATTATTATTGTTACTGATAGTGATACAGTTAAATATGAAGTAGGCAAATAAATACATACGTATTGTTCATGCAAACATTGTACTTTACACCGTAAAATAATGTTAATACTTTCAATTGTCGTGGACAGGTTTTACCGAATGTGATAGGCCCTTAAGTATTAAAAATTGTACAGCTTTAAAAACAAAACCTTTTACCTACAACAATCACTTCATAATGTGAAAGGCGAATAGAGAAGATAAACAAAATATGTGTAGGCCTATAATGTCTTCTCCAAACACTGTCTGGATTTCATTACAATGCTGGTGTGTAAACATGTTCCATATGCAAATGCTTATGCAGTTCTTAAAAAAAAAAAATAGATGTATGTTTTTAACAGCATTAAATTTTGAATTCCCCCCCCCCCAGCAAACTTAATTTTACTGAATATATATAGGATCTACTAAAGGCAAACCATGGTAAAGGTCATTAGTATCGGAGTCTTTATTATTTCCCATTCTCTGCTACTGATGTTTTTCGAATAGCCATTACACGGTTTTCGGCTGCGCGCTTACCCTTTCCACTCCTCCCCCCCCCTACTATGACGACCCCGTTTCAACGCTCACACGCGCTGATACTTGCCTATAGTCGGTTCATGACTGGAAGAGACTTTCTTGAAGCCCTGCTAAAGATTTACTTTCAAGCCCATTTCGTATCCTTCCGCCAAAGGTAAACAAACATTGCCATCTGGCAGTCACATGGCAATGTTTACATGCAATGTTTACATTCCACTGTGTGTGTAGATGTGTTCGTACATGCACATACCCATTATAAAAGTCATGTAATGTATATATTATTAATGGATATTCCACAAGCGTAAAGTTTTTAATATTGAGAATTTCACACAAAAGAATATGCGATGCCAGCGAAAAAATATTTCATTCTATAAACACAAAATTAGAGTATTTTGATGAATCGATAGTTGTTGTCGATTTTCAATCGATTGTTTGTGACTTTCGATAAATTCCCGTACATCGAAGGCAAGATCATCAGTATTGATCGAAATTGCCACAGACGTTAAAATGGCGTGGTGGTTGAGTCGGATGTTTCGCGCAATTGTAAAACGTTATTTAAAAATGGTTGTGACGGTTTTCGACAGGACGGCAGACGACAGGACGGCAGAGTTTGCGAGTGAAGGATTCTACGTTTTCGACAAAGTGAAAACAATTCTTATGTGCAAATACTGCAATGTTAGAATAGAGTGGCAAAGGAAAGACACGTGCACGAAACACATAAAAACAAAATTAATTAGAACTGAAAGTGAGCACAAATTAAAATCATACGTTATTAAAATCCAAATAATAAAGAGCAGATATTAGTAAAACAAGACAAATAAATTAATTATTATACGTTAAACGAGATAATCGCACAAATTCTCTGGCACGTGTGTCAACAACACAAGGACTACGAAGGTTAGTAATAGTAAACAAATGGTCGCGTTACTTAAACCTTGAGCGTAATCATGTCACTATGCGAGAAACGTTGAAATCTAAATATGTTAGCATCACATCATTAATAATTAGCATAATAAGATACAATTCTTTTCGACACCCATTTGTAAGCGATAAATTAACAATTACGTTAAAACTTTGGAACTATTTACTCTCTTTGTGTTGGCAACCTAACGGCATAATTGTATGCGCGCTCGCAGCTGTTTGTAATGTTATATGCATGTCGCTAACGGCTAGGGTGTTTTTTCAAAGGTTGATTTTCAAAAGTTTCTTCCAGTCGTGAACCGACTATAGATAACTGTCGGTCACTGTTATTGTTGAAGCTCGAGCGGTGTTGCCTAGCAGCAGCCTGCGAGGACGACGGTTGGCAGGCGATGTCTTCGGCGGACGTAGCGCGGCGGGGCTCAGAGAAGCAGGCGGCCACACGACGGCGGCATGGCGCTGTAGACAGCGAGGAAGAGCGTCACAAGACTCGGGTGCTGGAGCAGCTGGCCAGTCTCCAGCCTCCAGATACGCGACACGAGATCTGGCTGCTGGAGGGAGCCAGGAGGATGGCCAGGCTGAGGCGCGAGAAACTACCCCCGGAGGTAGTCGTCCTCGAGATGTACGACCTGGGCTTCGGCCTCGGCTACATCTGACCAGCCACTCTCCGTCCTGCTGCACTCGCCACGAGTCAACCTCCTCGCAGACAACTCCGAGCCAGTCGTTCGTCTAGGCGCTACACTGGGCCTCGACGATTGTTTTAAAATTTGGTTTGATTTATAATGTTCTTACTAACGGAATATTGATATACATATCATGCATAAATTACAAATAAACATGAACTAAGAAATCGTTACAACATACCAACCCTAATAAATACATTTTCTTCTGCCGTACATGAAAATGAATTTAAAACAAATTGGCCGGTCAGGAACGAAACTAACACAAACAATAATACTCGTACGTTTATGAGAAAGAGGGAAAACTAACCAAAACCCCTAAATAAGACGAAAAAGACAACTAGGGGTACGATTGGCTTAAGTTTCTTGTAGTAATTATCAATTAGAAGAGGGGTGATAACTGGTATTCAGTCTCCCCCTCCCCTCAGTTTCAGTTCATCAGTNTGTAGTAATTATCAATTAGAAGAGGGGTGATAACTGGTATTCAGTCTCCCCCTCCCCTCAGTTTCAGTTCATCAGTTGGCAGACATGGAAGTTGTTTTTGATAGACATAACTCTTCGGCACATTTACGAACATATTTCTAGTGGACTGCTGAGAAAAGTGGAGTGGAGAGCCGCCCAGGCTCTTAACATAGAGGTCTTGAGAGCCGACGAGGATGAAGCGAGGTGAGTATGGAGCGGCGCCGGAATGCAAGGTCGGGGNACCAAAACCCCTAAATAAGACGAAAAAGACAACTAGGGGTACGATTGGCTTAAGTTTCTTGTAGTAATTATCAATTAGAAGAGGGGTGATAACTGGTATTCAGTCTCCCCCTCCCCTCAGTTTCAGTTCATCAGTGCCCCTGCTGGGTGGGAGGCGTGTTGTCTGACCACTACAACTCCGAACAGTGTGCGTCGCCTTCGGTAGTTGGTGCTCTTGCAAGCGACATCCCACTACCACCTTCATCCGGTGTCACACTCTCCGTATAAATATATCGAGCTGTTTTTTTTCCTTCTATACTTCATTCATGCCTCCACATACTTTACTCCAATAACACAACCATTTGAAACTTCACCACAACTTTTGGGGCAACAGTGTACTTTGGGGTGGATATAGTGTAATATAGCTCAGCAAACTGTTATAATTATGTAAAAAATAATAATAACATGCAAAATACAAGATAGTATTTTTCTAATATTTAGCAAGTTAAAGTATATCCGAGTTCGTTGAATGATTTTACAGAAATTTTTCAAATTATAAAACATTTAGCATGAGAAAACCAAGTTTTGAAACTGTAATCTTTTTCATCCCATTTTTTTTTCAATATATAACAAATTATAAACGGTATGTGATGAAGTACCTGAGAAATTGTTTATCCGACTGACATCAGAATTTTATATATAAGTAGTGAGGAGTACAATCAACACATTTTGAAAACTTTTAGATGATTATCTTCCTGAATCGCAGTATTGTACATTATTTCTCTGCAACTATTCGATCATTTCGGGCTAATTATTTCTCATTTAAAGTGTGTACAGTAAGATCATAAATTTCCTTCCTCCATTTTGGCAGCTAGTGCCAATTGAACAATGGGACATATGTGTCGCACCTCATGATTGTCACCAATTTTCATACAGAGGCACAGTCACTTCGGGCATCCACAGAGAAGATTTAAATATTACACCCAATTACATATTTCAAAGTGGTGGTCTTCTAAAGTGGTAAACTGTAAAGTATCTCTGGAGTTTATTATCTGATTAAAACACTTGAATTTCAGACATAACTTAATTATCTCGTCAAGCTTGTGATGTGGTAATTTGTCTCTTCCGCCATATTGGCATAAAGCTGCTACCTGAAGTCATGCCACGTTCTTGCTACAAAATTGTAAACACAGAAAAATAAATAGCCAAGAAACGAACCATTCATTCATTTCAAGCACACCAACTTGTGCAGTTGCATTTTATTATCTTAAGAATTGATCGTAGAGTTTCAGCCGAACGTTTCATTCTTGGATTTGGCCAATGCGGACTAAAATTTATATATAATGAAGTGTTTTTGTATTTATTTACTTTAAGCTGAATGATAGCATCAGAAACTGTTAACATTTTGATAATATGTCGGAATATATTTTCGGAATGAACTGTTATTTTGGACGTAGATGCGTTTTTACAAAACTTTCGCTGATGACATGACGAATGGAAAAGTTATTACGTTATTTTCTCTATTGTTTTATTGTTTTTTCCATTTTGTTAAAACAGGATGAGCATAAAAGAATACCCCAAATTCGAAGGTCTATAGTAACAAAACCAAACAACCTACAACCTTGATTGACCATTCAAATGGACCGTGGAACCGTGAAGTTTGTTTACCATACATTCATAAACGTTCAATGTGACCACTACGAGCGGCCCGAACGTCATCTATGCGATATTCAAACTCGTTCCACACTCTTGTCAGCATGTCNGGGGGTGCACAATTTGAGTTTTAATATTGTTCATGTAATATTTTTTTAAAGGGGTTCTCTATCATATTTCTATAAATATCTCTTTTAAGGGTTTGTGTTAAAGGGAATATTTAAAATGTTTTCAAGTTCCTTGTAATTAACTACAGCCATGTGGATCGGATAATTTTTATAGTAACTTTTGTATTCTATCGAAACGTTTTGTATAAAGAGGAAAAATGTTTTAAATTAAGGCATTTTCTTTACAAAGCAAGTACATTTTTGTTTCAATATCAATTTGCGTTTGTGCCGCCTCTTGGCGGTTGTACCAAGCGATTGTTTTTGCTATAAACGGGAAGGAGGGAAAGGAACTAATTTTAATGGATTACACAGAATGTACGGAAGGACGGAGTTCTTGTCGCGTGCTTCGGATTATATCCGTCTCATTCCTCTAGGCGTACTTGCGCCGCGCCCTGTAAAAAAAAAACACTAATATACGAGAGAGTGTTTCCAGCGACGGCGGAGCTGCGCGCCTCATGGTAGTAGTAAAAAACTAGTTCGCTTGGCGCTGCCATTGTGCGAGTAAGCATACTTACTTCAAAGGAACCGCCAAGCCAATTCGCTTATACCTTGTGCAGTAGTCGAGCTGAGTATTTCGTAACGCGATCGAGTTTCGCGCGTGTGTATCCTGTCGTAACTTCTTCGTAGTACTTCCGCGTATAGTATAACTTCGTGACGGGAAGAATGGGATGAACTCATCGCGCATCTCACCCCCCCTCCTCTTCTCTACAACATCAAGCTGGCTGCTCTTAACTACGTCACCAGGGTCGCAGCCGCTTACCTAGCAGCATTCCTTCTCACTGGGTAACCGACGCGCTCACAACAAATTGCGGATCTTTCAGGGTACAGTATGTAGTGCTTAATGCAACACACTCATCTTTTCCTAATATCTATGATGAGTCAAGAGAAGTAATCTTCGCACACACTCCTCACTTACTTAAACTTGCCAGAAATCACTTTCTAGATCAGGGTTTTAAATCTTCCAGCAGCGAAAAAATACAAAAATCTTGTGTTCATGGATATGTCCTTTCATTACCTTAAGTTTACATTCAAAATTTTCCAGCGGCATTTAGACGTTTCAATAACACACAGACAGAAACTAAAGAAAGCTGCGTGGCATCTGTAAAATAAAGTTGTCAAGTAAAACGTTAGAATTTCTTGGTAGAAAGTTACTGAAAGAACATTGGAAAGCTGCAGCACATTTCGTCAAGTTATTTGTCTGGTTTGGTGTTCTGAAGAGCTGATGCCCTCTTAATATAGACAGAAGCCAGCGTGCATACGGATTATACAAACTGTAACAAGACAGAATTTTGTCAGAAATGGTATATACTTAGTACGAGTGGTGGGCCACAGGACTTAAATGCCATTTCAGTTAGGAATTCGTGTTGCAAACAACTCTTTAAAGAATCTGTTTCATTACTTGAAGGGAAAATATGGAATCACTTATTTACCAACTGATAAATGAAACCAAGATGTACTTGAAAACTTCTTGTTTTATATAAGAAGCATGGTATGTGCAAACGACCACCCAACACCACTTGATTTCGAGTACAGAAAGCGTTGGTATGTACTGGAAAAGCATTCCACATCTGTATTTACAAGAAACCGCAACGCCACAGACAATAATGAAGAAGAGTGTCTGTCAAAAATAACTTAACAGGATCTTTCAAAGCCAGATAAGCCACGAACAAACGAGAACAACGATTTTGCGACTGCCAACATGCTGAAAAACATCAAGCGTCAGATCTTATTAATGACGACACTCAATCAAATGAAGACAATAATGCGGACAATAATACAAATGATNACATCAAGCGTCAGATCTTATTAATGACGACACTCAATCAAATGAAGACAATAATGCGGACAATAATACAAATGATGCTGTCTTTCAAGAATGTGATAATGTATCAGTAGAGGGGTTGAGGTGTGTTGTAGGATTTGTAGCCCACAAATATAGGAAATAATGTCCAGATCTCAGTGTTCTACCAGAAGAAATTACTAAATATGACTGGATAAAAACTTTTACCAGAGGAGACCGAGCGAACAGTTATACAAAACGTTACAGCTAGCAGAACAGGTTTTTCGTAAATTTCATGGAGAATTTTTTAGTAAAGTAAATTACATAATAAATTGGGTTACAGAAGCAGCAGCGATCGAAAAATCAAATTGCATTCCCAGAGTATTCATTTACCACTACGTAAAAACACGTACTTATATTTGCATAAAAGTAATTAATAAAAAACTGGCTAGCCGTGTCAATGAAATTAGGAGGAAAGTATTGAAAAAAATAACGTAATTATGACAAATAATATTAAAATCAAACCCTCTAAACTAGATAAAACATTTAAAAAATCTCTTTCAGACATTGTGCCTCAAGTCCAGTATTTTCATATACTTACATGAAAAAGACTGTGTAACATCTGGTATTGATTTCAATAAACTGCATGTTCTTAACAGCACTTTGATGAATGCATGAATGTAGATTAAAACAGTACTATACGCTTTTATTGTATCGAGGAATATAATGTTTGGTTCTACTTTGGATTACATTACAATATACAGTTTAAAAAAAATGGTCTCTTATTACTACTTACATTTTCGCTAAAGATTATGTTGCTTGTTATGTAAATACGTACTGAATTGTCTGATTTTCTGTATATTTCAGACAGTAACATTCATGAAAGTGTAACCATAACAAANTGTAAATACGTACTGAATTGTCTGATTTTCTGTATATTTCAGACAGTAACATTCATGAAAGTGTAACCATAACAAAGTAAACATGGAATCCCTTGCATTTTTGTACTTTTTTGGTTGGAATTCGCAAATCAAACAATTCCCGTAAGTAGCCTNATAAACATGGAATCCCTTGCATTTTTGTACTTTTTTGGTTGGAATTCGCAAATCAAACAATTCCCGTAAGTAGCCTTACCCTCAAATATTCCGGTAATTAAAAAAAAAAATGTGTACTTGGTACTAATAAGTATAAATAGTTGTGCGCATAGAGCAGTGCTGTCACAAAAAAAATATTTTGTTACAGCTATAGTAGGATTATGTAAATTATATTAATTTAATAGGCGCACTCTTTCTTGTGATCTCTGTAAATTTTGTAACTTTAAAATGATATCCGGTATCTGGGTTACCCAGATAATAAACACAGCGTATTAATTCTATACCGTCTGTTTTTAATGGCGTGCTGCGTTTATTTACAAGTTAGACTTAAACATTCTTTTATATAACAATTTTAAAATTTTACAAAAAATAATGGGTATGCTTTGCTTGAAAACTAAAAGAACATATGTTTACATACCAATACCCGGCGCGGTGGCGGTGCGAAAGTCACAAGCGCGCAGGCACAACTCCGCGCCTTTCTCAATTGTCATAAATATAACACATCTGACGAAAACTATTCCGCGGGGCGTATTGCGTTTTTTTTTTTTGCGAAATGACGTGCAGAGTTCTGAGAATGTTTTGAAGTACACCGCAAGTTTTATAAGTAAAAGTATTAGCCATAAAATGTATCTTATGTAAAACAAAAATTTTTTTTAATGGCAAAGCACTACAGCTTAATACTTGTAGCATGAATATTAAGCGTCGTCATACTCTCCAGCGTAGAAAATAAGATTTGTAGGGAATTTTTACCTGTGCGTTATTTAATAACGACAGTTTACTCGAAGGCGCGTCAAGCGTTGCCAGGCAACGCGTCGGAGCCGTCACCCCCCCCCC
>NQII01000191.1:22610-116054 GCA_002778355.1 Clitarchus hookeri | reverse complement strand
GGATTCCCGATATTCACGGTACACTCGTGAAATGGTCGTACGCGAACATCCAAATGTTATCGCTACCTCGGAGATGCTATGTCCCATCTCTCGTGCGCCGACTATAACACCACGTTCAAACTCACTTAAATCTTGATAACCTGCCATTGTAGCAGCAGTAACCGATCTAGCTGCCGACAGCATCGCGTTACTGTGATTGGTTCCATACCTCTGTTATTTGCGTACGCACGGCTATACCAGTTTTTTTTTGGCTCTTCAGCGTAGATCTTAAGCAGGGTTTCGAAAGTGTTCACTTTACCGTGAACAGTCTTCAATGTTTTATTGATATTACAGGGCGAATATGCATATTAGTAAAACTTTTACATTCCTACAACTCCGCTGTTTTACTTGGATGACTCATGAATAAAGTGATCATGCTAATGGAAATGGATGATAAAAAACGAAAAATAAAGGTAGGCCCTAAGCAGTGCTTTCAAAAGTGTCCAGTTAACTGCTAACAGCCTGTACAGGTCGGAACTATGACTTTCCGGAGGCCGGCTCGGTGTGAAGTTTTTTGCACGGGCGTGTACTGCGGCTGCTGTTACTGCCTCGGTGTGATGTATCCCCTCGCCACCTGTCACCCCCCTTGAACACAAACATGTCATATTGGATCTGCGTGGGCTGTCCTCGGGGATTACAGTCGGCCGGTCCCTCTGGGGTCCCTGCTCACTCCATCTCTGCGATCAGTAGTAGCTTGGTGCACCCGAAACAGCATTTCGTTAAAATTGCACGTCCGCAGACAGCATCTTACAACACGCTGTTTTTTTATTAGTACATGTAATGTAGATAAGTAATTTGTCTTCGTCTTCTGACTTTGCTGTGGAAGCGTTGTAAAACAAGATTATTATATAACGAACAGTGGTAGTCGCGATTCGGGAGTGATACTTACCGAGAATTTCCTGCGAAAGCTGATTAAACTACAGCTATTACCTTTAATTTCTGTAATTGTGTGTGTGTGTGTGTGTGTGTGTGTTTACCGGTGTATCAAGCGTTTAACGTGACCACGTTGTATACACTTGGTAATTTTATAATATGGTGGCTTGGTGGTTTGTATCCTGCAGTTGAGTCTTTGTACTTAACAAACTCTGCGAAACTTTTTTTCGTAGCTTAAATTTTTTTAGTGCTCTGTAATGAATTTGCACTTTTGATTCAATTTTCAGAAGAACTTACCGCCTGGTAAGTGAGTGAACCTACAAAAATCCTTCTTGTTAAAGCTATTAACAATGATAAGTATAAAATGTAAGGGATATTATTGGGTAATCTGGAAATCGTTACGGGAATAATCATTGAGGTGAGAGTGAGTGAGTGAGAGAGTGAGTGAGAGAGTGAGTGAGAGAGTGAGAGAGTGAGTGAGATGGCTCTTAACAGCGAGGTTTGTGACCGACAATAGAGTAGAGATGCAGTAGATCACACAAGTTGTTTCCAGGCGAAGTCATGGTCGAAATATTTTGGGCGTTTCTTCTGTTGCCACTCGAGTCTCGCCGTAACAGATGCGAAACGCAAAGACACAAAACCATCCTTTATCTGGATTTTAAATTTTATGCATATGTGTACGACTATGTATGGGCATGCATATATGTGTATGCGTATATTACGATGACTACATAATCACAAGCGTTTTAAAGAATATATTTTCCATTTGAAGTTTAGAAATTATCCAAAAAACCCATAAATGTAAAGTATAATAATTTGTGGTAACTTTGTGCCAAGTAAGGTTAACATTGTACCACTTTCATTTAAAACAAAGGCTCTACTGTACGACTCGCACATTTATGTATATTTAATGGTCAACATGCGCATTTATAAATAACGTAATAATGTGCAGCGATTCATCGAGCCTTAATTTGAAATTAAATTATGTGGGTAGTACATAGTTGCCCCAAATAACCAATTCATTCTGTTAAGGATAAACATATTTGGCAGATAAAGCAGTAGGGCTTATTTACATATATTTTAATAATATAGCACTCTCCTTAATCAAGATATCGTAACTTTAAATATAATATTTATTAAAATCCTGCATATTAGCTACGTAATAAGAAAGAATAGATTGTGTTTTCTTCAATGCTCAGTATTAAACACAGTTTACTGTTTTTATTGCTTTTTTTACCTACAATTATCTTGTATGAGTGCCACATAAGCATTATTCTTAAATCACATGACGTATTAATGTTTAACTTGATTAAATTGCTGTTACCCTTTTGTTGGGACAGATAATATTCACTTCCCTCAAAATGTAAAGTAATTAATTAGAAAATCGTTTAAAACAGAGGTGAAAATAAGCATCCTGTACGTAACTGTTTGGTTCATTTACGCCTTGCGTTGTTGAAGAACGTATTGTACAAATAAGTAGTTTTAAAAGAAGCCACACATTCGAAACGTTTAAAAGCTCTCGAGCCAAACGATTATGAACATTACGAAAGCATCAAATTTAGTCGGCGTAGCTCATTTGTACTTTAAAGCGAAGTGCATTGAAATGTGGAAAGGCTAAATTTGGTTGTTCGTCAATTCTGCTAACATAAAAACTTTCATCAGTTGATTAGTGTTAACGAGAATCTGCATTAGTCAGTACAGCCACTGAATTAAATAAAATGTCTGATTCGTAGTTTAATAAATCATAGGGATCGCGTGACTCTTCAATACTCAAAGATAGAATGATTGAATTATTAGACACACTCGGTAAATGAAATTAAGGGAATGTTGTTTTGGAAAGCCAGGCGGGTGCATTCAGAATCACGGGGAATGCAATGAGAGCGCCTCGTAATTACTAGTTGACTTCCATACCAGTTGTAATTATAAACTCTAAGTAACCAAGAGACTTGGCGTGTACATTGGAAATACACATTCAGTAATCCACACAAACATTTAATGCCTTGTAAACGTTCTGCAAATTACGACACAGATTTAATCAACAACGTGAGATCTTAGTCGAACCCAACAGACCCGGGAGACAAACTGAAAACATGATGGAGACGTCTAGAATTTATGAAGCAATTACGTGCGTAGAAAGTTAATTCCACCGGTAATTCAAAATGCTCCATAAATTCCACAATTTGGAACAATACGATTTCTAGACAATAAATTAGCTGCGGGAGAACAAACCAGAACAAACATTTAGGTCAGACATTGGCAGAAGGCCTCCCCACAAGTATGAATAGTTTTATACATTCAGACTTGTCCAACCACAGAACTCGAAAAGATTAAGTCAGTAAAACCTGGATGGTTTTGTTGCACATGCCGAAGGTTTAGGCAGCGAGGTTTAATATTGTCCAGTTGTTAATTTCCTGTCATTCTGGTCCGCTGGGAGTCAATTTGAAATTACTTTATGTCTTAATTGGGAGTGAGACGCTCGGAATACTCGTCTTCGTACATGTGTTTGCGGTATATAGGGTTTGTTATATAAATCTATGATAATAATAATTTACATTAAATATTTTATTTAACAATATTCGATAGTAATAAATAAAGTGCATGCTTTACAAACGTTTACTGTGGTAAATCAAAAAATCATAAATTTAAACATATGATTAACGTGATAGTTGGGTTGCTTGTACAGCATGACTTCGGCCATTAAAACCCAGGGACCTATAAACCATAAGACTACTGCTGCGTACTTACAGTTGCACAGTACGTATTCAAAATCGTATTTTACCTTGCTGCCCCGTAAAAAAAGACAGACGGATCGAAGGTTACCGAGTAAAGAGGTGGAGTGAATAACAAGGGTGGATATTTGAAGGTTACCAAGTAATGGACATCGAGGGGCAAATATTATCTAGTATGCATGTACACCTTTTTTGATGTGTTCTCGTGATAGTTTTGATAATATATTTTTCACCCAAATTAATTTTATAATTGTTTTTTTTTTTTTAACTAGACTGCAATTTAGTGTTAAACATGATGTGAAACACCTGCCATTGACAAATAGTTTGAATAAATTTTTACAATCCTTTCAGTGGTTTCCGAATTTTGGAATATTTTATATCAAAATTTTGGTCGATGACGGACATCCCAGGTGGCAGGCAACATGGACGAAATTAAAGATGATTAGTCTTTCAACTGCAATGTCTGAGCATGACAGACAACATCCTATATAGGATGTTCCATTAATGTAATAACACCAACGAATTTCAATAATATCCGCCATTCGGCCACAATGATGAAACATGAGATACTAGCAGACGTTGCATTTGAGCAAATACTACGTACAAAAATCGGGACGTCTGAGCTAAAAATAAACCTTTATTTGCCAAAATAAAAGCATGTATTAGCTCCGGAAAATAGCGAAATGCTATTTGTCGGTTTGCCTCGTGTATTTTGTAACGTCAGGGGTACAAACTTTTGCTGTCAAAAAAAAACTCAAGTTTAAAGTAAGAACGCCCGTCACAAACTTTGCCTCGGACGCGGCATGCCACATCATGACATTGTGCGGGTGTGGTGTCTCTTGACAAATAAGAGGGAGGTGTGCAAACAAAGAATTGTGAACAGTTGGATGTGTTAAGGAAATCAAGTAAATTATGTTGTAGGATCCCCCCCCCTCCTTTTCAAGAAAATAAACATGTTTCACTGTTGCCCTGAGTAGGATTTATTCTACTCAGGTTGGGGAGCTTAATGCTAACAGTTCGGCAAGTAAACATTTTTGCCGCCATGTAGCACTGATGTTGCATATAAAACGATTTTTTCCGTTTTGAATGTGATATTTGCAATTTTATAAAATAAATATAACTGTACAAAAACTTGCGTTTCGTATTTTGTTAGAACCTACGTAGATAATAAACTTAGTTCTTCTCACTAGAGCAAAAATTTAACGAACAATAAAAATAACTAAATATGTCCAAATTAAGTTTAATATTCTGCCGTATAACTGGGTATAGCATTGGCCACACGATTTGCTTTATTTAAATGTTAAAACTGAACCAAATAAATTNTTCTGCCGTATAACTGGGTATAGCATTGGCCACACGATTTGCTTTATTTAAATGTTAAAACTGAACCAAATAAATTACTTTTGATGACATCTATATTAATTTAGCTCTCAAATTTGTAACCCTTTTTTACGAAAATAAGTTTTTTTATTAATGCTCAATGCCAAACTTATGCCAATGGCTGGTTTGGTGTAACCTNTTCTGCCGTATAACTGGGTATAGCATTGGCCACACGATTTGCTTTATTTAAATGTTAAAACTGAACCAAATAAATTGCTTTTGATGACATCTATATTAATTTAGCTCTCAAATTTGTAATCCTTTTTTACGAAAATAAGTTTTTTTATTAATGCTCAATGCCAAACTTATGCCAATGGCTGGTTTGGTGTAACCTGGGAAAAGTGGAATTTCGCATGGAAGTTGAGATACACGCTTCCATGGCGTGGGAAGCTTTCTCGGAGTACGTACTCGCTTCTGCCCCGATATTGATCTCAACACTCCCGTATTCCGTTAATTTAAAGTTGCTAAGCGGCGCATACACGCGCGATTGTGGTGTAGGACTTGCCGGGCTCAGGGTNGGGGCTCGGCTCGGCTCGGCTCGGCTCGCTGTTGGCTCGCATGCGAGTAGCGAGCCAGATTCGTGTATCGACACGCGCAGGCAGTATGATATTGTGATTTATTCTGTGGCCTAACAATTTATGATACAGGCTTTCGTGGCAGATAACTTAAGTAGCATTCTAAAGTATCTTTGTAGCCGTGATGACTTATAATACCTAATATAGTTAAAGCATTTGAAATGTCGTAAGTTATTGACTTTTTATATCAACCGGCTTTTAACCCGCATTTTATTCTCTCGCTCTTTTTTTTTTGTCCTCTCCAAAACACCACATTTGTCTAGAACGATCACCGCAGCGGCAACTTGTTTCGACAAATTCATTTTGGATACCGAAATGTACGAGCAAACTTCGGAGTTGGTTCGTCTCGTGTGTAAATGTGTCAAGAGTCTCGCTCCCGTGGCAAGCTCGCAGAGCTGAATCGACAAGCCAGACTTGCGCGTGTGTGTGGACAGCTTTATTAGGTTGGCTAGCGTGATGGTAGTACATAATCTGCTTCTCGTCAACGACGTCGCCACTTCTACGCAGAAGCGAAGTGGTGTTTTTTTTTTTTTTAGCTACGTTGTTAACTTCAGATAGTAGTGTTCGCCGATTAAAGTCTTTATTATTGCAATCATATTTCCTGTGGTGTTAACATTAACACACATTTCATTTCGCAGCGATACGGGGGGAAACGGGGAGGAGTGAAATATGCTGTTTAATGGATTGTGTAAATACATTAGTTTGTTCTGGTATTACGTAACCATTGTTTTATGTTAGTTGTTTACGTAATGGATGCTTTACGTACTATCGGTGCAGGTAATAATGTGCCCATAATACATTAAATATCTTGGAATGAATTATTTTGGTGCTTATAGTTTATTCCGTATTTTTACTTTTAACTACCGATCGTCGCAATTCTCTTAGGAAAATTTGCTGGAGTAATAAACATCCAGTGAGCTAGTCGAAACAGAAACTCACTTTAGAAGCATAATGTTTTCCGTCTTTGAATGAAAGCAAAACCATCTGTCTTTGATATATGTATCAGGCACGATTTAATGGAATCCTTGATACTCTCTTTGTTGTAGTGATTTCAGGTGTTTGTGTTCAGTGTATTTGATTATTGTCATTTTGATGCTTCCGAGACCTCACACATTTCATCTCTCTGTTGCAGGTGAGTTGAGAGGTTTTTTTGTCTTTCCTGTTCGACCAGCTAGGTAAGTACTCTCTGCACGTTAGCAAGATAATTATGTAGTCATGTTCCTGTGTAATTTTACGTACTATTTGTAGTTTAAATACTTAAAATCTTAACGTCAAGAGCACATGTTTTTTTTTAAGGTGTAAAGAAGCCTGCAACGATGTTTGCTGCGATGTGTACGATGCAAGTTGGCATCAGCCACATACAACTTTATCGTGTCTTGTTGCCCTTCTGTTCTAAACTTTTGAGCCGGTTACTCTTTCTGTGTCTGAATTTCGATATTCATCGAAATATTGATTCTAAAATGCATTAATCGACGTTGAGAATTTTTCTAAAATCTCTAAAAACGATTTTTTCAAACATTAGTACTTAGTGATTTTCCGTGTTTGTGATTATGAGGAGTAACTTAGCTATCAAAGACAAGAGTGAAGGGATGTTTTGACTGGAAGAAGGGTTTCTGTATCTCCTAGAAGCTGGCAGATCTATCCTAAACGGTACAAGCAGGGGCGAATGTAGCTATTTGTCGCCCTTGGGTTGTAAAAAATTTTTCCGTCCGTGTCTGAAATGAATGAAATCAAACGAAACTGTACCGCTGATATGTCGGTCGGTACTCTGTTTCGAAGACCTTCCGCCACATTTCAAGCGGCCCGGGTACCGAACCAATGTTCGATATAATGGCCGTGGAAATAAGCATGTTACCACGGCAATTGAAAAAGGGAGAGTCGTCGTGTGTAATGTGTAATGACATTGTAAAGGCTAGAAAGTTAAGTGGAAAAGATACGTAGTATTTAAAAGAATTTTAAAAACAGAAATTAGAAAAAAAATCCGTAGCATTGAACAGCTACCTAGGCTGAAATATACCGATGGTTTCAAAGACTGGCTCAGTTTTTCTTCTTTCGTGTTTTGGATGGTGTAGTTAACTTTGGATTAGTATCTGCTGTGGTAGTCTTTCAACTGTGGTGACTCTCTTGCGAAGTATCTGCAGATTATAGCGGCAGATATAACCAACCAAAATTATTTAGAGTATTCTGCTGGCTTGACCTTCCAGCACTAACAAGAAGTGTGGTAGCCTGCCCAGTGATCCGACTGCCTTCGCAATAAAAAAAAAACCGGTAACCCCAAAATACATTGTTTAAATAAACCTTGTGTTTTCTTTGTTTGCAAAATAATTTTGTGCAGCTAATGGACATTTTTTCAGATTTCCGTTATATTGAGCTATCTTTTTTACGGCAAGATGCGGAGCCCAGCGTTATCCCAAGCGATCTTTAATTTTTAATTTTTCTTTCTTTCTCTCTCTTTATCTCTCTTTCTCTCACTTTCTCTCACTTTCTCTCACTTTCTCTCTCTTTCCCTCTGTCTTTCTCCTTTCACAAAAATGTTGCGTGCCTCTAGCTTTCTACACAAAATGAGAATAAAGTTTCTTTACTTCAGGCCTTCCACGCGCTGGTATTTTTTTATTCTCAGATTGCTCAAAGGAAATCTTTCTGTTACAATTAACATGTTTTTTTACCATGTTTACATGCTGTTGCATCAAAAAAGTGGAAATTGAAGCTTGATTGCCGTGCTCGGGAGTTAAAATCAATGGCAAGGTTTATAAAAGGTAAATGTTTGTGTTAGGATTTTTATCGTTGTAACATTTGGTCACCAGTACATTCAAAAGTTCCAAATGGATTATTACATTTAAACAAAATTTCTTTCATGTTTATGGTATTTTGTATCACTGTAAAAAAAATTTTACTAAAATTCCTTTACATGCAAGGGAAGCAAATTCTCCTTACATGTCAGGTAAAATTAACTCTTGAATGTAGAGTAAATTTATATATCAACTAAAATAATATTCTCCAATCGTACGGAAAGGTAAATGCTGTTCACGATAAAATGAGCACTTTTGAAGCCAACCTCTGAAAAATATAACACTGCCCCTACCTGCATATATTTTAACGGGTATACTGACAGACATGCACCCAGTAAAGTTGGTAACGTCAGAGGGAAAGTAGTTCCATGCCTTAACGTTGAATTATAAGTGTTACGTGAAAATTTGTGAACATCGAAATTATTTCTTTTACTTTGTGTTTATTTTTAAAACGCATATGAGTAAGAATAAAAAAAATGTAAACTATTTACTGTTATAATAGTATCATAGTTTCACTTGACCGACGCGCGAATAGTGATGAGGCCCATTGCAGTATTAATTTTACGTATGGCGGAAGAGTACACAACTTGCCTACGAATAGGTAGTAAGCAGGGCTTTCGAAAGTGCCTGCTCATTTTACCGCGAAACAGCCTATACGTGACAAAAGCGTGGGAAAATCCCATACAAGTAAGAGAACATCAAGTACACTGGATAAGAAAATTATATTTAAAAAAATTGGGGAGTATTGTTGTTGTTCATTTAATTATTACGACCACCCTCAGACGAATAACAACCGAAACCACAATTCTGAAATCCTTGACCGTTGCAGGTGGGCGGGCGCNAACCGAAACCACAATTCTGAAATCCTTGACCGTTGCAGGTGGGTGGGCGAGAAGCGTAGCCCTTTATTTCGTGAGGTCGCTGCGCTATCCGTTACACCACGGCGACATCGTAGCTGTTTCAGTGATAAGCGTACTAAAGGAATTCACCGCGAAAAAAATTAAGTATTAATCTGAGTTTCCTCCAAAATTTTGAATTCAAATAACTACAAAAGTCTTTACTAAAACTGTTCTTGTTGTTAGCTTGAAACTTCCGTCCATTGTAAGAGCAACTTGACAAATTAGTTATTCCTGGAACTCCTTATAATAACTATTTTGCGTATCAGATTGCTCAGTTATTTTTGTGCTCTACAAATCATAGTATGTGTATAATTTATTTAGTGGTTTTATTAGTGCTTTGACGTTAATACCTTTCCAAGTCTTTTAATAAATTCCTTGACATAAAAATTACGCAGGTAAAGATAAAAGGCGTATAGTGAGATTTGAACAATGGAACAGCAAGCTCTTACGAATATTCCGATTTCCCCACCCCCNAAAGATAAAAGGCGTATAGTGAGATTTGAACAATGGAACAGCAAGCTCTTACGAATATTCCGATTTCCCCACCCCCTTTTTTCCCTCAAACTTTATATTTGCAACTGATTGATAGTTGTATTTTATATATTTTCTAACTTACAATTAATTTTTATTTATTATTATTATTATTATTCCAGCCCTAAAGAATCTTAAGTCCAAGTTGTCCAACATGGTGTCTCGTTTCTTTTCCCATCGACCTGCTAAGACAATGCTGAGGAGATGTACGCGTCGTAAGGTAATTTTTCCATCCATGTATGGGATTTTCCACTGCCATGCAGGTGAATTTTACTCCAGAGCGCGGTATTTCTATCTTACATGTAAAGAAAAATTATGTTTCCCAAACAAGTTTGCGAATATTACCTTACAATTGCCAGGTAATTTCCCCAATATTTTTACAGTGCAATGTCTAGTAGTTTATTTTGTAACCTATTCTTAGAGATCGGCCTCGTTCGGACCTTTTTGTTAAGGAGCGAGGGAGTGTGGGTATACAATGTGCTGTGAAGTNGAGAGGGAGTGTGGGTATACAATGTGCTGTGAAGTCTGGCACACAGAGTGGTATGCGTGTGGGTCAGAACGCTGTTTGGTACTGGGAACCAGCGTCAAGTGTCCCGCGGCGTGTTGCATTCTGTGCACTGAGGTACGGGTAATGAAACGTTCAGCCTTGGTGCGATGTGCAGTTGTGTACCTGAACAAAGCCTTTAATGAACTCTGTTTGTTGTTTGCGTGTCGTTGACTTTCCCCACTTCTACCGAAGCACAAAGAATTATCTTCTCGCGATCTCTGCGGAGAACTTCACAGTNAAAGATAAAAGGCGTATAGTGAGATTTGAACAATGGAACAGCAAGCTCTTACGAATATTCCGATTTCCCCACCCCCATTTTTCCCTCAAACTTTATATTTGCAACTGATTGATAGTTGTATTTTATATATTTTCTAACTTACAATTAATTTTTATTTATTATTATTCCAGCCCTAAAGAATCTTAAGTCCAAGTTGTCCAACATGGTGTCTCGTTTCTTTTCCCATCGACCTGCTAAGACAATGCTGAGGAGATGTACGCGTCGTAAGGTAATTTTTCCATCCATGTATGGGATTTTCCACTGCCATGCAGGTGAATTTTACTCCAGAGCGCGGTATTTCTATCTTACATGTAAAGAAAAATTATGTTTCCCAAACAAGTTTGCGAATATTACCTTACAATTGCCAGGTAATTTCCCCAATATTTTTACAGTGCAATGTCTAGTAGTTTATTTTGTAACCTATTCTTAGAGATCGGCCTCGTTCGGACCTTTTTGTTAAGGAGCGAGGGAGTGTGGGTATACAATGTGCTGTGAAGTCTGGCACACAGAGTGGTATGCGTGTGGGTCAGAACGCTGTTTGGTACTGGGAACCAGCGTCAAGTGTCCCGCGGCGTGTTGCATACTGTGCACTGAGGTACGGGTAATGAAACGTTCAGCCTTGGTGCGATGTGCAGTTGTGTACCTGAACAAAGCCTTTAATGAACTCTGTTTGTTGTTTGCTTGTCGTTGACTTTCCCCACTTCTACCGAAGCACAAAGAATTATCTTCTCGCGATCTCTGCGGAGAACTTCACAGTNTTGTCGTTGACTTTCCCCACTTCTACCGAAGCACAAAGAATTATCTTCTCGCGATCTCTGCGGAGAACTTCACAGTATTACAATAGACGAAAGTTGGCTTATCCGAAGGGAAAAAAAAATCCACATTTTATTTTAGTGTGCGTCAAATAAACACCTCACAAAAAGTTTGGAGTATACATACAGACTACACAAACGTATGGCGTATACATAAAATAAAGTATGGCAATCAGAAGTTAACGACGGTACCGATACAAAACGTGCAGTTCAGAGCGTTTCTAACAAACAAACTGTTTTCCAATATCACAGACAAANAACGACGGTACCGATACAAAACGTGCAGTTCAGAGCGTTTCTAACAAACAAACTGTTTTCCAATATCACAGACAAAGAAACACTTAGGAACAACAAACTTAACTTAATGGTCTGTCTGACTAGGGAAGGTTTCTTTATTCGTGCTGCAGCTTAGTACCGTGCNGGAACAACAAACTTAACTTAATGGTCTGTCTGACTAGGGAAGGTTTCTTTATTCGTGCTGCAGCTTAGTACCGTGCATGGCCTCCACGTGCGTCGTACAGGTCCCTAACACGCCGTGGCATCCCTGTAATCAATGTGTTGTCATCGTCACAGCATTTCGACGAGAGGTGGCGCACATTGACGGATCTCGTGAAACCGATGGCATTTCTCGTCTGCCTCATTGCTCGCACATTCCTGCATCCGTACCCCATGTGGTTGTCACCTCTACAACGTACATGTCGTACACTTTCAACAGTACGTAGTACATTTCTTGTGTTGGGTCATTTTCGGGAGATAAACGATAGTTGCCACGACTTCTGAATCAGCATTCGTGATTTATAAATAAAATGTAGATAAAACTTCAATTTAACTACAAATGATACTTTTATGTTAACAGACGTATAACATGTTTGCGATACGTGGCATATTTGAGAAATAACTAAACACGTTACACATGGGGTGATTTTTCGAATGTTTGATTCAAAAAGTGTGGAAAACCCTTTGTGAACAGGAGATACAATTTACTAGTCAATACCCGTTTGGTCTATACATTTGCTTCAACCAAGTTTTTATGCAACAAAGATATATAAGGTATGTAATTTACACATGCATACATATTAATACAATGTATATGCAAACACGTATACAATTATGAATACTACATATATCATATTAACACATTAAACATAAATTCAGGCATTTACATGTATATAATAGGCATTAATATATGATCATATAAACTTTTATAAAACATTTGCGTGCATATATATGTATTTAATATAAATTACATATACAAAAATTATATACACACGCAAAATATGTACATGTATGTTACACGTGAGTGTATACACATTTATTTANTTACATATACAAAAATTATATACACACGCAAAATATGTACATGTATGTTACACGTGAGTGTATACACATTTATTTATTGTAACACACTAACAGTCACGCCTAATAAACTAAACACAAACATACACGTATCGCTATTTGATAACATAATTTTGACAGTTCTGCTGGCTTTACAGAAGCCAATGCTGAAGACATTCATCTTTATTTTCTATTCACACCTAATTAACTTGACGTAAGTGTGGCCGCGCCCACCCAGGGGTTGCCTCGACTGNTTACATATACAAAAATTATATACACACGCAAAATATGTACATGTATGTTACACGTGAGTGTATACACATTTATTTAATGTAACACACTAACAGTCACGCCTAATAAACTAAACACAAACATACACGTATCGCTATTTGATAACATAATTTTGACAGTTCTGCTGGCTTTACAGAAGCCAATGCTGAAGACATGCATCTTTATTTTCTATTCACACCTAATTAACTTGACGTAAGTGTGGCCGCGCCCACCCAGGGGTTGCCTCGACTGCTTGGTTTCCCAGGGATTCAGCGAGCTGCAGTAAGGCGCAAGCCCTAGCACGGGTTGTTCCGGGAAGTGGACTGCCGACCGCCCGGCTGCGGCAGAGTTGCTGAGTGCAGCCGTCCGAGTTAGAGGGGTGCAGCATCCACGGGGCTGGTTCCCAGACACCCCCCCCCCACTAACTCTTGCAAACAAATGGGACACCCGCGCGCTTAGCCGCAGTGTCATTTAGCATCGCTAACCAAAGTTCTCCACTTAAGGGGTAGAACTCTGCTGGGGGACGTGCTAGTTTCTGCGAGAAAGGGCGCTAGCACGACCTTCACGCGTGTTCCGACTACGCCCTTGCAGTTGCGGCCAACGCACGCGTTTCATCTACATTGTCGTAAAACATGATGTGCAATTTGGGTTCACGTGTGTTGATCACGCTCGCACTCAGTCTCCTCAGTGCTATTTATAAATATGGCACTGCCGATCATGAATTCATTATAAATTATCGATTCCTCTTTAAAATATATGTTTGTTCTTGTGGCGGGGTATAACCAACGGATGTTTCAATATTACATCACGTTATTTACAACTCCAGTTGAACATGTCCGAATATATATTTTTATGAGACACAAACCGCAGATCGTTTTGCATTTAGGCCACATCAATTGAGCAAGTAGTACCGAGGGCTCATTACTGTGGCTTTTTCTTCTCATGCATCCGTTATATACTATCGACCTCGTTTTTACTACGGTGAATGCTATTTCGATGTAGGGTGCGTGATTTGTTGCCAAATAATAATAATAATTTAATAAAAAATATATGTTACGTGATGTGTATGGTTGTATTAAATTCGTCTACTCTGTTTGTGGTAAAATATGTAATAATATCTTAATTATGTGGAAAATGATTTTGAGCTTTATAAATGCAATGGAAAAATTTCGAATTCTATATGCAGCGCGCATGTTTGCATATTCGTTAGCTAGTATTTAAAAAAAAGATTTATTTATAAAATCCCAAGTTATATTTTTCTGTGTGCCTACACGTGAATTGTACGTGGGAGTTATAAAAGTGAAACACGAAACGATACGCATAGCTAAGTTTTTAAGCACCAAATAGTACCAACACAAACGCACCGTTAGGAAATCCTTAAGGGCGTTTAAAGTAATTGCTTGAATATGTTACGAGTGGTCTTCCTTCACAAATTTCATACTAAAACACAAATATCTGGGCGCAATATTTGCTTTCAATGTGAAATTCTCTTAGCTTCAGCAGGAATGGCACAAATTTTTCCTTTTTTTTTAATTGTAACGCTTTCGCCTAAGCTTTTAACTTTTGCCTAATTTTACATATAATATTAGCGGGATGTCTGAAACTAAAACTGTATGAGAAGTATTGTTTGGATTTAAGAAAAGTGTGAGATTCTGATAAAAATTACACGTTTGGACCTTTACGTACATTACCGTATGCATAACAACTTATACGGTTTTAAAATTTAGTTAAAACTTGCGAAGATGTGAAATTAAAATGCTGATTCCCTGAGGTATTAAATTATAAATTACCTTTCCTCTTGATTGTTATCAGGTTATTATCCCGCGTGGCACAACAAAAGTATAAAACGTGTTTTGAATGTGCAAAATAATTTAGACCATATAAGTGTACGCTTTTTTCTATCTCTGAAGCTGATGTAGTAGACGGCTATGTCCTAGTTCAACGTAAACTGTATTTGAACGTCATACTGTTGTCTCAGTGTGCAGGTTGAAGCAGTAGCCTCCTGGCTGTCGGCCGCGGAGACTGACAGCTTGTGCCACTTCGTGCATGACGCCCACACACAAGTTAATTCACAGTGTATGAGGATATGTATAGTCCGTTCTCTGTTAATTCCAACTTTTCTGAAGCCCTGCTCAAGTTCGTCTTCCAGGATATTCCTCCGCCTCGTGCTAACTAAGTTTAACTAAGTCTAAAAAATTACGCCAAAGGGCAGCGCACCGCATTCGTGCGCAGTTACTTTAATATAATTTAGCATAAGAACTATTTCTTACTAGGCATTACCAACACACCTATTTTCTCCCTGTTTTTATTTATTTGAAACATAAAATAAATATTATAATTTAGTTAAATTTTTAGTAAATGTTTAATTTAACTAATAATAAGAAATTTTTATGTTAACAGAAGTAATAAACGATGATGATACATAACATATTTAGGAAGGACTGAAACACGCCATACTTGGTGCGATTTTTCATATAGTGTGAAGAAACTGAGAATGAACTGGTCTCATAGTCTATTCGCGATCAGTGAAATTTGATTGTGTAAGCTGCTTTATTAGAATCTACTCTAATCTACATTTCACGGATAATTAGTGACTGTGTTTCATTGAAAACTGCGATGCCCGCTTGCTCGGAGACCTGAAATTTCCTCTGCTGTTCGCAGATTGGGCGGTCGACAGCATACAATCAGTTGATCTAAAAAAAAAAAAAAACACCGTTTATCTTACGTGACCTTTTCTAGACCGTGGATATTGTTTGATGCTCCGCTGTTAAGATGTATTTACGCTTCGCAAAAGGAATTTCGCGCGAGACCTCCCATGCAAAATATCGTGCAGAAATATCCAGAGAATCGCGTACGAAACGTGTTCACACGCAATAGCTTTGGAAACTTGTAGCGAAATTTGTACTTGCAAGAGTATAGTGATGGTCCTGGGAAATCACTTTATAGCCACGATCCTGGACTGCAAGCTCCTGCACAGTTAGTTGTGTTTCAGCTTTGTTGGGTAGTAACTAATGCAAAGTAACGTCCTCCATATCTTACAACACTATCTAAAATCCACGAAATATTTTGCAATATTCGAAAGATTCTTGATCTCTTGCTCCGTTTTACACGCGTAAAAAAATTGGAAATGTTTTATATCCTAATCTTGTAATAGCTCTGCCTTGTACGAGACATTTCTTGTACGAAATCTAGTAGGCCTACAAGGTAGGCATCTTGTACGAGTTTTAAATGTATCTTGCGTCGTGTAAGAGCTTTTTTATGCTTTACTGGGTTCGCAAGGGCGATGCCATATCCTCTCCATTGGCGCTGTCGAGATGCCTTCCTTTATCAATTGGGTTCTCAATTTGTGTTCCATGCGAATGCCAGTGCAGTTTCAGACTAAGTGCATTTTCAGACTAAGTGCATCCCCACTTCTCAGTCCGTTGAAAATTCCCGTTCCCGAAACTTTGCTGGTATCGATGTCGGTTCTTGCTACATCCGCTTGTGTCATGACATAAATAATGTTTACAAAATGAATTACCAATTTGTATATTTTGCAAATAAATTGTACATCAAACCAAATATGGCACCCTTGACATACTTGACATTAAAATATGCCAAAACATTACAATTAATTCCTTATAGATCCAGAAATAATGGTAATTAGATTCACATAGATTTAGTAAAATTGCAGACAAACTGGAATAATACAACTTCCATAAACATTAATAAATGCCAAAACTATTAAAACAATTATTTGACTAGAATGAATTACTTTGAGCCCATTAAAGCCTTCTTTTCATAAAAGGAACACATTAAAAATTACTTTAAAAAAACTATTTAAAAAGATTGAAATTTCGGCGGAGGTAGTCAGACCTGTCAAAGCTCCGACCGAATAAAAATGTACAGATTAAACACATTTAAAAACGTAGACAGAAAGCCCAACGCGAGATCCGGGGACACCAAAATCACTTTAAAAATAATTAACTCTTGGGCAGCTAACAAGACAATACACGACACGTTGAAACAGGGGAATCACAGTAACACTAAGTTTTAGTTAAACTGAAACAAAATTTAGACAGGCAACCGATACCACAATTTTGAGTAAAAAAAACCCTAGATTAATGCTTACACTAAAACATTTAAAACAGCCCAACTAACACAAACAACTTTTGTCCACGGCTAACCGTTGCAACATTCGCGTATTTTTCTCCACGCGCGACTGTAATTTCACCACTTTGTGTGTGTCTTTTGTTTCACTTACAAAAAAGTACAATCGCAGATTCACTGTAATTGTAACTACACAATTTCTGTACATTTTCACTGCTTTAGTAAGCTATTTTACCGTCAGTATATATTCTATTACAATAGTGTCATGTTAATTCACATAATTTGTATGTGCATTTTTACAATTTGCACTTTATTTTGCTCAGTTTTCTAACTTGATAGTTTGACAGAGTTATAAAAAATTTATCTCTAAAATGTGGGTAGAAATTGACTTCAGGTATAGAATACGTAGTTATATGCAAAAGCCAGCATATCCCATGGGTTTTAAGTATTCCTTTCCAGCACAACAGGAGTTCGAAGTAGTTCTACTCCCTAACGCAAGATTGCATGTTTTAAACATATACTTGGAGTTATATTTGAATTGCGGGAAACATTAGTGTAAAATTACAAATACTGTACTCCTTTTAACGAATTAGACATAAAAATGTAAAATTACCGAAAAATTTTGTGTAAATATGCGCTCAAAAATACTCCAGAATGTAATGCAAATTTACACGCGCGCACGCACACACACATGCNTTTTTGTGTAAATATGCGCTCAAAAATACTCCAGAATGTAATGCAAATTTACACGCGCGCACGCACACACACATGCACACATACACACACCCATACACACACACACTGGAAAATGTACAACTACACTGACATTGCATGTTCATACAATGGCCACGTAGCAGTAAAAATACACAATTTAGTGTTTTAATATAGGGATTGGGTGTGTTTTTAAACATACTTCCAATTGTGTAAATTAACACCATCATGTTTATTAAGTCATCCATACATTCGTGTATTTTCACCAAAGACTTGTAGTACTCTCTGGATCGTTAAGAACATTTGTGTGAAATTATACGTACTGTAGTTGTTTTTAAAAATTACACATACAAAATGTAAAATTACTAAAATATTATGTGTAAATTTACATTAATTTTTTTTACAGTGTATGCTTCTCTTATTATGTTTACAAATTATGAAAATTATAAAATTCGGAGCATAAAACAATCTTTATTCTCAAAACTTTCTGTGGTAAAATATAGCTTAGTATTTTTTTAAATTTGAATGCATTTTATATACTTTCAAAAGTAACCAAAATCGTTGTGATTTCTATAAAGACCTATAAGCTTTGTATATTAAAACTAACTCCCTGCCTTCTGCTCTATATTGCTGGATTTTGCAGTACGCTTGAGGTTGAGGTGCGTTTAAAGAACACTGAAAAATTTACTAATGGCATACGTGGTGACCGGACAGATGTAAGCATGTAAATTTGTTGCTTGGAGAAAAATAGTATTAAAAATTTTTGTGGACTCCCGTTTTGCATGTAATGCCAGTGGCACTGGTTATAAAGAAAGGAAAGGAAATAGAAGTTCCCTTTTTCTTCTAAAGCACAAGAGTGACTCATCATTGCTTTGTTCTTGCGGACCCGGGGGATTTCCTTTGTAGGTCAGCATGTAATCTTTCAGCAGAGGAAGCGGTATTAGCTTTTCACTTCCTCTTGTGCCAAGTGTGCAAGTTTTTTTCCTTCAGTGTAAGAGGAAAGAGAACCGTGCTCAACACTATTGATTTTACATTTACGACCTCGTACCATATGCTTTGCTAGAAAAGATATCTATAGGTGTGGCCTACAAAGAGATAGGCCGTACGGGAGTACCACCCGTCTCACCCTGATATTTATATAAGTGCAGTGCCTTTCGGATGACTTTATTTTTTTTAAATATAATTTGCTCTTTAATAACATTTGTTAACAATATGCAAACATCCATGTTTACAACATGCACGTTGGCCTGTCAAACATATTTTCTCGGAGGGAGGGGTGTAGGGTTGATGTTTTGAATACGGATGTCGTTAATTGTTTGGCCACAATTCATTTTACGTATAGAAAGAAAAAACGAAGAGAATGTAATACTGGAAGGCAGTCGTGCGTGAGTAAATCCATACTATTTTAATGATAACTTGTGGGAGGGGAGTATGGCGATGTTTAGCCCCGTTAAACCCCTCTTCCTCCGTTTAATAAGCTCCTGGTTTATAATAAAAATACAAATTCACGTACATCATTGCGTTGAAGAACACTTAGTCTTTGTACTTAAATGACACGATCTACGAAGAACATAGGCAATAACAGTGATCTTCCGTCAACGGGAAATTATGTCAAATATGTCTACAAATTCTTAGTATACTTCATTAATTCAAATTTACATTTTGAGTTGCTGTTCACTAGGATGCGTTTTCGCTCATCTCATGTCCTTCCACGTACGTAAAAAATGCCGTCGTGCATTTTAATGGACGATAATTACTTCGTTTACAGATATTTGTAAGCTAGCTTGGAAAGAACAAGCATTAGAAATCTTACATACAGCTTCATTATAAACAGTAGTTGATAGACAATTGTGGTGAATTCATACGCTGTTATAGTCTATTCGCGGTTTCTCCACACTTTTTGAATGTAACCTTTGATGAAAAATCACCCCATGTATGACGTGCTTGGTTATTTCCTAAATATGCTATGTATCACAAGCGTTTTATTTATACTTCTATAAACATAAAAGTACCTTATTTTTATTTATGGTTAAATTGAACTTTTGTGTATCTTTATCTATAGCGTAAATTATAATTTTCCATTTATGATTGATATGAATAAAACGGTGAGAAAACAGGTATGTTGGTAATGCCTAGTAAGAAATACTTCTTATGGAAAATATTATTAAAGTGAGTGCGCACGAATGCGGTTAGTTGTCCCTTTGGTGTAATTTTGTAGACTCGGTTAAGCTTTGTTTGCACGAGGCGGAAGAATATATTGGAAGTAGAACTTTAGCAGGGCTTTAGAAAAGTTTGAAGTTACTTTGAAAGGACTGTACTGCCTAAGTCTTGGAATCGCGTATAACTAGTTTACATTGTAGCTAAAGAAAATATTTCGAAGTCTGAGAAAAAAAAAATGTTTCCACCAGATATTAATTTAATGCGTAGTTCAGGCATTGCCTATATGAGTAGTGTTGGTAAAAACAAACACAAAAATGTTGCCTTTTTCCAAATTTCTGCCACGGGTATTGAAGTGTCGTGATACCAGACGAATTTTGACTCGAAACGGTTCGCTTGATTTCAGGCAGTTGTCCTGAGATAGTGGTTTTGCTAAAGTACAAACCAACTACACACAAAAAGTTTTGCATCATCTGTAATTTGTTGCACATGAAGGATGTTCGCTGGGATAGTGGGTGCATGACAAAAATACAATAATCACGTCTGACGTGGTATTGTGTACACTCAGTGTGAATGGGAAACCTAGTGACCCAGTAACTCTTATTGTGAAGTATCCGGTGCTACTGAGGGTTCTTGCGTTTAAAAAACACAAACGTTAAGTAAAAAATAAATAAATGTTAAAGACGACGTTTTATGTGTGTATTTATTTTACTGTTCAAAGTGCATATTTTTTTTTTTTGGTGAATGATTTAGTATAATTAAAATACATTCGGTACAGAGTATTTTTAGTTGTTTTCTACCGATGGTGAAATTGTGCAAACATGAATGTCCTGGCATGCCCACTTAGAAGGAAGAGAATTATAGTTCCCGAGTAATGCTGTTGAGTTGGGTGGTTTGGTCGGCGCTTTGGCGGGGTGAAATGAGGCGAAAATGGAGTGGCGGCGGAATGCAAAGACGATAGAAGCGGAAGTACCCCGAAAAAACCCGCCGACCAACGGCAAAATCCGCCATGTTTCCCCACATGGAAAAGTTCGGCGACCCCGCAGGGAATCGAGCCCGGTTCGCCCTGGTGGCAGATGCGTGGTCTTGACTATTATACCACTGCGGCTGTTCCCAGGAATGCACATTATGAATTTGGAAAGATGAGAGTGCCCAGGCTTCATCGTGACTTTTCCTAGCAGTTTCGTAGCTCGAGAGAATGAAATTGTGAATTTTATTCGCAGTAGAGACTTAAGAGGCTGTATCATCCCTTATGAAGAAATTATTCGTTTTAGTGTCATAACAGAAAAGTCAGGGTCATTTCTGAAAATGTTTCATTATCATATTTCATAGCTCTCTGCAAATTTTTGTTAATAGGCGTTCCCTGGTTGTCATTAAACGGCGAGAATGAGTTAAAATATATAATTTTGTATTAAGTTAACTGTTGTATAAACATGCGTTAGTAGTTCGTATATTATGTCCATAATGATGTGTAAGGCAATGAGCTAAGCTTCTATTGTCGCATTTTTCAATAAATCCTCCTAAATTTGAATCAGGAAGAAATAAATAAAAAAATCAATGTGGTGGGTGACGCGGGATCTTAATTAGAAATCCTCACGTAAGTTCTGTGTATTATTACATTACTATTCTCAGAAGGTTTGGTTGGACCACTCGAGTCGGCACACCACGAACTGAATACTTGGTAGGAACATATCTGTTGGCGTAAAATTGACAGTTGGTATCCATGAGTATCGGTTTTTATGAAACACTAAACAATAACTAAAATAAGTTTACTTGAAGACCATAGTCAATTGTTTTGTTGGAGTTTGAGTGCTATGATAATTGTTAGTAAGGTGTTACTAAAGGTGGTAACTGCGCTGTAGGTTAGTCGTAACAATCAGAGACGATAGCAGGAGAGAGTGCATTGTAACGATAAACAGTGCCAAAGAAAACAGTAGTTACCTCCGTCATAGTAAGGTGAACCTACAGAACGAAGAAGGGACTGTCTGTTTGGTACAACTGGAATAAAGAGAAGTTGCCAGAGCTGATAGAGAAGTTCATGTTGACATTGCGCTGTTGCGTGTCACGGGGGAAATGTTTTTCTCGGGTCTTCTGCTATCATAGTAATAAAGAAGCAGAAAACACGTCAAATTAAAAGCACGATCCTAAACGTAAAGATTGTTAACGATAAAGTAAGCACTTTTGAAATAAAACCTTAAAATAAAATTATTGCCTTTATCTACACATGTTAAAGTACGCACTGGCATACATACGCCCGGTTAAGTTGGCAGCCCATTAATAATATAGTTCCAAGACTTGACGGAGTATCGAGAGGGTATAGTGTTTAAATTTATGGTCACTGAAGTTTGAGGTACTTGTTTTACGTACATAAGAGTATATATGTCCACATTAGTAAGTAGTTATAAAATGGGGGTTGATCAGCACCTGGTTGCGGTGCTGCGGTGGCCATCGTAGATGACGTCACGCCAATAACTCCTCTCATTACTCGTCTGCAGTGGCTATCTTGGATATACATTTTCCCCTTGTTTCCTTCCTGTTTTATCATTACATTTCGGCTCTTCATGCTCTTCCATTCCGATTAGTTTTCTCCCGCTCTGTCACTCCGACGTTATTTTTTTCTCATGCTCTGGCATTTCTTCCAGCCTCTCTCTCGCGTCCGTTCTATCTATCATTGGGGGCGTTTTATAATATTCTTGCTGGTCTCCTTTATTTTATCTTGTCGTCCTTTCTCCTCTCTCATGCTTTTCACATCCTCCATATTGGATGTAATTGTCGTCGTTTACTGTAGGTGGCCATATTTAATTCCCCCACCAGTCGTCAGCTGTAGGTGGCCATCTTTAATTCCCCCCCACCAGTCGTCAGCTGTAGGTAGTCATCTTTAATTCCCCCACCAGTCGGCTGCTGTAAGCGGCCATCTTTGATTCTCGTGCCCAACACCAGTGTGATTGAAGCTATACAGTTCGTGGCTAAGAGCTCAGGTATCGGCGCGGCCATTTTGTGCATGTGTTGGTTCACTTTTCACTTGCCGGGGTGCGCTAGCATTAGGTGGGGGGAGGGGGTGTAGTTAAAACAGTGGCTGCCAGGAGCACTGGTAATTTTTTTTTAGTCGGTAGACGTTTCGGAACACAGAAAATGCCTGGGGGGCGTGCGGGAGCATCCCAATACCCCTTGGGTCGCCAGTCGGGCGTCTTGACCACAAGAACACTGCGACTTCTAGGAGAAGAGGATGTTCAACAACGAATACGTATATAGTTATTACGATCCCGACATGTGGGAAAAAAATTTGAATAGGCCTTGACATTATATATAAAATCGGCATTACATGGTCATGAGATGAAATATAATAAATACTCGCATCGGCCTATGCACTCTCCAGATAATAAACTTATCATTATCACATAAAATATTGCAGGCACCACAAGCGCGCATGCGCAGGTACACACACTTATTATATGTGTAAAAGATATAAATATATATGTGTAGATATCAATTTCATTACCATGAAAAAAATACCGAAATTTTAACATACAGGAAAAAATTAATATATATACAAAAAAGTTTGAGCAGGTCGCGTCTCTACATAAAAGTTACATGCATTGTTACAGAGCCAATTGCGCAGCAACATACATGTGTCTCGACCATGCACCATGCTTGTCTCTCCAACTTGTCTGGGCATTCCAGTACGCGCGCGCACTGCTGTACCTCAAACGTGTCTGACCTGAGCTGTATGGAACGTAGTCACCACTTGCGCGGGCAACATTTCTTTCCTATTGTTTTGTTACAACTAAAAGTAGGATAAAAAAGAACTAATTACACTTACACAGCTTTTGTCAGCAGCAGTGTGGTCGCTCTATCACCTATAAAATACAGTCCACTTCACCCTGTCATTCCATGCCAGCACCATCAATCTTGTCTGAAGAATGTTAGAGTTCATTGCCCCGTCATGCAACCTCTCTCATTCCTTCAGTTGGCAGTAATGGCCGAACTGTCGTGCGCGTGCACTTACGTATCTCGGATACCCGCCAGGATGCCAGGCGTGCCAGTACCTACCATACGTCACACCGCGGATGCATCAAGTATGCCTTAAGCCTACGTATAAGTATAGTTAGCTGTAATTTCCGAACTGTCGAGTGCACACATGTCTGTAATTCGGATCCCCGCCAGGATGCCAGGACCTACCACATGTCGAACTGTGCACATGTCAAGTACGCCTTAAGCGCACTTATAAGCATAGTTGGCTGTAATTTATGAACTGTTTAAGACATTTTATAAGCATAATTGCTCGTATCTTAAAGTATACCTGTCCCTATCGCCTTTTTTGTCATCGGATGTGAGATGTCTATGATATGAAATTAGGTGACTTTAGCTTTGATGGGTGCCAAATGGTAGCCAACTATGCTTATACGAAAGTCTAAGATGTATTAGACCCTGCGGTCCTTTTCGTTGTCGGATGTCATGCCTATGTTATGAATTTGCTAGCTGTATCTTAACCGGTTAGGAAATTACAGCCAACTATGCTTATAAATGGGCTTAAGGCATGCTTGACTCATGCGCGGTGCGATGAATGGTAGGTTCTGACACGCCTGGCGTCCTGGCGGGGATCCAAGATACATAAGTGCACGCGTCCTACAGTTCGTACAATACAGCCAACTGAAGAGATGAGAGAAGTGGCATGATGGGGCAATGAACTCTAACATTCTTGAGACAAGATTGATGTGTCTGCCATAGCATGACAGAGCATGAAACTGACGGTATTTTATAGGTGAGAGAGCGACCACGCTGCTGCTGACAAAAGCCGTTTAAGAGTAATATGTGGTTTTTATCCTACTACTAGTTGTTGCAGAACAATGGGAAAGCAATGTTTCCCTCGCGCGAGTGGCGACTACGTCCCATACCGCGCGACCGCAGACAACTTGGAGGTACAACAGTGCACACTCGTCCCCTATTGCCCAGACAGGTTTGAAAGACAAGTGTGCGTGCATGATCGAGACACATGCATGTTACTGCGCAATTGGCCTTGTATAAAAGCATATTACTGTTATATAGACACAAGATCTGCACAATTTTTTTGTATATATATTTACTTTTTTCTGAGTGTTAGAATGTCGATTTTTTTTTCACCCTATTAATTTATCATATATATATATCTTTTGCACTCACAACATGTATTCCATGCGCGCGCGAGTGTGGTGCATGTAGTCTTTTATGCGATTATCAGTTTATTGTGGGGAGAGAGCGCAGGCCGATGCGAATATTTACAATATTTCTTCTCATATCCATGGAATGACGATTTTATGTAGAATGTCGAGGCCTGTTCACATTATTTTACCCACATGTCGGGTAACTATATACGTATTCGTAGTTAAACATCCTCTTCTCCTAGATCTGGCAGTGGTCTTGTGGTCCAGACGCCCGACTGGCGTCGGAACTATCCCGTACGCCCCCCCCCAGGCATTTTTTGAGTTCCGAAAAACCTACCGACTAAGAATAATTACCAGTGCTCGCGGCGGCCACCGTTTTAACTACACCCTCCGATGCTAGCACGCCCCTGCAGGCGAAGAGTGAACCAACAACCATGCACAAAATGGCCGTGCCGATCCCAGCGCTCGTAGCCGCGAACTATAGAACTTTAAACTTACTGACTGTTGGTGCGAGAATCAAAGATGGCCGCCTAAAGCAGATGACGGTGGTGATGACATCCAAGATGGAGGACGCGAAAAAGTATGGGAGAGGAAAGGCGACAAGAGAGAAAATAAGTGACCGGGAGGAATATGAGAATCCCCCCCGACCCCAGGGATAGAACGTGAGAGTGAGAGAATATGAAGGAAATGCCAGAGCCTGAAAAAAAAAATTGCAGTGGCAGAGCGGGTGAAAACTAATCGGATTGCAAGAGTACGAAGAGCCGAAGTGAAATAATAGATACTATGGGGAAAAGGGATATTTTAAAGCAAAAGAAAAAGGAAATCCAAGATGGCCACTGATGACTAGGAATGAGAGCGGGTGGTTTCGGCGTGACGTCATCAAATATGGTCGCTGCGGCACCGCAGCCAGCAGCCAGGTGCGGGTGAACTCCCATTTTATAACTGCTTTAGTAAAATCTATTCACGGTAAAGTGAGCTTTTCTCAAAACAACCTTTCAAAAATGTCGCTGCTCCTACCTGCATATATATGAACAAGTACACTGACTGACATGCGCCAAGTTAAGGTGCTAACACAGAGGGAAAGTATTTCCAGTACACAAAGTTGAATTAAAAGTGTTAAGTACATGTTAGTGAATACTGCAATTATTTCTTTTGTTTTCGAATTTTTTTAGTGCAGAGAAGTGTATGAATTAACACATTTGTCAAATACCTACTTTTCTAATAATTTATTCGCTTGATCGACGCACGAATAAAGTGATCAGGTCTATGGGAATGTTAATTTCACATATGAAGGAAGAATACACAATGTTAAAACAATTATATATCAAGCAGAGCTTTCAAAAGCGCTCATTTTGCCGTGAACAGTCTATAACACTTCTACTTTAATAACAGATCCACGGATTTTCTTAGATGACGAACGAATAAAGTGATCAAGCTCGTGTCAATATTAATTTTACATGTGGCGTAAGGATACAAAATGAGAGGAAAAGTATATCCTGAGCAGGGTTTTCAAAGTGCTTAATTATTAATGAATGCAGTATAGCAGTTTTTGTGACGGTCACATGCCGTCGCACACGTGTGTATTTACGCTGTGTCGCGGGGTAATTGTCCGCAAATTGTACCTTGATGGACGGCGCGCGGACCTCGGATGGCACTGCATGTCACGTGACCGGAACCAGATAATGTTGGGTGGGAAAATAGAAGGGAGAAGAATGCCCCCCCCCCTCATAAAGCCATTCATCTCCTTTGAGACAGACACGCGTGCTGGGATGGCTTCTACAGCCGGAGATCAATACGCTCCATGTGGGTCGGTTACTGGGTCAAGGACGTCTGCGCCACCCCCACACGACCCTCCTGGCAATGGGGTCGACCCCCGCAGTGCGCTACGCGCCCATCCTCTCCCTCCCGCCATTCTACATGGCTTCCCCTTCTAGAGTTTGGAGAAGGCCGCTGTTATTGCTGCAAAGATCACGGCGGTGGTGTAGTGGTTAGACTACTCGCCTCACACCATGACGAACCGGGTTCCATTTCCGGCGGGGTTGGCCCCGAATTTTCGCATGTGGGAATCGTGCCGGACGATCCTCGCTGGTCGGCGGGTTTTCTCGGGGAACTCCAGTTTCCCTCGCCCTTGCATTCCGACGCTGCTCCATACTTGCCTCGCTTCACCGTCATCGGCTCTCAAGACCTCTATGTTAAGAGCCACGCAAATCTCTTCACTCACTCACTCACTCACTCTTCTTATCCCGGCGTGGGTAACTAACGTCCGCATTGTCATGTTCTTTGAATATTTCTTGTAATAAAGCATGTGACTTAGGACATACACCAGCGGATAATTCTCCCGCCAAGGAAAACACAGAGGATGACATTAAAAACTTCAAGTTTGCCTGGAGACATCCATACCGGTTCGCCAAGAAAACTGCGTTTGTGTTCTCTATGTGAAATATCCCCGAACTCTAGCCGGCACACGCCAACAAAATGGCGTCACTGACCAGCAACATGGAATGCCGTTCGCCAATCAACGGCTGGTAACTTAACTCGTCAGCAGGCAGTCCAGCCAATTGGGAACCTTTAATAGCACTCAGTAGGCAATCGGACACAGGGCACGTTCCCGGAACCTTGCACAGCCAATCAGCGGCTGGGTACGCCCAAATCAAAGAGAATTTATTTACTCTGTGGTTGTGTCTTCAGGTTTTGAGTCTACTAACTGGTCTTCGTCCCTGTGTTAGTCTGCGTTTTCCTCGGTGTGTCGTCTATAGAGTTTTGTGCGTACATTTGTATTTATTGTGCCCGTTTTTTGTTACTCGTCCTGTTTTGTTTCGTTTAGTTCATAACCTTTGACTTAATGCCTTGTGGATTTCTTTTTATTTTTTGAATATTTGTTGACAGCAGCTAGTCTTGGTGTGTTCTCGTGTATGGTTTTTTTAAACTCCCCCCCCCCCNNTTTTTAAACCCCCCCCCCCCCAGCATCCTGTATACTCCTTGGCGTCATAGCTTTCCAATGGCGTATGTCCGAAGTAATTTTTCATTTTCTCCTTATTACATTTGTATATATTCCGCGGTGACCCGCTGTCGGGTACCTTACGTGTGCATTTTGTGACTTCGTAAATTTCAGATATTTTTTATATTTAAGTTAGTTACCACTGAGGCGAGATTCCGCCTTGCACCCTTATCACAGGTGAATAGATGTGTCCTCGACACGTTCCTAAATTGAACGCATAGTTCAATGCATAGTTCCCGTAAAAAATAAAAACTAACGCTATCAACCCAATCCATAGAAAAATAAATTTTCTATGTTTGTTTTAATAAAATTAACATTCAATTTAAAAAGCGCATTGACATTTTTAACAATTATATAAATGTTTATATTTGATAAGTTATTGCAATAAGCCATAAACTTATGGTTACATAACTTACGAAACCTCACAAACCCCTCAATACGAAAATAAAAAAGGGTACACATAAGGGTATGACACAAACTTTGTCATATACGTTGAAAAAGAAAATGGGGGAGTTCGAAAAGTTGTTTAGAAAAAATAATAATTAATTGGTGACAGAGAGAAGATAAAAGTGAAGAGGAAGAAGAAAGTAATAGTTGGTCGGGAAAAAATAGGCAAGTGGCACTAAATATTCTCTCATGCCATTTTACGTGCATGTGAGACTTTTCGGTTATGTTCCCCTCTCCCACCCTCTCTTCATTCTTAGATTTATTTATATACTATATAAGTTAGCTTGTAGGGTTGGTAAAATCGTCTATTAAGGAAAAAATAACACAAAGGGAAGCTGGAACAGGTTTGGCCATCTTGCTAGTAACGTGACGTCCAATTTTGCTTATTATTTGACTTAGTATTTACTTCGGGGGAAATGTTTTTACTACTATTACTGTTCACAAAAATTCCTACAAAATGTTTACAACAATTTTTTTCAATAAATTGCCTTGCGTGTTTAAAAGTTTTTGGAGTAATAAATATCTCAATTTTGTTTCATATTTTTTATAAACCCCAAATATTATGAAAAAATTTTGAAAAAGCAGCCTTGTTTTCTTTAAAAGTGCTTATTATAATACGCGCAGCTCATGGAATAAAATTTTTAGTCTTAAACTAATGTCAACAAATTATTAATTATAGAAAATCTCTTAACAGTTTACAAAAAAAAAACCGGTAATGTGTGATTTTGATTAACTTAAATTTTTTTTTTAAATAGAGGAGGTATTACGTAAGTACAAAGCGAAATTTTTTTGACCGTGGATCAAAATGATGGTTACATTCTTATTGTTCTTGGTCAGTATCCCAAACAAAAATAATCCCTTACAATATTCGCAAATCACTGAACACGCTTTAGTCCAGATTTCCTGTAGCTGTGTAGCTGTATCTGTAGCTCTTAGCGCAACGTGTAAGGACTTTACAAGTAACACGCACAAACGCATTCACAAACACACACACACACACACAGCCAAGAAAGTGATCCCAATAGCCTTTATTTTCTTCGGAAAGTAGGCGACAAAGCAGTTTTCTGTTATTCACTGTTATTCTAAATAATTGTTATATATTTTCAGGAGAAATTAGTACCAGTCTGCAATGTGTAGCTTTGAAGTGTAACTAGAAAAAAAACCGATATACTGAACTTGATTACTGCAAATAATTATAAGAGCTCATAGAAATACAAAAAATGGAAAACCTAGCGTGCAAAGTACGTCTCGCAACACACGATATTCGTGAAAGCAGTTTATATGTTTATTCTGCTCATACACTATAGTAGTCGGCGATTGTGTTAATTTAACTGCCTAAAGTTGTTCACTGTGGCTGCTGTTATTTCACGCGCATGTACCATTTAGCATTGCACCTGTGTGGTTGAAAATGTTGGCTTCGCGTTGCTTAACTCTTTTACCGGCAGTATTTTGTAATATCGGCATGTTATGTAGGGAGAAGTCTTGAGATTTCAATTGCACACAGTTTTTAAAGTGCTCCTGCTAAAAAAATATAAACTGTGCTCTCAGTAGAACCGCATCTAGTCGTGACCGTTACTTGCAGTCTTAAAACGATATTGTGTTAAAATATATTGTTCGTAACTTAAGTAGTGTAGCAAATGTTAAAACTACAATAAAAGGAATTATTTTTTTTTTGCTACTCGTGAAATGGGGGTGAAAAGTTGTACTTGCAACTTGAAATAGCGTGTCATTTACTCCGCCAGTGATCCTTAACTGGAAACTAATTACAACTTGAATCACTGATATTATGCTGGCAATTTCAGTGTCTGAATTTTATTAATTTAATTTATTTTTATTGGTTTAGAGTGAAATCCATTGCCCCAGGCATCGGCTACAAATTAATTCCACAGTTTTAAGTGAAATTTTCATCGAGCTGCACTTCATCGATCGAAGTTGCCGATTCGTGTTGAATGTTTGAACGGGGGATAAGAAAAAAAAAATCTTGATTGCGGAAAATTAGTTTGGGTGCAAGGCAGGCAGATAGTTGCGGTGGTGGTAGGTGGAGAGAGCGTACTCCAGCGGGATAAGACCAGGAAATGAGAGTTGCTCTCGCCATGCCAGCTGCGATGATTAGCTCCTCCAGTATCTCTCCCCGTCTCCATCATCACGTCCTCCTGGAAATAGTCTCCGAGGGCGATGGAAGTTGCACGGAGAGAGGGGAGGGCAATGCGAGCGCAAGACTGCTTTGTGGAATTAGCGGGTGGTCAGTCGCTCCGCGGGGGTTGGAGGGGCGAATGTGGAGTTCTGCGGTGACGAGCGCTCGCGTGCCCGATGATCTCCGCAGCAGTCGCTCCAGAGACGTCCCGGGGCGCTCGCTCGGACTGGCTGTTCGCCGGCGGCTTTCAGGCGACCCCTCCCCCCTTTCACAATTCTGATGCATTCCTCGGAGGCGATCGGTTTACGTTCGACCGCGGTAAGTCGATAAGCCCTTCCCGCGCCGCCGGTTTATCCGGCCCATTGCCCGCGTCGATTACCGTGTCAAGTCGACGTGACGTGGCCCCAGCAGTCACTTTGTTAACCGCCTACATTCGTTAACACGCTGCGCGTTAAACTTTTACTTCTTTTGTCTTTTAAGCTTCGTCGTTCGATAGAGGTTGCGTCCTGTCGTCAGCATTAATCAAATGTCGAACCTATGTTGGACGGGGGAAAGTGAAACCTGCCATTGTGGGAAAAAGGGTGGCTGTAATGTTTCTCACTGACGTGCTACATCGATGATCTTCCTCTAGGAAGGTGGTGGTGGTAGTTGAGTGCCAGTATTTATACCAGTAGTAGTCTGTGGTGTAAAGTTGTACTGAGCAAGTAGAGAAGGCTGTAAAAACNTTGAGTGCCAGTATTTATACCAGTAGTAGTCTGTGGTGTAAAGTTGTACTGAGCAAGTAGAGAAGGCTGTAAAAACAGCAGCCAATGAAGAAATGGCGATCTAATTCCTAAAGAATGCTCGAAGACCTGTGTTTGACTGTATGTCGTGAAATCTGCAATGCTGGTCGAGTAAATCCTTATAATTGTTTATAATTGTTTGCCCAGTGTGCAAGAATAGCTTAATGGGCGCTTCAAAGATTCTTGGCGATGCTCCCCATGCAAATCATTCTGCTATAATATTTGACTTACTTTTGTGTGGAAATAATGTTCAAAAAATGTCAATTTCTCTTGAAACGATAAATTAAATTATATGTTCCCAAAATGTGGAAAACCAAATTTTTTAATTGTGCAAATGNTTGAGTGCCAGTATTTATACCAGTAGTAGTCTGTGGTGTAAAGTTGTACTGAGCAAGTAGAGAAGGCTGTAAAAACCGCAGCCAATGAAGAAATGGCGATCTAATTCCTAAAGAATGCTCGAAGACCCGTGTTTGACTGAATGTCGTGAAATCTGCAATGCTGGTCGAGTAAATCCTTATAATTGTTTATAATTGTTTGCCCAGTGTGCAAGAATAGCTTAATGGGCGCTTCAAAGATTCTTGGCGATGCTCCCCATGCAAATTATTCTGCTATAATATTTGACTTACTTTTGTGTGGAAATAATGTTCAAAAAATGTAAATTTCTCTTGAAACGATAAATTAAATTATATGTTCCCAAAATGTGGAAAACCAAATTTTTTAATTGTGCAAATGNCAATTTCTCTTGAAACGATAAATTAAATTATATGTTCCCAAAATGTGGAAAACCAAATTTTTTAATTGTGCAAATGAAAGCCTTGTATTTTTACTTAAAATATGTTTTTATTTTTGAGCAGCTATGACAATAAATAGTATTGTTACAATTTTCCAAAGTCTGAGGTCTTAGCATTTTTTTTAGGGAGCGGTGGTTTTAATTAAATACGAGTTAGTAATAATGTTCTAAGTTACGTACAGGCATACGAAAAACTCTACTTAATATCTCGACACTTAATAGCTATCATTCTTTATTTACAACTAGTATTTACATAATCGTCCGTAGCCTCACAGAAATTAGCACAAACACTTAAAAAAACCAATGTCAATAAATAGTTTTCTAACACGTACTGAATTAGTATTAAAATTATATATTTGATATCTGAGAGTTGCATTATTTACAATCAAGTCTGCATTACTCGTCCATTCAGCCACACCCTGTTTCAGTACAGATAGCACCAGTATTACCTGTCCGGAATGCTTAGAAGTGCCTCGAGCGCTCCTATGCGCAGCCGCTCTCNCAGTACAGATAGCACCAGTATTACCTGTCCGGAATGCTTAGAAGTGCCTCGAGCGCTCCTATGCGCAGCCGCTCTCGCGCACTCTCGTCTGTCCCTGCCGCATATACACTCGTCCATCGTCGCTCGCCGTCTGCTCACTTTTCGCCGCACCTAGTCGGATGGCTCTCGCAGACTGCCGACCCTCGCGGCTACGATGCCATTTATAGTGACAAGCGTCGTGCTCCAGANTAGTCGGATGGCTCTCGCAGACTGCCGACCCTCGCGGCTACGATGCCATTTATAGTGACAAGCGTCGTGCTCCAGAACCTTCTTCGCATGTCGTGGTTGCGCTGAGGGAGGAGGTAATCGGGAAGTTTATGCAGCAACTCCCTTTCGCCGGCTCCTCCAGAAGAGGGATGAGTGGGACGATGACCCCAGCTCAGGCCAGCTGTCAATCCGCCTGGCGACATAGCGGCGGTCGGGTCCGCGTGAGTCACTCCCACTGCGCCGAGACGCCGCATGCGTCCGGCGTCCAGCGTGGTGAGGCGCGTAACCGTATGTTTACCACTGCTACTGCCACCACCTCCATTATTACTACCGCCACCACCGCCATTATTACTACGGACACACTAAACCAGTACATTGATAAAATATCAGTTTCCTGAATGGTATCTTTAATGTAGGCCGAAATGCCCATGAAATTGTCGTCCCTATTGCACATGTACTTATATTGATAGTCTTCCACATGCTTTTATCTTGGCAGTAAGTAACATTATCCTTTCTTTGTTTCATCGTGCTGGTATCTCGGCGTCCGTTGATTGAAGTAATTACGTTTCCTGTACTTTCGAAAGCATTTATTTACTGTGTTACACGTATACCCACACACACTAATTTTATAGACATCATTTCGCTATAGTCCCCTTAACACCCGCGTGTGTCTGATCGGACGTCTGCGTTCACATGCACCGACATGTTATCAGAATCGGAGGTCATTTCGAGTTTGTCAAACCGAGGAGAGGGATGTGTCCTGTGTCCTGTCTTTATTTGCTGTATGTAAGAAATAAATGTAAAAAGACGAATAAAGGACGACATTGTGTTCATCCAGTGTCACATCAAGATTTACGTGCCTATTGTTTTGGCCCATAAACATGGCCTACTCTCCACCAACTCTGTAAATGACTCTACGTTTTACTGAAATGTATTTGTTAATAATAGTATCACACTAATCAGTAACAAGCAACAACTCTTGCCTAGCCTCGCTTTGCACACACAGTGAGCTATGAACACTGAACACCAAAACAAAATAGNAACAAGCAACAACTCTTGCCTAGCCTCGCTTTGCACACACAGTGAGCTATGAACACTGAACACCAAAACAAAATAGGTGGTCTCCTCCGACATGTGGGAACACGTGTGCGAGCTCACATAGGAATGCATAAGAATGCACTGGATGTCGGACTGACATTCGATTTAATGTACATGTCATTGTGCTCTCCGACNGCATAGGAATGCATAAGAATGCACTAGATGTCGGACCGACATTCGATTTAATGTACATGTCATTGTGCTCTCCGACAATCGGATGTCGGGCCGATAATTTTGACCGACCAGTGTTGGATACTGTGTGCATGGCCTCAATTTCAATACTTTGATTTTCATTTTGTCCGATATCGGTAAATGGGAAAACGGCGTTAGCTGGAGGTGCCTGCGGTGATTGAGGGTATCTCAGTCCTTCGTTTTTGAACCTTTCACTGAGGTTATACTCAGATGTAGGTTGGGTGCTGCTGTGAAAGGACTCTTTAAAACTGGAACCGAATGGTTATCGGCGCAACTGTTAAGCGTGACATGACGTGACACTGAATGATGGAATAGTGGCGGATTACATTTGTGGAGAAACTGGAGAACCAATAGGAAACCTAGTAGGCATCGGAGACCACTGAGATCCCTATAATGATGTATCAATAATCTACGCGATCTACGATTAGGCTGACTGTACGTACTTTTGTTTAAAAGTTGCGGTAGTTCTTCAAAAATGATGCTTTCGTAATGTTTGTTTTGGTGAATGTGGCACTACCCTTTTAACGCGATGGTGTGCGTTTGAATTTTTCAGTTATTAGACACCTGTTTAGAAATTTGGTTTTATTCGTTATGAATAAACAATAATTGAAATTAATATTCATGGATGCCTCTAAAACGGTGCATTACATTTNTTGGTTTTATTCGTTATGAATAAACAATAATTGAAATTAATATTCATGGATGCCTCTAAAACGGTGCATTACATTTTAAAATCAGAGAAAACTTATTATGAAATACAAAACTCGCTTCGCTACATGGCTCAACGAATCTGTTACTGTTAGAGGCAATTTAAATTTTTTAAATTGTAATTTTGAAACCTGTCAGCTGGTATACTGGATATCGGTCTAGTCGTGTATATCTATACAAACTGCAATTTGTAAAAGTTGGCAAAGAGAGAAAAAAAAAACATCCAGCGTAAGGTGCAAAAATCAAGTACGTTGCCTATTCACATGTGAAATTTTTAATGCAACCATTTTTTACTTCCGTTTCAGTATCTCCGAAACCCCAACTTCAGTATCTCTAATGAAAATAGAAACAGTTTTCACAGTTTCCGCAATTAGCAATATTGCCAGAGCTTTTTTTTTTAAATTACGTAATATTGCTAATAAAAACGCTTATTATGTTATTTGTGCTGCACACTGGCACCTTGTAAAGTGGCTTCTCTGCGCTTATGTCGCAATTCCGTCCGAAGTTTTTAAAAGCTCATCGCGTCTTTTGACCGAACCTCGTGACTGCGCCGTCGCGATGTGCGAGAACTACCGTGTCTCCTGGCGCTGTTCTTGTGTGGTTTTCAAAGTAATGTATAGTGGAATTTGTGGGAAGGGAAGGGGGGGGGGCAGATATCTCCAGGGGAGTGGGCGCCTGGAGAAGTGCGCGCCAACCCTCGGCATGGAGGAGTAGTAGGAGTGGGGTTGTATCTCGACAGCTGGTCCCACTGCGGCAAGCATGGCTGATAGAGCACCCCCGTCGTCAGCTGCGGACCGCGTCTCGACTTTCTCACCTGCCTGCCAGCTATGCCGGCTAGACACTCTGCGGCGAGTTTCGGCAAGGAGAGGCGGGTAGTTCGTCAAACTTTGGGNGCTCAGTGGTTCGATGAAAAAATACTCAAAATACTATTACACGTACCAAAACGTCTTTTATAATAAGCATAATGATTTCAAAATTGTAACAATAGTGGTCCATTTTAATTTTAGCGATGCATATCTACGAAAATTTTTGACTAAAAATTACAAATTTGCACATCATTTTTAGCCTATTCGCTGTTTCTTCACACTATAAATCAAACCTTTGAAATATCAGCCCATCCATGATTATTTCCTACATATGTCATGTAACACAAGCGTTTTATACTTCTGTTAACATACAAGTACCTTATTTTTGATAACATCAAACCTTTATTTATTTTTATCTATAAATTCTATTATTTTATTTATAATTAATTTGAACATAAACCGCGAGAAAATACGTGTGTTGGCACTGCCTAGTAAGAAACAGTTATCGTGCAAAATATTATTAGACTGAGTGCGCACGAATGCGGTGCGTTTCCCTCTGGTGTAATTTTTTTGACTTGATTAAGCTTTGTTTGTATGAGGCATGGAAGAACTTTAGCAGGGCNGCGTTTCCCTCTGGTGTAATTTTTTTGACTTGATTAAGCTTTGTTTGTATGAGGCATGGAAGAACTTTAGCAGGGCTTCAGAAAAGTTGGAAGTAACCGTGAATTGACTATAGGAGGAATACAGTTGCATAGAAATAAAGTACTGGTAATGTAGACAGTAATGTTTAAAGAAAATAATTTATTTAAAGAGTGTAGGCACACTACATAAATTTAGTCGGTATAAATACAAAAATAAATTTATAGTTGTATGNGCGTTTCCCTCTGGTGTAATTTTTTTGACTTGATTAAGCTTTGTTTGTATGAGGCATGGAAGAACTTTAGCAGGGCATCAGAAAAGTTGGAAGTAACCGTGAATTGACTATAGGAGGAATACAGTTGCATAGAAATAAAGTACTGGTAATGTAGACAGTAATGTTTAAAGAAAAAAATTTATTTAAAGAGTGTAGGCACACTACATAAATTTAGTCGGTATAAATACAAAAATAAATTTATAGTTGTATGCAGCCGTCGTGTGCTGCTGCTTTTTTCTCGTGCTGCTACTTTTTTCTCGTGCATTTGACCTCCATGGTACAATTTTTCATGTTGACTGGACACGTTTTAAGTTTTTTGACGTTTATGATCACTGACTATTATTGAATATAACAAAAACAGCTGATATCTGCTACTTCAGTTTTCCGTTTTGCCATGCACAATTTAATGTACTACGTAACATTAGTTACCATTCTTTTGGGGTTATTTCATGTATATATTAGTCCTTACTGTAAAGTCCGTTAGCGGATAGGTGTAGCAAATTTGAGCCGTAATACGGCTAATGATGGCTGACGGGATCGGTCATTTTTGCCCTACTACAAGTTGCTGAACGAGACAATACGTAGTTGTCGGTCGTTAATTCTACCAGGGAGACTTTTATCATTCCACTTGTAAGTTTCCATTATTGTGTAGTGATTGGGTGAGTGTGTTTTTGGGAATACNGTTAGTGTGTTTTCGGGAATATAATATATTTGAAAAATTGGCTAATTTGTGGAATATAAATATGTAGGCTAGTTATTTCTTGCCTTCTACACACCATGCTATTTTGTGTCTACAATTTTCCTCTTGGTGACTCTTGTGTTCTGTTTTCTTCGAATCGTTTGAGACTTAATTCAACACGATAGTAAAAATGTATTTCGCATTTAATTGGCAGTTAATTATAAAGTGGGTCAAACTCTGTGACCTCCAAGCTAGGGGATACTCCCGCGCGCTTGCGGATCTGTTCCCCCCCCCCCTCTATGTATACGTTCAGGCGTTCCTCAGCTTCAATAAATACTTGCTCCCTGGCAACACTGTCCCTTTCGAAAACATGCATTTATTCTGTCATACCTTGCAGGCCTCAGTCGTGGTAATTATCCTTACTTAAATACAGAAAGCACACAAATATTTAAACTCTAGCGCCAATTTCCTTATTACTGTACCCAAAATTTGTTTCACAACACGTTTAAGGTTTACATTGAAATTAGTTCGTTATGGGGCCCATTTACCTGAAATAATTTTCCGCGTTTGAGGCTGATAAGCGCGGGAGCAATAAGGGCTTTACTGTTACGAGCAACAAGTGCGCAAACGCCACTAAGCGCTAGGCTCATCACTGGCGTGCAGTGTTCTCGTCATGCTGCGTGTACACATGGGACTTTACGCGATGATCCTATCATTTTATTAGCGGCATATCTGTAGGAAATTTCAATGCAGGACTCTTTGAGAATTTTTTGTAAGTATCGGACGCGCATATTTTGAGATAGAGCAGTAGAATGATTATGGAAACTTTGACGCAAGGGGATGGGGGATCGGAGCGTCAGAACTGTTCATAGTCTTGTCATTCCGGTCCCTGCGGCCATCTTGCCCAACATGTTGGATGCCGGTAAAATTAAAAAATCCCAAAAAATGATAAAAAAATCGCATTAAAAATTATTAAAAAACGTATTTAAAAAAACTTAAATTTCCGGATGTCCCCCTCCCACAACCATATTCATTCCACTATCTTGGTAGGTACAGTCCACCATATTGGTAGGTGTCACAGCCACTGTCCGCCATCGTGGTAGGTGCCGCCGTCCGCCATTTTGGTCGGTGCAGTCCATCATATTGGTAGGTGCAGCCGTCCGTCATCTTGGTCGGTGCAGTCCGCCATCTTGGTAAGCGTCACAGCCACCGTCCGTCATCTTGGTTTTTTTTGTTTGCCATTTGTTTATACATTATTGAAGTTTCTCTCTCCTCTTTGTTCGACCGCCTTCTTGGGTTTTCGTCTGTCATTTGTTTTACATTGCTGGTGCTGTCCCCAGCACCGCGCCCAGCTGGCGACTGACCACTTCCACCCTCCTCCTTCCAATATATTTAATTGACCAATTGCCCCACCCCGGATTCTCATTAGCTAATTCCGCTAATGTTTTTAATTGGCTAATTACACGGGGGTTTTCGGAAACCTTAATTCTACCAATTAGTCGGTTCTACTCTACCCCCTTAAAATATATTTAATTGTTCCGCCAATATTTCTCATTGACTGATTACTCGGGTTTTTTTTTCGGAAACCTTCGTTCCTACCATTTGGCGGCCTTCTTAAATCGCGAGGGCGGACAATTTTTTCCCCTTAAAAACTCTATAAGACGCACCCCGAGTCCCCTCGGGAATGCATTCATTTTTCTCGTTGTCGTTCCTTTTTCGCTATTTCAAGAGGAAAACCCAGTGACCATTCCGAAACTTGCAGAGTTTCAAACCCCTGTTAAATTTACGATAGCCATGTAGTCAAGTGAAGAAGAAAATAACAGCAACATCAGCGCAGAAGAAAATTGAGATAATGTTCTTCAGCTTATCCGCACCATATTGGCACGAGGAGCAACTTCGTCAATGCCGTCTACTAGCACGAACCCGCAACTATTAGGCAAACCGTACCAGCCCCCATCGGCCAGAACGTCCTACAGATTATTCTCTCCCAGCTTCGCAGAGAGCCCCATCATCTTCGACTTCGAATACAGTGATATCGAAGAAGAAATTGAAGTGTCCGTCTTCCCATTCAGGTCAGAAGACGTGAGCAAGTACAGTGAACTGAATTGTGGGTACCGACACGTAAGTTTTCGAGATGCTCGAGGCGTTCTGCAAATTCGATTTTGTGACGATACAATTAACTGGCTATGCTGCTACGATGATTTCAAAGTCTGTTATGTGCGGGACACATTAACGTGCGAATATAAAAACTGATAAGTTTACAATTTATGCCATAACTCTATGCTTCCTTGTTCGCTGGAGGAGTTGGTAAAACAAAATAGTGATGTCCACGTATGCAAGGCAAGAATTTTTGAAAGTGTAGTGTGCAAACTTTTCCGAAAAAGTAAAAATAATTGTGTGTGCGAATGGCAGGAGAAATGTGATCGACATAATCTTGTTGTGAAAAGACAAGGTTTCCCGGACTGGGCCTTCACCTGCACGCCTTTTGCATGCGAAGTGCATCTAGGCTCGAGGCCGAGACCTTCCACCAAGTCTTCTCGCAACGGTGGAGCGCGTTATGGTGATATGTTGATTCCCGAGAAAAAATATGCAAGTACATTTCCTCTACTGCACGGCGTAACCTTCACGGACCAGCCGGCTGTTACCGTAACTGTGGAGCGGTGCGACAAAAATGTTCATTTCCTCCTTGAAAGAAGCGTCTTCGATGGTGATACTATTGAATTATCAGTGCAAGATAGTGACAGTGAGAAGTGTGGAGTTCATTTGTGCCGTCCTCAAACAAAATTTCCCACACACATCGAAAACATGAAAAATAAATTGTGGGCGAACGACGTTCAAGCAAGTACGACAGGGAAAACTGTGAATTTAATAATTAAATTAAAAATGTTTAACTTTTAAAAGTATGCTCTGAACGATGTGATGGCGCTTGGCACAGTTTGGAGGTTACAACGCCACCGTACCCATAGTCAGAGGTGCTCGTGTGTGCTTGTGAATATGAGCTTTGCTCTATCTTTAGAAAAACCGAGGTGATGAAAACCTCTCATTTTCCTCATAATTTTTTTAGTTGACGAAACACACACGTTCTACAGTGTAAAAAAAATATTGACGTGCGTGATTAAAAGTTTTGATGGAAATAAGTATGTTTTTCTGCTATGTGTAAGAAAATATCATGTACAAAATATAACGACATAACTCCCCCCCCCCCCNNAATCCCTTACTTCCTCATCAAAAATTGTATCCAAAAGAGACAAAGCTCACGTGGACAACTGGGGTAGAAGCGCCCGCCAACGGATAAGCGAACATTCAAATTAATGGTACTTATACAAAATAAACTAACGGTTATCTGGTTATCACAGAAAACGTAGCAAAACATTCCCCTTGAAAGACTGTTGTGATACTGTTTTTTTTCTTGTGCTGTATATTTTATATCGAGCGAGGTGGCGCATTTGAGAGGCCCCGTGTTCGATTCCGGTAGAGCTATCTTCATTTAGGTTCTCATTATTTTGTAAAACAGCTCCACGCAAATACTGGGATGGGTCCTTAATGCGGCCATTACCGATTGTTTTTCTGTGTCTGATTTTTCGAGCAATTGGTGCCGTCTAATCACGCTGTCATCAAGACTAAGACAAGAGAACCACTTATTTTTCATTAAAATTTTGTTTTCTACTTTTGCATGAATTTTATTTTTACTCAAAAGGAAGTTTTCAGTGAATATGTTTTGCTTGTAATCTCCAGAAGAAATAGAGATTTGACAAAAAACGTCAGTGTCCGTCGAAAGATTTTAATACCTCCAAAATCACTTTGAAAAGTAATTTTTTAAGTATCAAAAGTCATGGGTCTAGCTGTTGCGTCCGATTGGGTAAACCATGCTGTTCAGGAATTTCGAATATATTTTACCATATAGTGGCGAGTTATATTCTAGTCTAAAGCACTGAATGGCGAATGACCTTGAGACGTACTGCGAAGTTCCTAACGCGACATTTTCTGGGCTGAGCGGCTCCAGCTTTGAAGTTATCCGAGTCGCGTTACTGCTGTTATTACAGAGCTCAAAACTTAACAATATGTGGAATGGAAGCAAATACGTTTGGAGAAAATCACGCAAGCTACAGATTCTTGACGCGAGTCCGTCGCTTTCCCCGGGTGTCTCATGCAAGAAACATTCCAGGACTGGAAACGGCTGAGAAACGAGAAGAGCGCAGTGCAAATTAAATGTCACAAAGAGAGCATCGCCGAGCTAATTAGTTAGGGCCGGGGTTTGGAAAGAGTGGACGGGTGTCGAGGGGAAGAGGGGCGGTTTGTTGGATTGTCTGCGAGTAAACACAAGGAAAGCTGGAGCTAATTGGGCCCGCGGCGAGAGGGGGCCGTGTCCCTCGCGAACAATGTTGGTCCGGCGCGGATGCTGGGCACGTCAGCGCCTCCCCCGATCTAACAAGCGAGCGTCGCTTCTCGAACGAGCCCGAGGCGCGAATCGAAGCGCAAGCCGATGTTTGTAGGGGCGTGATAGCTGCGCCATTCCGAGCCCAGGCGCGGAACATGGCGCCAGCTCTTAGTCAAGACATGTCCCTCACAACTATAGGCTATTCACGATTAATTCAGAACTTACGAGATTAAAGTTTCAAAAATGTTACTGCCCCTTCCTACATATACTTTAAAGGTGATAGTGATGGGAATCAGCAGAGTAAAATTGGTAACGACAGAGGGAAAATAGTTTACATTTCTTAAAGTTGAATTATAAGTGTTTAATAAAATAATTTGTTATTTGTTTTTAATGTATATAAGTATCAAAACTATAAAGTGAGAAAAATATTTACTTTTCAAATAATTTCACAGTTTAATTTGACCGACGCATGAATAAAGTGATCAGGCCCATTGCAATGTTAAATTCACATATGGTGGAAGAATAAATAATGTACATACAAGTTAGATCTCAAGCAGGGCTTTCAAAATAGCTCAGTTTACTGAGAACACCTTACACTAGTTTATACGCTGCAAGGTACAGGTATAAGCCAACATGGAGATTTCCAATTTATGCAATTAAATCTGTATTACATAAGCATAGTGCATTAATTAACGCTGGACACGGCAAATTAAGTTTACAGATTTCTGGAAGATATTACGAGGGAAAAAAGGCAAGCCAAAATTACAGTTTTTGCCTACTTTGTGAGTACGTATTTTGCAGGAATGATACATTTCATTATCGTGGTATCTTACACCGCAGTAAAACGTATAAATTTACGGCGTAAAAAAATAAATACAGTAATGCATCGTGTTGGCTAAATATCAGCCCAGTAGTTAGCGGAATATAATATCTGGAAATGCCATTTCTTGAATTTACTATAATCGCTTCCAAAAACTTGTACAATTTTACTAATGTGTTTAGTACTCATTTATGTACCACGCTCTCTTGCGTGAAATATAAAAAAATCCACTACGTCAAGGCAAAGTTCGACCACAACTATTGATGTTCACCGGTCCACCTACATCTGGCGCTCGCATTGCGTTGCAGTGTGTGTAAAACATACAGTTTCCCATAAAATTACCTAACGTGCGACCAGTGTGCTGATCTACGAAAAGAGCACACAATTCAGACGAGGCCTGATAAATGCTTACAAGACGTCACATAAAAACAACTTTTAGCACTCCAACATAGCTAAAAACGATTTTTACAACGCGCTGTTAAGTATAATGATTATGGGAACTTTGGCGCAAGGGAATGGGGGATCGTACCGTCGGAGCTGTTCATGCTCTTGTCATTCCAGTCCCCCGGCGGCCATCAAGAGCACCATATTGGATACCTGTGACCTTGACATTAACCCGGTAACATTTGATCCCAAAAATAAAAAAAAATCCCAAGATTACAACAAATTCAAAAAATCCCTAAAAATTGTATTAAATATTAAAAAATAGTTTTAACAATTATTAAATAATTAATTTAAAAAAAATATCCTGAGGTGCCCTACCCCCCCTCCACAAATACTCATTCTACTATCTTGGTAGGTGCAGTCCACCATCTTGGTAGGCATCACATCCACTGTAGGTCATTTTGGTTGATGCAGTTCGCAATCTTGGAAGGTGCAGTCCGCCATCTTTGTAAGTGTAACAGCCACCGTCCGCCATCGTGGTAGGTACAGCCGTCCACCATCTTGGTTGATGTAGTCCACACCATCTTGGTTGATGTAGTCCGCCGTACTGGTAGGCATTACAACCACTGTCTGCCATCTTGTTTTTTTGTTTGTCACTTGTTTATGCATTTCTGGAGTTCGTATATCACCTTCGTTCAACCGCCACCTTGCTTTTTTCGTTTTTAATTTGTTTCACATTGCTGGTGCTGTCCCCAGCACCGTGCCCTGCAAACGACTGGCCCCAAGTGACTCAAGTGTTATCGAAACATTCGTTCCGAACAATCAGTGGCCAAGTTTAATAGCGAGGGTGGATTATTTTTTCCCCTTAAAAACTCTTTAAAATACTCATCCTGAGCCCCCTTGCGAAATCAGTTATTTTTCTCGCCCTTAGAAATGTATGAGTGTTGCCCGAGCTGCCATAAAATCCTTTCGGCCATTTTGACATCTGTAAGGGTGAGCTCTCTTAGTGCCTTGAACAAACGGGACGAGTTACCGCACGTGCCGAAATAATTTCTCCTGGTCTACGCACTTTACAAAATTTAGACCGTATTCAAGTACTTGACGGCCTACCTGCAGCAGGACGAAGACATACGGGACTCTGCCTACCTGCAGCAGGACGAAGACATACGGGACTCTGCCTACCTGCAGCAGGACAAAGACATACGAGGCTGCCTCCCATGCAAGGAGTGTTTCGAGGACTGCACCACCTCGGTTCCGGACAAGTCACATCGCAGGGGTTGGTGCAAAGTCCGCCGAGCAGCTCTCAAGACGTCTACGCCTGTGGAAGACGAAGTCCCAATTGAAGACGCCCTAACCACACGCCCTCTCCATTGAAGACTATGTCCCCGTGCAAGCTATCTACTCGCAAGCTGTACCAATGGAAGATGCTCCCCTTCAAGAAATTTAATTTCAAGCAATACCCAGCGAGCAAACCAACCCAGAACACAGGTGCCCGATGTGTATGGACCTCGATGAAGATTTTAACGACTTTCGAAAAATTTGTGAAACTTGGCGTGTGCAAGGGAACTTAAAATTTTTTTTAATATAACAAAAATGGTATGAAATGTTTTGACACATCCAAGGTTTTCGCTCGTTGGACTCTTACACCATCAAGAAGATTGCCATCTCGTACAGTGACGAAGACGAGAGCACCAAAGTTTTCACTTATTTACCAGTGTCCATGAAAGCAACTCGACCGCACCACGCAACAGGCGTATCGCCTAAAGACGTACAAAACGCACATACTAAGGTGGGACGACGGAAATATTCAGTACGAGGAAATTCCTGCCATGTTGGACTCTGACCTTAATTCTTTATTATCCTGTGTAGGTGTTCTGAAGACGCCAAGAGTCGGCGATTCGAAATGCGTGCCCCATCGGAACGAATATTGTAGACCTTCACAAGCATTGCCAATGCCCGTAGTTTCGGCAGCTCGTTGATATGTACACCACAAGACTTCACAAGTGCAAAAATTAAAGATATTTCTGTGCTCCGTGCAACTCTGAAACTCTAATACTGTGGAGTTATAGCTCGTGGTACATTAAAAAAAAACAGCGAGGAACCCATGGTGCCTTTTAAAAAAATATTACCTGTGTAATGCCCTCCAAGACTCGGAGAAGAAACACGTGTAAAAAAGTATTCCTTGTATTATGCAGAAGAATAATAATATTGTGATATGTGTGCATAAATGTGTGTGTTGAAAAAAAATAAACTTATATTTTATCTCGAATTCTGTCCTCGTCACATTAGTTTTTAAAAAACACTGCTGGTAAAGAAAAACAATATTTAGTATAACAGTTTGGTTATAATGTAAAGAAAAAATATTCAATGAGACATTAGTAATCACTAAAACCACATATGATATATTTTACATGTATAAACATAATTATTAAAATAAATAAATTAAGAATTAGAAGTAAAACACTTTGCAAATGATGGCGGCCTCAAAAATTATCCTTAGATGTGCCGTGTAGCAGAGGCTCAGACGGCCGGAGTTAAGGTTGGCACCATGTGCCGTATTCACCACTTGGCACGCATGCATAAGATGTGATTTGCTATTCCTGCCGAACACGCAGCGGGCGGGCGCACGCCTGTACCTGCCTTTATGTAGCTATCAGTCCTTTACGATTACCAATATACCGAACTTGTCTTTCCATCACAAAGAACACATATCTTTGAATCCTGCAAATGTCATGTCTGTATTTACATGATTGTCGTAAAATGACGCAAATTAGTACCTGGTTTGGTTTAGGAGGGGGAGGAGGGTAAACAAGCGTATTTGTTACCTGCTGGACACTGGAGTTTCTTGCACCCATAGGATGAATCGAATCTTTGAAAACACACCCCATATATGATGTGTTTGGTTGTGTTTCCCAAATGTCTTGTATCACAGGCGTTTTATACACGTGTTAACATGAAAGTACCATATTTTTGTTAAATTGAACTTTTACTTATATTTTATTTATTAATATGTATTATTTGTAGACCATGAGTATCTAATCTAAAAATACAGGTACTCGAAGTATGCTTAAAACGAAGGATTTCAAAGGCCGGGCAGTAATCCGATCTTACACATTATCAGTTTAGGCAGCTTGTCTTTCCACAGGTTGCACGACAATTTGAGGTTTGAAAATTGCATTTGATACATAATGATATTCATTTTGCAATTTCATTGTTTGAAATTTGCGGTACGATTAGCTGATTTCGTATTTACTGGGTATTAATAAGTATTTTTGCAAGAATGTGAGTTTTTTTTTGTTTTATTGCACCAACGTGAATTAGTTTTTGTGATACTTGATGTGCGATGCGCATTGTAATGCTCTAAAATGATGTATAAGTTGACTCCTGCGTAAGAGTCATGATGTGTAGGGTCCAGTTTTGGCGTGGAAGCGTGTTCGTCTATTTCACTCGCATGTGCACTGCATATGTAGACATATGTAGATGAAATATTGCAAAGTACAGAAGTGAGTCGAGTGACCCAGAACGATGACATTTGTTTAATACACTTACGGCGTGAAGTGCTTCGTATGAGCGGCAGTGGCAAACATAATCAATTTAGTGGTACTGCTGTAGAACTGAGACATTTCACAAATACACTTCCTATTAATGGGATGGCTAAGTCAACTGTATTGAAACAGCAATGTGATGTACAATTTCACAGCTGTTGCTCGAAATGGTGGCCGGCGACGTAATTATCGAACGCGCACCGTCTAGTGATCTGCTGAACTCTGACAACAGTAATTTAACACCATAGGACATGGTGGCCCATTGAACGCCTTCCTCGTTCACTAAACCATATGTAGGCAAAAAAAAATATTCCTTTGGGTTTCGTAAAGTGTCTGGTTTACGCAACTTCGGTGCAGTCGAAATATGCTTTAGGAAGAACAGTCGCAGCTGCAACACACGTCAGAATACTTACAGTTATCGACCAGTAAGTTCGGCGATCTCTCTCTCGCTTTCTCTCTATCTTCACCTTTCTCTCTCTCAAAAAAAGACTATAATTCTTAATGGCGGGGAAACACCTTACATCAGCAGTAGTCTTTCGTCATTCCGGTTGAAGGAAAACCTGGCAGCTTAAATTAAAAATGGCGGCTGAAAACACTTTCTTCTAAATTCGTCGCCAACAGATCATTTGGTCAGATGGGTTCTCCAGCGGCATGATAGTAATGGCGTCACACTTCAGACCCGGCACGATTTAGAATTTATGAACTTCGAATCAGCATGCAAACTGTTGCGGAGCATAATTTTTCTTTCTTTAAATAACCGTGCGGTAACAAACATCAACTGACAAAATTGTTTTGTCGGTTTATGTCTGTTTTTAAGAACGTATATATTAGCCCGCCAACATAGCTAAAAACACCCTTTTCACACTGCTGTATCTAAATAGTGTCATACACATATTAAACTAGTTAAGGACCAGACACTCGGCCAATACAACTACGGAATCGCTGCTTCAAGTCCTGTAGTTAACGCAGCACAACGGAAACATTTCACGTCCGATGAGGCACAAGATGCGCGTTTCACTGACGTCCTAATAGTTCCTCTACTTGTGTGGTTCAAATGCGGAAAATAGCTCCAGGTAGGTGGGGTCACATAAATTCTGCGAAACATTACTCGTGTTCTACGGGTCGGTAGGTTTATTCTACAGTCGAAGCAAACTTAAGAGTAGGAACTGTTTGCCTTGAATGTAAGGAAAAGAGAATACCTCTGCCACCGGTGGACACTTCCATTGCCGTTCCCGATGATGCATGTGCGTTGCACTGTCACAGCTCTTACGTAGTCTTTGACCACTCGTGGGCAACGCGTAGGTGTAAAACCTCGAGCGTGTACAAGGACGTGATTTATCGTAAATTGCGTCTCTTGTACGTTCCCGGAGATATTTTTTTTACAAAGTTACGTATTTATTTTCTCCTCTGTCCACTGTTACCACGCTCGTGAACATTGAACCCGTGTTCGGAGCAGCTTGTTATTGAGCACTTGCAGGCCTGCGCATTCCAGAAAGGAGGGCATTGTGGAGAGGGAGTGACCATGCACGCCCACAATGGGCACATTGTCGTGGGAACAGGAATGACAAACTGCTCTCCGCCCCCTCACTGCAAAGCATGGCTGCGGGGCAGATTCGCAGGCAGATGTTTTTTTCGCCACTTGTCACCCCCCGCCCCTCCCGGTTCTTGCAGTCCATTCCTGCCGCTACTTCATCTTCTTCCTCGTTTGTCCGGAGGGCGGAGGATTGAAACAGGCGCAAACTTCATATCCCCGCCAGTTGGATCGCAGTTCACGCGTCCCTAGAGACCCGACAATTTCGCGAGTTCTAGCTTTGCTTGTCTAGACTTCAAACACTAGCATTTTGCTTGTTACTCTTGTGATTGAGTCATTCGTGTTTTTGCCACGCCCTGCAGGACGGCGAACCAGTGATAAAACGCGCACAACGAGAGCTAGCGACAGCCTAGGCACTCTAACGGCAGCCATGTTGTGGAAGGCTACATGTGTCGAATGCGCATGCGCAGTGGGAGCAATCGCACTTGCACTCGGGTATTTGCCCGGGGCAGATTTCTCAGAACTTTGAGTCGGTCATGTGACTGCTTGCTTTTCTTTTCACGAAGTCAAATCTCTATTTGACAAACTTTCATGGTTTCTCAAAATTTGCCTATATGATCGATTTGTCCGTATGAACCGAAACGACATAATTTCGAACCCCCTAAACGTGAAAATTGATTTTACGTCCCGGAAGGGCGGCACACAATCCTCCTTCACGAACTGCAATTGTACTCACGTGAATAAGACAGTGCACTGTTTCCCTCCTTTTCTGAACTTCAGTACTTTCTTTTCTATTATTTTTACACGGCTTTCAGCAGGTTTTCTCAGTAAAACCTGTGCTTTCCAATTGGAAATACCCTGACTTGTCATGAAGCCTTTATCCGAATACCGCCTCATGGGTCATTGGATCTGTCTCTCTCTTCCTCCTCTCTCTCTCTCTCTCTCTCTCTGGTAATATTCTTCCAATCTCTTGCCCACCTTGAGGGCAATTTCATTCCAGATCTTACAAATGTCATTAGCCATAACCATAGTCAATTCGAACTGCAGTCGTCTTCGCTCAGTCATCCCCTGTTGCCACATGCTTATGCCATCAGTCTTAATTCATCAATACACAATCAAGTGTATCATCCCCACCACGTACATCACATGAAGGAGAGGTGACCAAGCCAAGAGTGTGTAACTTGGCTTTGAAGTTCCCACGATCTTGTACAACCTATTAAGAGGCTGGAGTGCTTATCACGAAGTATCAGCCGACAAACAACACGTAGTGCCTGGATTGTACATAGAATTGTCCATCTTTTCTAGCCTAGCCGTCAAAAGAACTCGGGGGAATTTTCCCTGTATCTGCGCATTGCTATTCCACGGTGCAAGTTTAACTTATTTTGTGAAGAATATCGGTGGGCCTGTTGTGAAGCCGGCGGTATTTTCTTTCTTCTCTTTTTGCTCGTATATGTACTCACTGTGCGTGACTATGCCTAACTTCAGCAGGACGGAGGGTTCAGTTTTCAACTTTTAATTTGTTTATAAATGAATTTTTGTTGTTCGTAGTTGTATAAAGAGGTTTTGTACTGTGCAGTGTTTTGTTCCCGAAGGCGCCGAGTGTCAGTGCACTTTAAAATAAACCGCAAACTTTGTCATCTGTACAGCACACTCAAAATACTTGAATAAAAAGTTAACATGGTTACGGTTTCTCAAGCAAGGAGGAAAATATTAACTCGAAAATGTTTTTGTCGCAGGGAGTTCGTAAGTAATATTTCACTACATGAATACGGGTATTTTAAGCGTAGGATTAAGGGTGCGTATGGTTTAAATTAACGCTATAGAGTTTAATATTATTTTACAATTATATGGAAGCTATTAGAGAAACATAAAGAAAAAGTAGTCAGACATAAGTGTTTCCTATAGCAATATTTGGTACACATGTAGTGTGAAATTAATGAAGTAACAAATTAACCTACGTTGCTTCGGGGTTTATTTTTTTAGAACCAATGAAAAATCAGCATAGTGTTATATTAGTTTAATTACTTACGCAATTTTTTTTTAAATACTGACTATATTTGAATTAACACCTAACAAAAGGTATTCCAGTGCCAAAGTTCTTCCGACACCAAATGGGGATAAGACAAATCAAAACAAATATATGTTTTTAGCTTCCTGAAATTTTCAAAGAAAGCTACCTGAATAACTGCAGCGTAAGTATGTTTTTATAACTACTCGAGATCGTAAATTGTAGCATATGTTAACGTTTCATTTCACGACTTAGTACGGTATAAGTGGGTTAGGATGATTTCCTCTGTGCAATAGTTGAAATATTCAAAGCCAAATTTCGTAATCTATACATATTATAAAACTCTACATCTCTCTGTCTGCCTGTCTGTTAGTGCGCTTATTACTCTAGAACCACGTATCCTATATACGTGTTTTTTTATTTAAATTCATAGCTATGTTCTCTGGCCAGGTTTTAGTACATATTTTGTTACGTAAAGTAACATAAGGAATAAGCAGTGACGATAATAGTGAATCAAATCGGAAAAAAGTTTGCCGCCTGCTCGTTCTGTTGCAATATGCTGTCTAAACCGTTTAAGACGGAACAATATCATGCAGTAAAGAATTGTGTAGAATAAAAAGACCTAAAAAAATCCCGCTGTAGCATATATGTATCTAAAACAGAGAAATACTAATAAGCGTTGCGGTGGTGTGCAATTCTAATCTATTATACGAAGTCTCCTTGATGTAGTCATTGCGCACCATAAAGGAAACATCAGACCGTCCCCAACACATTGACGTGTCGAATACGAGCTCGCTACCCCCTCACCACCTCAAACCGAGAGTTACGAACGTCATCCAATCCTGCTGACAAGAGTGTGGAACGAGTTTGAATATCGCGTAGATGTCATTCGGGCCGCTCGTGGTGGTCACATTGAAAATTTATGAATATATGGTAAACAAACTTCACTGTTCTACGGTTCATTTGATTGGTCAATCAAGGTTGTAGGTTTTTTGGTTTTGATTTTATAGATCTTAAAAGTTGGGCATTCTTTTATACTCATCCTGTATTATAGTAAGTATTAGCGTCGCAGTCACGCATTTGTGTTTCTAGCAACTTAATGCGTGAATAGCAATCATCATGTTGATGTCGGTGATAACTTTTACTATTGTCGGAAGGTTAAAAAAGACGTAAAATAAACAGAACAGAACTGCGTAGCTCACCACGAGTCAGAAATACAAGAAGTTAACACCGTAAAAAGGAAAAGGAATTTGGAATATTTCGCAAAAATAGACTGTATCAAACGTTTGCAATGAGCACAAAGTTGTTTATTTTGTGAACACAAAACTGTTGTAGATTACAACAGTTTTCTGGTTACAAGAAAATAATTTTATCACTTCAGAATATTTTCCAGGGCTTGTTCGTTAAAACACAATAGAGACAAATTGTCTTCTTTGTGGGTGACGGAAACATAATAAATTAAACAATATAATAGTGACATAGAAGCGTTATTACCATGCAAAGAAAGTACCACATGCTGAAAAACAGTGGTAAGTTGGGAACGTTGCTGGTTTCGCTCACATGATGGATTGGTGTTAAACTTGCCATTGCAGAAGTTGATTATGAAGCCGATTATGAGAAATTTTAAATTGATAAGCACATAAAGCTTAGAAACTATAAACTAGTTAAAATACAATAATTATACAGAATGCAATCAGTTTTAACTAAAAAAAAGAAAATTATGCAAAATAAATAACTTATGTTGAAATAAAACTATAAGATTTCCATAAAAATGGAGATAGTATTTCCACAAAAAAATTAAGACGTAACATTATACGACTATAAATAACAGACAGAAAACACAACTTTAATCTGGATGAGAATAAGAACGTCGTCAATTTATCAAATAAAACGTACAAGGACCGACAGTATTAAAAATAAACATACAAGACAAGGGACAGAAACAAATCAAAAAGCAACAAAGTGAAGATCAAGAAAAATGATCCAGACAAAAACAAATACACAAACAAAGAAGACACGAATACAAAACAACATAAATCGCAAACTGTAGGTCATTTCGGTAGCTGACGTATGTTCCCGTTTTCAGACGACGCTTAACTGTGATCTGGGTAAAATATTGCTCAGTATATGCAGTAATTTAATAACCCCGCTTTGCGCTGCCAATTAATTTTTTTATGTGTTTTAAAGTTGAAACTTTGTGCGCGTATACCTTTCCTTGTTTTTCCATAATCAACTTCGGCGAAGGAGAAAGTCCAACAAATTATCGAGTTTAATTCATTTTACACCAGGGGCAGGCAAGTATTTCATAGTGGGAAAGGAAGCTTTTAAAAATTCTAGCAATGTCCTGTTATGGGGGAAAAAAAAAAAAAAAAAGAAATTGCACTGTAGGTAATTTTTTCCTCAAAAAGGACGTTATTAGTAAAAAAAAAGAATTTTATTAATACCTCAGACAATAGAAAATGAATTATTTTAAAAACATACTACCGTTTTTATACTAATTTTTTTTTCGACGGTGCCTCTGTAACATATTCGCGCTGCCAGTGGAGATAACATGCAAACATATTTCCCTCTCACTTTAACACTTGTGCAAAACTGCTGACGGTTGGTCGCATCACGGGACCAGTGTACGTGTGCCCCAAGATGGGCACAATCATATTCTTAAGGTTTTATACCTCTTATATAGAAAAAGTCAAGTTTTCGTTAGGAAAAAAGTGTTGATTTCGCACAGCTTACGTAACACTATAAAAAAAATAAAAGGGAAAAAACGCACGTGTTTTGGCGCGAAAAAAAAAACTTGTCTTCTGGAGTAATTGATTGGCATTATGAATATATTTAATTAATGTAATATATTTTATATTATTGCGATACTGTTGTATACCCCCACGGTTTGGTTTCGGATCGCGGTACGCCTGTCGTCAATCGCTTATTTAAAAAAAAAACTCTCCGATGTACTGTAGAATCTATTCACGGTTTCTTCCAACTCTTCGGAAGCCCTGTTTAATTTCTACTTTCTAACTATTCCTCCGCCTCATGCAAACAAATCATAACCCAGTCTAGAAAATGATACCAAAGGGACAACGCACCGCATTTGTGCGCACTCGGTACAATATAATTTTGCATGAGTAGTATTTTTTAGTAGGCATTACCAACACTCGTATTTTCTATCCGTTTTTATTCATTTTATTTATGAATTAAATGCTGTAATTTATACATAAATTGTAAGTAAATCTTAAATTGAACTAAAAAATACGATACTTTAACGTTAAAATATAAAAAGTGTGTGATAAATGACATGTTAAGGAAACAAACTGGACGCGACAAACATGAAGGGGGGGGGGGGGATTTTTCAAAGGTTTGATTGAAAAAGATAAAAAAAAAAGCGAACCTCTGCAAAGCGAGTGGAATTGCATGGAGAGGAGGGGCTCGATGGACCTCCTGAAAATTCGCGCCGAGCGTGTGCGGGCAGGATGGCCCCTGCGCTCCTGAGGACGGGCCATAAAGTCCTAACGGCCGCTCAGGAGCGACTTGGCAACTTCTCTCTCTCGACAGTCGGCGTCAAGCTTTACAACTGTTCCGCCAGCTTACAGAAACGTGACACACATTCCCGCCTTAAAGGGGCTCGCATCGACACACTTCTCAACTTAAGTGGGTTTATGTACCACTCTGCTGTTTTTACCTTTTATTTTTGTTTCTCTCGTCCTAATTTTTTCTACCTCTGGCGTAATATTTTTTTTAGTGTACATTTCTTGTATGTGTATTTAGTTTAGTAAGTGTAATATTCAAAATTTTATATTGTACTTTATTTCGATTCTTGTATGTATGATAATGACTGACGTGGATGAAGAAGAAATATTACTCATAATATAATAAAATACTACGGGTGGGGTCGCGACTTCTATTTGGTTTCAATACATACTTCATAGTTTCAGTATATACTGCGTAAGTAGCACCCAGCTTACTACTACACAACTTCGTATACTATAACTGTATAACGTACGTAACAAAACGAACACCTAACTAATGTAAAGGAAACGGCCATTAAACATGTTTTAACTTCCACTACAGTCTCTCTCACGAACGAGTACACTTCTTTGACAGCTCTGAAGACAGTCATGTTTACAGCTGTTTCCATGGATACAGCTCTATCTCCTTCCGCCACAAATTATGTTCACGTAAACAGGCACAGCTGACTGTCAACTTGCCCATTATTTTAACAGGAAATATTTTGCTATGTATGTAACTGTACACAATCCTATTTACAGAAGTCTCGAAAAAGTGCACTCGTTCGTGAGACTGTTTACAACATGCATTGTTGATTTATATGAACCTATTTCAGTCAAAAAGATAAAATAACCGCTTAGACCTATTAGTTTTTCTACGGAAGCTAGTAATTACTCCTTTTTTTTNTTTTTTTTTTTTTTTTTTTTGCAATGCGCATCCTTACATAACATACGTAGTTCGATAGCTGTATTACCGGTCATTTGTGTTTTTCCTGGAAGCTGCCTAACCGTGTTCAATGTGTGTCTTCTGTCGGTCATTGCAAATAGGAAGAAGTTGCAATAATTGGGTAAATATCCAGGCATGAAGTACATATTTTAACAATAACTGATTCATCACCAGTTCTTATTAATTTTGCCTATTTCAGACTGACCCTTCATGTTGTGTACGTTCTAACTTGACTTTTGCGACTGGTATGGATGGTTCAAGTCCCCCCGCCCCCTTCTTTNTTTTTTTTTTTTTTTTTTTTTTTCATACAACCGAAGGATGTGTTCTGTTGGGTGAAGTATTTTTGCGACTTCAGCGGGCTTGTTGTGCAAATCATTTTTTGTCATTAGTAATAGTTGCACATTTTTGTTCTGCGCAAAAAAAAATATTTTGCGTTGTAAATATATAAATTTGTCCTTGTTGGTACATTAGGTTTTAGATGCTAAAACTCTAAAACCTGATTTTAAAAGGATAGGTTGAATTAATGTTAGTATTTTTGCTGGACGTTATCTGTTATTTTGATATTTTTATACATATTAAAATTGTGATGGTAGTTGAGACAGTAAGAAATTGGTTAATTAAAATAAAAGTTTTTATTTGTTGCCTTTGCTAATAAACTCAAATGTCAGTGCGTTTGTAAAACATTTACTCAGATATGTGTCCATCTACACTGAAGAGCCAAAAACAACTGGTATAGGCGTACGTATGCAAATAACAGAGGTATGGAACCAATCAGAGTAACGCGATGCGGTCGGCAGCGCCTATATAAGACAGCAAGTGTCTGGAAAAGTTGCTAGATCGATTACTGCTGCTACAATGGCAGGTTATCAAGATTTAAGTGAGTTGGAACGTGGTGTGAGAGTCGGTGCACGAGAGATGGGACATAGCATCTCCGAGGTAGCGATAAAATATGGATTTTCGCATACGACCATTTCACGAGTGTACCGTAAATATTGGGAATCCAGTAAAACATCACATCTTCGACATCGCTTGGGCCGGAAAAATATCGTGAACGAACATGACAAACGACGACTGACGAGAATCATTAAACGTGACAGACGTGCAACACTTTCTCAAATTGGCGCAGATTTCAATGCCTCCGGCATACTTTCAGACATTAGTCGAGTCCATGCCACGTCGTATTGCGGTACTTCTGCGTGCTCGTGGGGGCCCTACACGATATTAGGCAGGTGTACCAGTTTTTTTGGCTCTTCAGTGTAGAATATGTACAGTTACATGTATCGTAGCGCGCCCTAGTATTTCCATAAATGACATATATTCATATTTAATGGTTTACTCTGAATAAAGAAGTGATGTTGTCTTGGCGGTTTATTATGTCCGCTATACTACATTTAAAACAAGAAGTTACCGATATAACTAATGAACCTACTTTCCTCAACATGGGTGTAATTAATTTCTAAATAATTTCTTAAAAGCTGAGTTGGTAGGTAGGACTTTTGTCGTTGAAAGCAATATCATTAGAGATGAAACCAGAAACATTTGCGAAAGTAGCGAGGCAATTTAAAATACACACTTGCCTTACCCGGGGCTCGAACCCAGAAAACCTCGTACCATAAACTAGTGTGCAATCAACTGCACTACGGAGGAAGGATTCGAGCATCAACTTCGAATTTAATCAGTCTAATGTTTCGAATGATAGGATTTACAAACCGTAAATATTTACAGGGCTCTCATTTTGAAAGAAGGGACTGAGCCACTTAAAACTTGTTTGTCAGTTTAAATGGCCTACCATAGTGAGAAGAATTTGGTGAAAATCGGTTGATTGGTCCCTGAGTTACTGCATAAACAATTCATATCTTTCATGTGACGATCATCTTAAATGGAAGACAAAGTTATGTATTACCACATTCGATGATTGTATACTACCAGTATACCAAGTTAAGCTGAAATCGATTACGCAATTTTGTAGATATAGCACACTATGTTAAAAATATTTTATAGTAAAGATTCTGAAAAGTGTCACACTTATATATATAGTTATATGGTTTACCATATTACATCTTATTCACCGGATTTAGTAATAATAGGTTGATTGTTTCAAGAGATATGACATAAAAACTTAGTTTACATTGTGGGGCTAACTTACAAAATGGCAGAGAAATGAGACATTGCGTAGACAAATTTTATGGTTGTAAAAGATACTGCTAGAATACAAAATTAGGTTGAAATTTGTTTCGTTAATAAAATATACTAAGCTAAAATATTTATATAGCCACCATTTTGAAAATAAGTTCCTGACCTACTTACAACATAGGCGTTTACACTACCTGCTGCGGTGCAAATGGTTTGCAAAATTTGGTAGGAATCTGTTAGTTGTTTCCCTGGATATTAGGAGAAATGTGTCCTCATTGGACCATGTAAGTATTTTGGATTCTAGTGTAATAAATTATGCACCAACATTATTGAAAAAAATTGTGTACACAAACCTAATATAACCCTTCCCTTTAGCGCCCTAGATGGATAAATAAGTATCTTACTTTTTACGGAAAAATAAAAAGAGCAAGTGGTCCATTCTTAGAATGGACCATGTAAGTTCCATCAATGGACCGTGTAAGTTCCATCAATTGACCACTCTTGATATCTGCTGTTTTTACACTAAGAATTCTCTGTAACTGCAAAATTCAGACGATAAACATGCGTTGTATATTTAAAAATTAGGCACTGTCAAAAGAAACTGAAGTAACATAACTTCAAGTTTTTTCAACTTTCATTTTTTTTTTCAGTTTAAATGCTTATAATCAGTAACACATTGTAGGTATAGTGTAAACTTTGTCTTAATAATAACCGTGCGTTAATAAGGGAATGACAAAAAATATTTCAAAAATGTAAATTATTAGCAAGTGATGCAGAACATTTTCTTTCCCTTTTTTACGTCAACAGAATCTACATGAAACCACTTTTTTCGCGACATACCCTGTTTCATGTCTTCTTTCGTTAAGGTTTCACAGACATCACAAAACCAAGATTATTTCATTGTACAGATCCTCTTAATTTTTTATAGGATCGGTGTTCACTGTTTGTTTGGCAGCTCGCTTTTTGGTAGGCTTTTGGGATGATTCTAGTGCTGCTTTGTAGGGGGACGAGGTAAGTACAGCCGCTCTTTGTTTTCCTGTTGTATTCTTGCTGGCAAAAACAACGGTAGCTGCTTTTGGAAGTGAATATATTTGTTTCACTGACACAAAGGGAGACGATGAATTTGGCTTAGGGCTTGGTGAAGGAGCACTTATTATTTCTCCATAATCTCGCTGGGCGGCAATCACTTAATTTATACTTGTACTTGGTTGGCACTCCGTATTTTTATCTCTGTTGGCATGTGTCACATGCTGATAGAATACCAGAGAATTTTCACCATTGGCAAGGGTGATTGGGGGGGGGGGTTAAAGAAGCATCAAAATGATGTTCCTCAAATACATCGCTGTTTACTGGCCATACTCCTATAACTCTGAAAGCGTTCACTGCCGTACCCACTGCAGCAGCTCTTTCGTAAGAAATACCGAATAACATAGCCACTATTGACTGAGTGACGTACCGACCTGGATTTCCCCATAGCCACCTTTCGACTTCATTTGTATAGTAGGTATTCAAGGGCTTGAAGAAGGTTACATCTGAAGTCTGGAGGCGGTGTGTGGTGTGACCTGGTAATGATAAAATTAAAATACCCTTATCACGAGCAATGCGAAAAGCTTCGATATTCTTCGTGTGCGTAGAGTGCCAAATAACTTTTCATCCATTCGTGGTTTAACTCACTTAATGAAATACTGCGACATTATAACAAATAAAGCTTTCACGACTGAATTCAGAAAAAATACCAGGCATAGCTCCATCTCTGAAATCGTCACATGCCCTTGCCCGTTTGTATATCAACATGGAAGGGATGTAGGAACTTGAAGCATTGATGCTGCTTACAGGAGTAGTTTGTTCCGCGCTATTCGCTCGAAATTGCTCTCACTTGCGATTTTCCTTTCTGCGAAATTATCTTCCTAGGGTTTTTTTTAGACAGTGGTGAGCCCTGTCTCGTCTACTGTGACCATACGAGTAACACCAATGTTGTTCTCGTCTACCGTTTTGCGAATATCATAGAATTCACTTACTCTGTGTTTATTGAATCCTGATGCACATGCCATAAATGTAGATTCAGGTTTTCTAAGACTGAGCTCTGGATGCTGAGTACTTTAAAATAAAATTCTCTGGTGTGTTCATTCTTTGGTGTGTATTTTAATAGAATGAAAACACAACTATATAAATAAAACTGTTACAGTTTCCATTGCAGGAGTAGGTATCATATAATATTAACGCAAGGTGCACTACCGAATTGTGGTGCATGGATGGACCAGCATACCATGGATGAACCACCAGTCCTTCCATGGCACTGATGGCTTGTCCAGCCATAGCGCTTACGCCATTTTGCCTTGAGCACGCTGCAGTGCAGCGTAAAAAAATATTAATTTATATTTTTGCGGTACAGCGACATGTTACTCAGGAAACAAACTTTCATATACCCTACCATTTATAACTATGTAAGGAATGACTTGTAGACCACAAGCCTTAATAGACAATGTAAAATTAACAACTTTATAATAAACGTACTAGATGCTATTCTGTGCACTTTCGACCTACCACAAGTCTGAGACTTCTCTAACAGGTAGCGGTTCTGTCGTTTGTCATCCAAACCGTAACACCGGACATGCTGACAATAGTGTGGGACGAATTTGATTATCGGGTAGATGTCGTTCGGGCAGCTCGCGGTGGTCACGTTGAACATTTATGAATCTATGGTAAACCAACTTCACGGTTCCACGGTTCATTTGAATGTTCAATAAAGGCTGTATGTTGTTTGGTTTTGATATTATAGACCTTCAAAGTTGGGGTATTCTTTTATACTCATCCTGTATATTGCCATGGATGCTGATCACACTGAAAAAATTCAGCAGTGACGTGAAAAGTGAACATTTCTGTGATAGGGTTTCAGGGTAGCTGCAATGAAACATCGGTGCCAGCATCAGAATGTTCTGTTCGATTATTAAAGTCCTGTTTGTTGCGAGAACAATCCAGATAGTGTTGAATAGTTGCATATACAGCTATAAACGGGGCCACAGCAGTGTGTGCTGTTGGTATTACTTTCTATGCTAACAATTCTTATATGGTACCAACAACCCACTTGATTGCTGTTCCTATATTAAAAGGCTCGATAAATTGTAGCTAAAAAAAATTGGTTCCTACGACGATATTATTTTTTGGGATGCAGACTTATTTTGGTTCAGCTCGCACTGATGTTATTGCCTGGATTATTAAGACTCGCTCTCAGAATAGAAGATATAAAGGGGTGCCAACCCCTGTGTGAAGGTTTTTTTTTGGAACAGCACTTATTTGCTGTGTGTATGGCATGCTTCGTGGTTGTAGTTGCTGGTTGTTGGTATTCGCGTAGTTAGTCGAAGGAAGATCGGCGCAAAGCCGCTTATCGACACCGTATACCGTATCGCGATGCCCCTACCCCTTTCCAACCAATTCTCCCTCTCGTACTCCTTAGAGTTGTAGTAAAAGAAACACCGCCGACTGTTGTTGCGGTATTGAATGGNATATTTTTACATTGTAAGGTTTTCAATGGTGCGTCTATAAACTTTAGCAAAAAAAAAAAAAAAAAAAAAACCAATATCGAACCGTGCTTGGAGTCTTAGAGGTAGGAAATACATTTGGTTTCGTGTGTCGAGGCGTACGTATACGTCTCTACTTGTACCGTGACGCTGAGACTTGATATTTGACGTTGGATCGGTTCAAGGAAAATAATGACCACACTTTGTTTCATAGTGACTTTGTCCATACCGGTTGTATTTTTTTTTCATGTTGCGCGTTTAATCCTACCTTTACATTTAATTATAACGTGTATTATAAATTTATCCTTAAAACTTAAGCGACTTCCCGNAATCCGTTAATATTATGCGTTAATAATTTTGGAGGAGAGTAGGAAATATTGAAATAGTGTTATTGGGTAGGCCTATATGTTAACTGCGATTGATATAGTGCCGAAAAATCAGTTATCTACTTTACGCTGTTTCCAAAGAAAATATGAAATATTAAAACAAGGCCAAAAAAATTATTTTTCAGAAATTTACCAAGCCTTTTTTTTTATGTTTTATTGTATTGGAAAGCTTCCACGTAATAGAATTTACAGAGATAAGTTCTATTCCTTCAAAACATTATGTTTGTAGCTGCATATACTGTAAAAATAAACACCAACAGGCGTGTGTACATCTGCATTAGCAAGTATTGACGAAAATAAATTTAATGGGTGAAAATAAAAGGAAAAGATTCCAAATTTTTTTTTTTTCAAAATGAATTAAGATAGCAAAGTTCTATATAAGTCCATGTGTATATGAATCTAGTGATGTAAATAAATAAATAATTCAATTAACCTTTACTCAGCTTTATAGGTCTCTGAAATTTGAAGTGAGTTCTGAAAGAAAGACATTCCTGGAAGGTTCGCCTTCTTAACCTCAGCGTTGTGACTTGTTTGGCTATTCGCCGCCAGGGATGCCGCAGTATTGTTTGTTTTGTTTATGCAGTTCACGATGTTTGGAGATTAAAACAGTAACGTTACATTTGTCTGTTTCGTTTGCGTTATTGCATTGCATTTCCATAAACTGACGTATGTCTGCAGCACGCGAAACTGAAAGTGAAATTGGAAGGGCTGTAAAGAAGAGAGAGTGAGAGAGTGGAAACATAATTAAAATACTGAAAGAAACAAGGCTGCAAGGAGAGGAGTTTGTTACGACCAAAGAAAAGTCAGTGGAACAGAAAAATTCTGGACCTGATAGTAACTGTAAGAAAATGTGTATTATGGCAGTTATATATTATGTTCCTGATCAGCAAAAATAGTTTTATGATGACATTTAATCTGGCCAGCAACAAATTCACTGGGTGAAGATGATACTGAGTAGTCTGAAGAAGACGAACTCGACGTGAATGCGTGAGTGAAGAGATTTAGGCGGCTGTTAACAGCTAGGTCTTCAGAGTTTATGCACTCGACGTGTTTGGGAAAATGTAGACATAATACAATACACTACTTATTCGTATAATTAATATTAGTTGTGTTTTGAGTAAAACGTTTTTCCCTTGTAAATTGTTCAATCTAGTTTCGAAGTTCCCTTGACTCATTTAGATTAAAAAGGAAAACATTCCTTCAACCTTTATTGCATGTAACTTCCAATACACAACAGCTATTTACTTGTTCGTGTTATGTTAAGTTTCCTTAAATACTAATAAATAAATGTATAATTTTAAGTTTTTTCATCCAACCTGCAGTTACCGAAAAAATAAAATCTTATTTCCGAAAGTTGGACGAAGTGGAATCTTTTCCGTTTTAATATCACCCATTCGATTACATGCCTTAAAGTTACGCAGCAAGTTTATTCTTAAAACTTGAAGCCACTTAATTGGTTCCTTTTTTTGTTTTATTAAACATTGCAGTACGAATTGGCTCAATGATATACGTGTTTAATAATTTCACATTACCTCTTGATTAACGCATGGTTACAGGTCATTAAGTCCATTGTAATTGTAATTTTTTTTTCGATATAGCGGAAAGATGTACGTTGGGCACGAATATAGAACTAAGCAAGGTTTTCATGTGTGTTCAGTAAAGCTTCGAACTAAATAAACGTCGTGGAAGTGTATTTTTGAGCGCTTGGACGATAGGCCGCGTTGTAGGCGTTCGCCTGGCGCACAGCGTCAAACAAATGTGAACCATTTACATAATAGCTAGAGGATGTGTCAAGGGTATCGTCTCAGTGCTCGGCCCTGACCTTTGGCAACCACAGCACTCGTGTCTAAGTAATATATGTCAACCATTTTTAATGATTCAGTATGACCTGTTGCGGATAAAGGAAGTTACCGACGTTTGGTATTACGGCGGAAGAGTGCTTCTCTGTCGAACTACGCAATACTTGCGTAATATGTATCGTATATACGTAAAAACAACGGGTTTGGGTTGAACTAAATAAGGACTATTTTCTCTAAAATTTACAGAAACCAAAAATGTATTTTTTTGTTTGAAATTGGTTGACCATGGCCCTTGCGTCCCTCTTGATTTTATGAATGGCATAAAATGTACATAAATAAAGTACATAACAGTGCAATGTGACCGATGGCTGTTAAAGGCTGTTCAAAAAAAATCCTTTTCTCATACGTGTTCAGGATAGTTAATTTTATTGTGACATTTTGTCGTTAGTAATTTTATAAAAAAAACAATTAATTAGTAAAATAATTTTAATCTTGTTTAACGGAAATAGGCGATTTTAACTTGAAATGTTGTCACGTATGAATAAAAAAAACCGCTCAGGAGAACTTTTAAGGCAAGTATTATCCTTTAACTGTATCACTACCGAATAATATATTTTTTCTCTTCGAAACTTGTGAGAAAATAATAGCGATCCGAGAAAATAGAAGGCTAGGAAATCCAGCCCATTGCTAAATATACATAAAAATTCTTCCAGAATGTATTCTCTCATCAGCATAGAACTGCGACTATTGCTGATTCAAGTTAGGTTCTGATAATTACTGTTTATTTTGAGTTTTCTTGAACTGCCGAAACACGAGACTTCGGTTACGTGAAAGCGGCGAGTTGGAAAAACACCCAGCGATTTGCTTTTACGTTATCGCTCAAAGAGTGTACGCATTGAACTAACAGTAAAATAAATGAGTTTTCCTCGCGATGGCGAGGGTCTGGCGGCACATTCTGGTGTTGCCCACAAGTTTCGTAGTCTACCACAAACGCTACACAGCAGTATGCCCCGTTACAGCCCACAATATTATATGTCGTAGAACTATTTGGGGTTTAATTTAACATATTGACGGGTAGAATCGATTTTTTCGTAAACTCAGCATTATTATGTATCAGAATAACTGTGTGTGGAAGCCAAATTATACAGGATGAGTCGTTAATGTATGCTAACCTGGCATGAGCGGAATCCTTAGGACAAATAAATAGGGAAACATATATAAGGTATATGGCCTAAAGTTATATCTGAGGGTGGTAGATGCCCAGAAACGTTGTGATTGGTAATCTGTTATGCAACGATAAATTGAAATCCACATGCTATTAAGCAACGAAAATCGACGTACAGACAAACGTTTACAAGGCAGGTTACGATACAAAACGGTGTTATGGAGAGAACAACCCTCCATACATTAAATAGGCGTCAGCACCCTCCAATTGCTTAGAACTTTGTAACCATGCGTCTGAAGCAATTTTGAGATATGTTAGTACACAGCATGCGTAAAGCAATTTAAAAAAATTGCCTTGATAGTATACGCTAATCCCGACCGTTAACGCGTAAATCACATGTTTAGTTGGACGGCAGATTAGTAGATTAGTGTTTGCGTGGGTGGTAGGCACCCCGCACCACTGTCGTGCATGACTTGTGAGCTGATACCCTGGCCAATGTCCCTGTCCTACGGCAACAGGTTTGTAAGATTGTGAACGGTTGAGAAGTTACTGAGGACAAGTGCCCCATTGCATTGGTTCCTGTTGTCGTACCAAGTGGCGACGAGTGGGATTGTGGGGCGCTCAACAGCGAGGTCATTGGCGTATTGCCGACGAGGTTGCCTGCCTGCTAGCATTGCGTTGGTGTTTACACAGCAGACAGTTCTTCACATGTGTGTGATGGAGTGGGGTAATTAGGAAATGACGAAAATGAATCTCACGTATGGTGAAATTATGTGTTATGCATCAGCTGCTTGTTGACGATACGCCGAAAAGTTTTTAACTCTACATTTACCAGTCTCACGTGCATTCACTTCCGTTCATCGGCGTTTGGACGACGACCTGCCACAGCTACTTTAAAATGAACTACTGTATCTACTAGAAGACATGTGGTACATATACACAATTGTGCACCAGCGCACTTTAGTTGGACAGTAAGGCAGTACACGCATGCGCTGTACTCCGCGCGATTGATTGGCCGAGGTGAGACGGCCATACGTGAGATGCATGTCAGTCTTTTCCTCATTTCCTCATTACCCCACTGCAGGACACATGCTGTGAAGAACTGTTTGCTGTGCAAACTACTAACGTAACGCTAGCAGGCAGGCAACCTCGCGGGTAATTGGCACAACAGGAACCATTGCAGTGGCGCACTTCTCTGCAGTAACTTCTCAGCCGTCCACAATCTTACAAACCGGTTGCCATAGGACCGGGACATTAGCCACGGTAACCGTTCACACGACATGCACGACAGTGATACAGGCTGTCTACCTCCCAGGCAACCATTAGTCTGCTTTCGAACTAAACATGTGATTTATCAGAAAACGGCAGGGATTAGCGGATACTTGTAAAGCACCTTTTCCATTGTTTTTTTTTATAGCTGATTATTAACGTGTAATGTCAAATCGCTTCAAGCGCAGGGTTACAAAGTTCCAATTAATTAGAGGTTGCCAACCCCTATTTAACGTATGAAGGGGTGTACTCACTGTAACGCCGTTTTATGTGGAAACCTGCCTTGTAAAAGTTTGCCTGTTTGCCAATTTTCGTTTCTTAATCGCAAGTGGTTTCAAATTTATCGTTGCACAACACATTTCCAATCGCAACGTTTCAGAGCCTCTACCACCCTCAGAAATCACTTAAGGCCCTATGTCGTATATATGTTTCCCCTTTTTATTTGTCCTAAGGATTCCGCTTATGCCGGGTTAGCATACATTAAGAGCGTGCATCACAGCAAGCCTAACTCAGCTGCCGTATAACATATGCGTTTGTGTGTGCGCGCTCTCACGCCACAAATGGGATTATTAAGGACAGAATAATATCAGTTTAGCGCTCCAATTTACGAGAAAGAGCGGCAAGTCTCTTCGAGTCATCAGCTTACAGTATTTCTGTGCACCTCCAATATGCTAGAAGTGTGTGCTGTGTGCTCGTTTTCGAATTATTACTCGAAATTGTCTGCGGTGGTGATGGACAAAGCGACAAAGTTTCTTGTTAATAACGGAAGGTTGGTCCTAGTAGGACGGAATGGAGATTTGTGCACAATGCGGATCTTTAAAACCATTTCAAAATGGTCGGAAAAAGGCATTTTTAATGCAGGTTTTATATAATTATCAATTAATTTCACTACAATATTGAACACTAGGACTCTTCATTTACACTTTACCTCCTTTACTGTTCGATCGGAAATGATTCACGTGCAATAATGTTTGTATAATCCTCCTAGTCCTGCCAGACTACATTACTGATTTTACTAGCATGTGATGCACGCTTTAACGACTCGCCCTGTATATAATCTGAACTGTCTCCCACGTAATGCTATTCTTTGTGTACCGTTATTTTCTGAGCGCTAGATTTCACGGTTATTTAATATGACTAACAGACGCGCAGGTTCATACCACGCAATAGGTAAATATAAATAAGTGAAATGGTTAGGCTGTTCCTTTCGTTGGCGGCGCGCGCTTTTGGGAACAGACCTTGGATCTGATTGGCTGTTGCATGTTGCGGAAGATTCCTTATTTGCTGAGCTCTGCTGGTTAGCAAGACAGTCTCCAATCGCTGATTGGCGACATCGTTCCGTTATACCTACTTCTGGTCAATGAGGCCATTTTGCTGGCATGTGGTGTTTGAGTTCGCGATAGACACACACGTTTTACTACGTATTCTTAAATAGCCGGTGTCCACACTGTTATATTCACTATAAAAATATTTCTAGTACTTATTAAAAAAATCTGCATAAGTGCTGCAGCTTGTTCACTACAAAAAAAACGTAGCATTTTTATTGATAGTCTGGACGTCACGATATCGGATGGCATCGACCACAAGGTTCAAATAGGCACGTTGTGAAAGCCGCTACACCACCAGTTGCTTAGCGAGCCAGTATAAATGATTCCTTTTATACGTCGCTAGCTCACATTATACTGTTATATGATAACTCGGGGTTATTAAGAGGTTGCCATCAACTATGAAACTCCCTTCTTATCCAAATAAATACACTCGCTTCGCTATGGAATTTAATTTTACTAGAGGGCCACAAGGGGAATCGTCCCAATACTTCCCATACAGGACCTGCTGTGGTTATGTCGGACCATTCTGCTGCATTATAAATAATACTCTACTCACACCTTTCATCAAAACCCGATAGCACTAAAGGGCGAAACGTATCATTGTCTGTTAATGATAATTACAACACTTTTTTTAATAAAAAAATTGGAACTTCAATAATATCTTTATGGAAGCTCACTTATACAGCTTTTTCTCAAAAGAAAACTTTTCGAGGAGCAGACACTAACATTAACTAACAAATAATAATTCAGAAAAAAAGTTAAACTTGAATTGATAGGTGTACCAAGGAAGACTTTAAATTCTATTTCGTCGTGCACATAGCAAATATTAGATAAATCAACAAGGGGAGTTCAGATTTAACGCGAATATAACAGTAACCGACCGGCCTGGCACTTTACTTAAATTAGAATAAACAAACCTCAAGATATTCTCTACGCAAAGGTCACGCCCCAGCGGGGCAGATGCCCTCGCCAGGACGTGAAGAGACTTCGTTCTCCCCGGAGTCCTCGATGTGCCCTCTTTTGCGAAAACTACGGAACTCCCCGACTGACCCCACAAACACGGGTATGTCAATGCCGCGTGCACACGCCCGCGGACCCAGAGGCTTGTGTGCGTCTATCAGCTTCCAGCGCGGCCGTCGCTGGAACCTCGACACATTCCCGCAAACTGGAGGCCGCGTAAACAGCGCAAGCCATCACAACAGAGCCCGATTTCCGTGTGTAATCGGGACACCTGTGTGGATAGTTGCCAGAAGTTCGTCCCGCTTCGCCCTCCTTGTTAGCGAAAAAAAACACACACACCACACACCACACACACCACACACACACACACACACACACACACACACACACACACTTCCCTGTTCCTCTCGGCGTGCGGAACAAGTTTCTCTAACTGCACGCTCGAGGCTAAAGTTAGAAAATCTAGCCGCGACAGTACAGCAAAGTATAGTTGATGCCAGAAAACGGGGGGAAAAAATATGTAATCTACCCATGGAGGTAGTAATTTAGATCTGAACCCCTTGTAAATTAGGCGTTTGCTAATAATCGTTAACTATAGCGTGGTTAGTAAGAATTGGAACATTTTAGGTCATATTAGTGTAATTGCACTGTATTATTAAAACTGTTAGAACGGTTTCTTGTAGGGCTTCACATCATGTATAGCTGATACGCGGTCGATTGGACATTTTTTCGGAAACAACCTCTGAATAAAATAATTCAAAGATATAAGTAACGAGCCCACTTTCCTGTAAATGGGTGCGAATAATTTTTAATGGAGTTCTTAAAAGCGTAGATGATTCTTAGGCCTTGACGTCTCGTTGACAACAATATCACTAGAGATGGAACATAAACATATGGGAGAGTAGTGAGACGATTACAGATACACATGTGCCTTACCCAGGACTCGAACCACAAAAAAAAAAAAAAACCTCTTAGCAGAATCTAGTGTGCAACCACCTGTATTACGAAGGTAGGATTCGGAGAATCGACTTCTGTTGTATTCGGTCTAGTGTTTTGGTAGGTGTTTACTAACTTGAAATATTTACAGATCATTCATTTTGAAAATAAATATTTGAGCCACTTAAATCATACAAATTTACATGGCCTACTGTAGCGCCGTTTGTGTGAAGAATTTGATGGAAACGGGTCGATTGGTCAACAACATAAGGCATAAAATCTCAAATTTTTTAATGTGATAATCTTAGTAAATGGCTGAGAAAAAGGTTTTATATTAGTACATTAATGATTGTCATAAATATTGCCAGGATGTAAAATTTTGTTGAAATTGTTTGGGACATGTGGCATACTAAGCAAAAATATTTACATGACTTTTACATTGAAAATATGCGACAAACCTCCTTAAATCATATAAATTTAGGTGAAATATAAAAGTGCTCTTTCTCGCATGAATTTGGTGGGAATTATATAGTTTTTTCCGGAGATAAGACACAAAGATTAACATTGTATGTGATGCCATCTTCTAATATGGCGCCAAAGAGTTAGCATATAAACCCATTTGATGCTTGCATAGATACTGCCAGTACAACAAGTTATAGTTACTTCTTAAATGTAGCGTACTAAGCTTAAAGTGTTTATATTACCGTTAATATTTAGTGCCAAATTTGGCGAGAATCTGTTAAATAATTTTCGAGATATAAAAAAAAAACTTTATTTTTCCATGTGGTACTATCTTTCAGATTGGTAGAACAACGATATCCATCTCTAAATCTGAATGCTTACTTACATGATGCACTGTCAACATACAAAATTTGGTTGATATCGGTTTAATGGTTCCCGAGATATGACATGTCACCCTAAATTTTAAAACGTCTGCCATTTTGAAAATAAGTACCCGGTGTTATAGACAATTCTAAATATCTGATTTTTTTACTAAGTACTATAAGTGTATCGAGTTTGTTGAAATTCGGTGTATGCGTTCAACAGTTTTTAAGGGTGGGGGACACACACAAAATGCATATACACACAGGCATACACACACAGGCATACACACACAGGCATACACACATAGGCACACACACATACGCGCATATACATACGCACGCAACAGACAATACAGACACGTGCACATACACACAATACAGACACGTGCACATACACACAATACAGACAGTTGATATAAGCCTATTTTTACTTTGGAAAGTTGGGTAAAAATAACCTTCGAGTGATTAATTATAATTTTACACAACTCTCACGCTAAACATTTTTCAGTTACCTTCCATTACAGTTTACGAAGTTGTCACCTCCTACACTGTATGGAAAATGAACCATACATCCAGGCTACAAATATAGAAATTCTATTATACAGAGTTGGGAACTTCACTAAGCATTTGAATATTTCCTGAGAAAACTAAGGAAATCACCATAGATTTACCATTCTTCCGTTTTCAGCACGTGTAGACAATCATACCGTAAATTGTGAAAAAATGGCTGAAATGCACTTGCATACCTTAAGTTATTTTGGCAGCGAATAACAAATATTTCGTTCCTTACGTTTTATTAAATGTGTAGTTTTTTAATTTTGGGACCACAGGATTTGTTTGATATTTGTTTTATTCCCACCAAATTAATGAGGTGACGACATGCTTGTGCTGCTAACATTCCTTTAATTGAAGCGTTAGAACGTGTCGTTATTTACATTATGATGTTGATTTTACATGTGAAGGAGGGATACATAGTTAAGAGAGAGGATATAAGCAAACTTGTTAGGACAAATAAACTTTAAATCAGACACTCGTCATTCAAGAAACAATAAAAGGTGGGTTATCATGTAAAATTATAGTTGCGTTTCAAGATCTTCTTACTCAAAAAATTAACTGCACCCACGAACACGGCTAACGTGTCTGCGCTGAGTCACCGCAGCAACAGGAATACGCAGATGGCCAAGCATATTGTAATTAATAATCGTACAAATAACTTCGTATAAACGTTTTCGCTATGTTGGTGGTGTTTCTTTCTGGTACAGTTTCATATTGCTTTCGTGCGGCATCGTTAATATTCCAATGTGTTATTTAATGTTTTTTTATTTTTAATTTCCGTAATGATGTATCTTTCCCGTGTCTTGAGTTTTTGTGTTTAAAATAACTCCGAAAATTCTTTTGGCCCCATGCGCTCAATAAGCGCATGCATTTGTGAGGATTCGTGAAATGAAAGTAATGATCGGCTTTGTGAAGTTTCGTAAATGTTATTCTCGAGCAGGAGTCACTCAAAAGTACTTGTGCTACACGTTACATGTTTTACGCATCGTTTAGTAAGTTAAGTGTGGTTGCACTTCTTCTTAAAAAAATATATTCTGCTGTGATTTTCATTATCTTTTAATTGCTATTTTTTTCATTTGTTATGCTGCAAAATATAACTGAAAATCACTGGCATTAATCTCTAATGTGAGAGTCGCATGATTTCAACGGCGAATGAATGAAATTCATTAAAAGCCAGTGACTGTGCTCATGGGTTAACGTCGTGTAACTAGGTCTTGAACGTACAGCCTTACTTACTTCCTCTGTCAAAACACGCCATATAGCATCTTGCAGTAATATGTTTTGAAGTTTTGTTGCCGTGGACCTTATACTACGCGTGTGTGATCAAATAAATGGAAGCTAAAAATCCTTGGCTTGTAAGTAGATATTTTTCTTTACATGTTAAGTCACACATGAGGATTGTGGAAAACAATCTGGGACGTTTCAAGTTCTAACCTAAGTTAAGAAAGCCCGATACTAGTTTCTTTAATCTTGGGCGCTAATAAAAACTCGCAGTGAGTAATTTGTTGCAGCTCTTTCAGAGTACGTATGTTACATTGTGTGTGTGTGTGTGTGTGTGTGTTTTTTAATGCCCAGTATTGAATATTAAACCCACAGATATAACTGAAGTGATGCCAAGAAATTTACTCTCTTGTTTGAAGCAGTATGGCGATACCGCTTTCTTCTTACGCTGTGATACAAATCTATTTGTAAAAGAGATCCGCCGCTGTGGCTTTGGCGGTTGTGAAATATATTTTAGTTGCTTTGTCGATGTTCTGGAAATCATCCGGTAGGCAACCTTCAATTCCATTCCACGTTATTAAAGTCGACTTCGAAGAGTTACGGTGGTCGAACGATAATTGAATACCCCAGATAATCGATAAATAACGCGCTTAATCCTGCTCTGATGTGGACATGAATCATTACAGGGGAATGCTTATTATGTCGTACAATATTCATACTCGCCGGTGTAACGAACAGTACAAGCGTTCCAGTCATTCAAGTTTATGAGATTTGACCTGTCGCGACCACAGCATTGGGCGAATGCACAACCAGCAGATCATGCAACTGGCGGTGTATGTAGTTTGCCAAGTACTTCAGTAACAAGTGTTTTCAACCTTGTAAAATACAAACATGACTTTGTTAATGGTAGCGTTTTACTAAGGTTCGTGTCCAATTTGTTCGCTTAAGAAATTATATCTTTAACTTTGTTAAATGCTGGCTGTTGTTCTGAACTATTGTTGTCTGTTGCGAATATTACTAAAAAATCAGTTACACATTAAAAAAAAAATATAATATGAAGCTCGGAGGAAAGCGTTACCGCCGCGCATGCACGTTTGCGTGTGTGTGTATATCTGTGTGTGTGTGTATATATATATAATTCGTGAAAAAAAAAATTCTGTGCCTCGGTAGACGCAGCAGTGTAGCCTCTGATTTGGTGAGCTATAAATGGGAAAAGTCGGGTACGAACACGCAGTTGGTATTAATGTTCTTCTATAGGATAGGTTGTCACTGTTAACCCTCCACTTCCCAATTTGTTGTACTTTGTTGAATAATTGTTGTGGATGTTTTAGTGTGTGTTTCTACGTCAGAAACTTAATGATTTAATATTAATGTGAGTGAATAAAGAGGGTTTGGTGGTTTTCAGCGCCGGCGAGAGTGAAATGGGGCTAATGGAAAAGTCGTCCGTATTTTCCACTCGCGAAAATCAGGTTGTTTCCGCCGGGAATCGAATCCGGTTCGTCGTGGTGCAAAGCGAGTACTCTGACAATTACACCACCGTGGCTCCTTTAAATTAAAGCAACGCCTTGCATATAGTAGGCACACGACGAACAAAACGGCGATCGACGAAACCACGCCCTAAGTACGCCTCTCCCAACGTTTTCGGTGCTTCTCGTTCGTGTACCACGCCACAGGGTACTTGAGTATAAAGAAGTGAAATAGCTGCTTATTCCTCGAACTCCAGCCGCACACGCCAGCAATATGGCGTCACTGACTATAGACTATTCGCGCGGTTTATTCACACTTTTTAACATATATCTTTGAAAAATCACTTCATGTATGACGCTTTTGGTTGTTTCAAAAAAATATGCCTTGTGTCAGAAACGTTTTGTACTTGTACCATAAAAGTACCTTCATTTTTATTACATTAAACATGTATGTATATTTTATATATAAATTATATTTTATTTATTCTAATATAAATAAAAAAAGCTAGAAGATAGGTTTAATGGTAATTCGTAGAAATAAATAGTTTTTATACCTAATGTCATTAAACTGAGTGCCTCTGGCGTAATTTTGTATACCCGGCTAAGCTTTGTTTGCATGAGCGGAGGAATGTCTTAGAATTAGAACTTTGGCAGGACTTCAGAAAGGTTTGAAGTAACAGGTCGGAACGCTGTTCGCCAGACAGCGCTTGATAACTAACTTGCCAGCCGGAAGCCCAGCCAATAGGGAATCTTCCGCAGCACGCAGTAGCCAATCAGACACAAGGCCCGTTCCCAGAGTCGCGCAGCCAGTCAGGAATGAGTGCGCCCGTAACAAAGGAACCGCCTCGCCATTTCGCCTCTGCGTATTTATCTACTCTGTGAGCACGTGCTGAAGTGAAGTATAAGAACGGTGCACGGCCCTCGATGGCTCTGCGGGCTGTTGTGACTTACGCCCGGCGGCCGCCCAACTACCGGCCCGCTTGGCGTGCGCTTGTTTATGTGGCGTGCGCCTCTTTCTCTTTCCTCGGCGGGGTAGCGCCGTTCCGGACGAAATACGACCTCCGGCACGTGTGAAGCGGCTTTCCTCCCGTCTCCGCCACTCGCCACAAATCGCGGGCTGCCTGCGCCGGGCTCGGCCCTCTCTTATTCACCTCGGCATACTTCCACCGCTGGTGCCTGGCACGCCTTACAGTCCCACGGCACCATTCCGACGTCGCAGCAGACGTTAAAAAAAAATCTGTTTGCGCCTAACTAAGCCTGCGTACGAACAGTTGGTGTAGACTTTACTAGTACAAAGCTGTTAACGGTTTTTGAAATCAACCTTTGAAAATTATCAGTGCCCCTATCTGCAAATATTTTAACGGGCTCAGTGACTCGCTAGCGCCTAGTAAAGTTGGTAACGACGGAGAGGAATTAGTCCCATGTTTTAACGTTGAATTAAAGGTGTTATGTAAACGTCTGTGATAAATACTGAACTTATTTCTTTCGCATTATACCTTTTTTTTTAATGCATTTAAGTGTAAGAAGAAGCACATTTGTAGACTTTTCACAGTTACACTTGGCTACTCATGAACAAAGTGATTAGGCCCATGACCATGTTAATGTTACGAATGATGGAAGAATAAGTGACATAATGTGCACACAAGTCGATTTTAAGCAGGGTTTCCGAAAAATGCGAAGTTAACCGTGTAAAGGTCAGTTAAAGATTTACTTGTTTTTATGAATGTTTCGGGAAACTATATGAACCACCCAATCGAGTTACAAGTAACCTAGCTAGTATATGCTATATGCTGCGAGGCGGGGTGTCTCATTTCCGTCAAATTACCACCAGCTCGCTATGTCCAGCCCACCTAGCAGTACGTCTAAACAGTTTACGATCCACACCAGTACTTTTTGCAATTCCTTGCGAAATGATACGCAATTACATGAAGCAGATGCCCTGCTTTATGATGAGAAAACACCACGTCGTTTCCCTGCGCCGCCTTGGGCAAGACAGCCATGGTGGTTCGTCAAGTTGGTGCAGCGCCGACGGTTAAGACGCCGAGGATGGTTGTCACATCACGCGCCGAGCAAAACTGGCGGCGCGGCGACGAGTCTCCAAGCCCGCCGCGGAGCAGCGCTAGTGTCGGTGTGGCGTACCAGAGCGCGCTCATACGGAAGTACAGCAGCGCGACATGTGGCGATAATCACAAGAAAAATGGACTATTTTCTTATAATTCAGCCCTCTGATTGGTGAAGTTAAAAATGTAAGTCTTTAAGCCCCTGATTGAGGAGGGGAGCTTTGAATTTGATGTTATACACTGAAGAGCCAAAAAAACTGGTACACCTGAAAAATATTGTGTAGGGCCCCCCGAGCACGCAGAAGTGCTGCAAGACGACGTGGCATGGACTCGACTAATGTCTGAAGGTATGCAGGAGGCAATCCACACCATGAATCCTGCAGGGCAGTCCACAAATCCAATCTGCACCAATTTGAGAAAGGTTTGCACATCTGTCACGTTTAATTATTCTCGTCAGTCGTCGTTTGTCCCATTCTTTCACGATATTTTTCCGGCCGCAGCGATGTCGAAGATGTCATGTTTTACCGGATTCCCGATATTCACTGTACACTCGTGAAATGGTCGTACGCGAACATCCAAATATTATCGCTACCTCGGAGATGCTATGTCCCATCTCTCGTGCGCCGACTATAACACCACGTTCAAACTGACTTAAATCTTGATAACCTGCCATTATAGCAGCAGTAACCGATATAGCTACCGACCGCATCGCGTTACTCTGATTGATTCCATAGTTTTTTTGGCTCTTCAGTGTATAAGCCAGGGTAAGCTGCATGCTCGTTGAGAAGCAGTTCCTGAAATTCATGCTGAGATAAGTAAAACTTATTATTATCAGACCCTTCTGGTCATGATAATGAAAGGGAACATTTGGGAGTCCCTAAGGTCGAGACTAATGTTTGTAAAATATTCCTCTGGATATAGTTTATAATGGCATGTAAATGGCTTTACGTATGTTTAAATATTATTGGTACAAGCCAAAGCATAAAATTTCTATAAAATTGTAGTCCAGAGATTGTTTAGGGGTGACCTTAACTTATTTTCATAAATATTATAATCACATATATGGGCACCCAGTTGTGATTTATATGCGAAATATATTTTCTTAAAAAGCAACTCGTGCTGAATAATTCATTCAACAAATACTTATACTCTGCTGAAATCAAATTGCTGATATTAAGATATTTATTCTTGAACATTTAGCTTTGTGTCGCCCTGGTTAGCGCTGCAGGGTGTAGCAGCTGGAATGAGAGACGATTTTGTGGTTCGTTTGGGAGGAATTCGGAATACACGCAGGAGTTTCTCATATGTTACTGTGTCATTCTGTGCTTCGTTCCACAAGATGAATCAGACAAGTCTGTCTCACTGTCTGCACGTTTCTGGTCAACATGTGACGATATTTCGCTCGTTGGACACTTGGTTGTGTCGGTGATTATTCGTGTGCTAACACAGCAGAGGTAACCGGTCCGACGCAGAATCGCGCGGGGGGAGGGTTCCGTTTCTGGTCCTTGTTTGAGGAGTGCGGCGGATATAATCGTCCCCTCCTCTTTTATAAACTATTTTTATTCGGCTGCTGCACTCAACCTCATCTGGTCGTCCAGGTTGGCTGAAAAAAAAAAATGTATGTTTGTCGCTCGGGAGATTGGCCAGTCGTTCAGCGCTCACGTTATCTCCTTTGGCCTTTGTGCGCATAACCCCGCAACCAAGCTTTTACTTTTCGTGCCACTGGAATTAGTTTGGTCATGCAGCACAGTAAATACAGAATATGTACTCTATTAAGTTATGGACCGTGACTTTCGAAGCAGCTAACGAAGTTAACTATTTGATGGAGTGACTGTTTGCATGGCGGTTGGAACGGTCGTTTGAAATTCTCTTCGGGCGGTTACGTAAGCATGTGTGTATGGACATATATGTGTATATAAATATATGTGTATATATATGTGTTTCCACTAATATATTATACACAGTGCAGTTAAGTTCGTGGACGCCATGGTGCACTCGGAGCGCCAGTCCCTCGCACTTATCGAACGTCAGTGTGATGCGTGACTGCCTACGTTCAGGACGCCACAACAATCAACTGTGGTAGTAAGTGATATTGTGATGGACATCAAGGTTCTGCCGTAGGAATTTTATCATTACTGGTTTAATTCTCGGCAACTTTCCACTTTCACCTTTTATGGCGATTTTGTCAAATTTTATTACGTTCACAGCTATTAGTTAGAGGTGATACCTTATTGTTTCATTAGTATCTCACTATCGATTATTAATTTATTTTAGTATGGTTATCCTGTGAAAATAAAGTTATTTCCCGGCCGCCCTGTGGAAAGACAAAGGACCACTGACATCTACGAAGAAAAAGTTTGCAGGGAAACACAAAAATTAATGTTTCGTAACTTAGAGTTCCTTTGTAGCCAAGTTTGCTTAATAGCGTGATATCGCAATATTAAAGATTTGTTATCAGAAGTTAGAGATAATCTCAAATTGATGGAGCATGAAGATAGTATGGTTTAAAATATTGCTTTATATTTCTGTCATTTTTAAAACTGCAAGTGTGTTTAGTTAGCAGTGCCGTAGTAACCCAAGGGGGAATGAACCACGTCAAATGAAAGAAACAAACTAAATTAGAAAAAAAATCACGTATATAATTTGACTTCGGTCACGTCCAACGTGACACGCTTATGTCAAAACAGTGTACAAATCATATGATTAAGTCCTATCGCAGAAAGTCTCTGTGATATTTAGAGACGAGTAAGAGACAGCCTACCGAAAGTGTGCGCGCGTGTGTGTTTGAATGAACGGTTGGATTTTTGTTTTGCACTAATATTCGGGTGATAGCGAGGGCAGTCGAACTATTAACCATTTGAAGGACATTTCAACTAAAAAAAATTATTTTGCGTAGTTTACACTATACGTAGACTCCGTGCCGTATAAGTTGTGGAATAGTTTAAACATTGGGAAGTGATTGTAATCCCTATGCATGGACAGTATCAGTTCGCTGGTTCGCACGATGGGGGTGGGAAAGAGTGTTGGTGCAGGGGGGGGGGTCACTGCACCGAACAATGAAGCCATGCCGAGGGCCGCGAGCCTCCAGGGAAGCCAGCTTGGGACGGGATGCAACAGCTTGGAAGGAGGGGATTGCGCGGCTGTTGGCAGGCTTGATTGATGACGTCTCTTCCATGGTTACTCCCAGCAACCGGATATCAGTGAACCCGCCGACAATCTCCCCGCGGCTGCGAAAATGCCAAATAAATTTCGCAGTAGGCGTGGTTCCGCTTCACGGTTTTATTGTGCCCCCGGTGATCCATCTCGCCTGATAACGAGTACGTTTTTTATTTACGCGAAAAATTCTTATTTTTATTTTTCCGCGAAAGAAGTGGGTAATATCATCGGAACTCTTCTCCGAAGATGTTGGAAGCTCTCGTGGGGGAAATAGTTTTCAGAATGATTGGCTCCAATGAAACGTCAGTTACCAGCAGCCAATAAGATAAGCATTTAGCTCCTCGGTTTCTGTGTTCATTCAAACGGACAGCGTAATAATATTTATGATCAACATTTACTTCTTTATTTACTGAACACCCTCTCCACTAACTTATTTTACAATTGTACCATGCTGTGAGAACTGGTTTTCTATTTCCCTTTGAAATTTCATGTAATAGAAGTTGGTTTAGCAGGTGCAGTTCTGCCCCTATGGTTCTACGCTAATTTCCTATTAGCTTTTGTTAACTATTTGTAACTTTAATCACTCCAGTCATATACGTTGGCGATACCACAGACGTGGAACACAGTCGAAATTGCTTAGTTAATAAATACAATTATGCCGTGACTGAGGAGTATGAAATTTTCAGTTTCATTAATAAACTTTTTAGTATAACAAACAATAATAAAATTGTTATTAGGAACGAGCGAAATATACTTATTTTCTGATTAGCATCTTGTTTCTATGTTGGATTTAGGACTATAGGTGTGTTTGCGGATGCGCTTCTGAATGTGATGCTATTTTTTGTTCTCTACTACCGGACGCATCCTCTTACAAAAGACTAGCGCACTTTCATGAAGCCCGGAACCCTTTTTCGTCATTACGACCACCTGACACTGCCCGGAGACATTACAATAAAAATACCCCCCGCCTCTTCTTTCCATTCCGCCCTTCTCGATTTCCCCCCTGGAATCCCGGTGCTTCCACCGCGTCGCAACAGCGCTCCTGCCAAAGAATTCGCTCCCAAATGGCGGCGTCCCTCGCAAATGGTTATTTCCGGAATTTTCCTTGTGTTCTCCTGGCGGGTCGGGCGCCATTAAAATGCTGTATGTTCCCCGACGAGGGTGGAATGCGTGATGGCACCGCTGCGTCGTGCGGGTTGCGGAGGGGCCCATCTGCAGGAGCTGCTTGTGCCACCGCAGACTTTCCTAGCGGCCAATTGCGAGACATATAGGTCTCGCGGTAAGGGAAACAGCAGCTCGGTGCGGCCCACCGACATTACTCGGTGGCAATGTGCTCGCAGCAGGTGCGAAGCAACGGCCAATATGCGGCGGCATTGTACGAAGCGTCCGCCTCCGGTAATGGAAAAAAAAATATTGACTGAATGTAAGTGTTGTCGTAAGACATTGGTGTGTAAAATGTAAAGAACGTTGGGAACAGGTGAGCACTATATTGGACTTTCTTGATGTACAAGCCATGGTGGTGTGTGGTTACGTAGCACATCATTGGTTCGAGTCCCACCTTACATGTGGGTTTGTGTTTCCTTGTGATGAGAAGCAACAGTAAACAGTGTAATCTTTTAACTGGCAGTTCTTGAATTCCAAAGTAAGTAATTTATAATAAACTAGTAAGACACATTTGTTTTGAGGAGTGTAACATAATGCAATCAAGAAAGGTTATCTAAACCAAATAGAAAATTTAACTTCACCCGGGAAGTATTTAACTTGATCTAGTAACCAACGTGTATCCTTTACTTAACTTGTGATTACACGATGTGATGGTGGCCCTGATATGTGAAAAAACATAGAAGTAGGAGGGGCTGTTACATATTTTTTTAGTACAGTAAAAGAAACAATATTTGGGGCCCCTTTGTGTCAGTTTCTAGCGAAGCCTTTCGCTTAATAAATTAGTGTCGCTACGCTGGGGGGCTCCGCCCCTCAAACTCGCCATATAAACCAGGCAAGAGGGAGAATAAATAAAAAATAATAATTTTCCGTCAATCTCATGTTTTTCTGAGAACAGAAAACAAAGTACTTGTCTGCGATTTTTTCGTTATTGCTCTTGGGCATTACACTTCTATTGTTATATTGTTATATATTTCTTTGCCAAAAGGATTGTACATTTTAAATTTAGTTTCTATTTCTTTTAGCTTTCAGTGTTGTTGATCACTGACGCCATGTACCCTAATATTGTAAGTACATAAAAAAACCTGAAATAATTTCACTTACACAGGCTGGTCAGTTATCTCATGAATGAGTTGAATCGAAAGGTTTTGGTCGGCGCTTGAAAGAGTAACAATGGGCGCTGGTGAGGGTGAAATGAGGTGAAGATGGAGCAGCGGCGGAACGTAAAGAGCAGAGAAAATGGGAGCACAAAAAATATACCCTCCGGTCAACGATAACGCCCGATACTTTTAAAATTGCAAAAATTCGGGAGACATCGCCGGGAATCGATTCCGGTTCACCGTAGTGGGAGGCAGTTTTCCCATGAAGCCCATAAATATCTGAACTGCATAGTTGGCATGCTGGCGTACATCTTACGCTATTCGTTATTGCCTTTGTTGTATATTAATTTGTTTGTTGGTTGCGTATACCACAAGCGCTGTAATTATGTGATGCAGGGCGTGACCGCGTCGATGGTGTAGTGTGAAGCGTTGTCATATCTCGTCCGGGGATCCGGGCTCGATTCCTGGCACTGATCCATTTGGTTCACCTTCGTACTCAGAAGGCCGCAGCAAACCACTGCAGGTTTTCCCTCTGCCACGCAGCGGTTTCCACTGGGTCTGAGTTACCGGTTGTTCCAACCAGGCGTACTATTTTTGATTTGAAGACGATATGTTTGTAGTACCACCAATCTACAGCCTTGCAGTTTTCTGAAAGAAAACATAATTAAAATAATATAGCAACATTTTTTTGTTAAGTAATAGCGATTTGGGGGAGATTGGGTTGAGTTGAGATATTTGGGCGGCTCTTAACAACGAGATTTTGAGAGCCAATAAGGGTGAAATGATGTGAGAATGTAGCAGTGCCGGAATGCAAGGGCAGGAAAAACGGGAGATTCCCGAGAAAACCCGCGTAGCAGCGGCATCGTCCGGCACGATTTCCACTTGCGAAAATCCGAGTGTGACCCGGCCGGGCATTGAACCCGGTTCACCTTGGTGGGATGGGAGCAGTCTAACCGCTCAGCCACCGTGGCCCCAGTTTAAGTTGAATTTCGTTGCGAAAGCGTTGGATATGTGAATGAAACGAAAGTACCGAAATTGATACTTTGTTTTTATGGCTTAAATCGACAGGTATAGGCGAGATCGTTCGTTTGGCACTAAACTCGGCGCGCTAGTACATCAGAGCCGCGAGATGTACTGCCCGGAAATGTTCGCTCCCGCCCAAAATGGCCGTCAATCGCCGTGGGCCCCCACCCTTACCTGTGTACGCGCGGTGCCAACTCAAGGTCATCCTAGCCTCGTAGTCGTATATCTGATCGAACGATACCACATTTATTTCAATCGTGTTATCAGCCGCTAAGTTACAGTGTGAGAATGGATCACCCTGCAAACGTTACATAGCAGTTTACTTCGTGGTACCACGTGTTTGACTACTTTTCCAGAGAAAGGCAGTTCCTGGGGTCAACTGCCTTGTTACAGCAAACTTGGTTCCGTCTTTAGAAGGACCGGAGCAGCGGGAAATTGGTATCTTAGCCAAGGTTGTCCGTAGTAGTTGTACGTTGAAAAAGTCGTTTCCCGCCTGATATAAATAATATTCGGCCTTATAGTCCACGTGTAGGAGTTGCCTATTTCACGATGTGAGAAGAGCATTGCAGTCCACAGTTGTACTGTGATACTGTGACACGAATTTGCTGTTACCAGCCTCACATTCTTTGTGTGCCGGTCCTTAGCTAGCAGCTCAGAATATCGGTAAACACAGCTCGCTTTATTGTACAAAATAGAACAACTATAAATCTTGCGGTATTTTATAAATGTAAATTCTGTTTATCATAGAAAGGCGGGGAATGTATTGCTGCCACGAAAATCTGTTAAGAGTTACACGACATCTTAATAAAAAAAATCTGAGCATGTCAAGTCGCACTTGCGAGCTAAAGGCCATTCACGGTTACTTCACAATTTTCCTGAAGACCTGCTAATGTTCTACTTGCAGGATATTCCTCCGTCTCATGCAAACAAAGTTTAACCGAGTATAGAAAATTACTCCTTAGGGGACAACGCACCGCAATCGCGCGCACTCGGTGTAATAACATTTTGCAAAAGAAAGATTTCTTACTAGACATTACCAAAACACCTATTTTCTCCCTGTTTTAATTAACATTAATTATAAATAAAATATAATTTATAGATCAAATATAAGCAAAAGTTCAATTTAACTATAAATAAGGTACGTTTATGTTAACACGAGTATAACACGCTTGTAATACACGGCATAACCGGGCACGTGATTTTTCAAAGGTTCGATTGAAAAAGTGTGAAGAAACCGCGAGTAGATTATAACAACACATCGTTGTATTTGGCGGCCTGTACTTGGCTCGTGTCGTCTTCCGAACAGGAGCATCTCCTCTGCCACGCACACATCATCGCGAAGCAGCTCAGCCAGCCGCCACCGCTAGGAAATAGGGTCTTTGTTGGTGGCCGTGTCTTACGACCTGGCAGTCAGGGTCTCCTCCTCGCGAGTTCTGCTCGTATATTGATCCCTCCCCCCCCTTCATCATCGTTCAAGATTTACGCGAGAGCTGCGGCCGGCGTGGGACACTTGGAGGGGAGGCTAGCCTGCGACTGTTGCCGAGGGTGTAGTCTTATCGCAGTTTCTTCACACATTTTGGATCAAACCTTTGGAAAATCACACCGTGTATGACGTGTTCGGTTGTTTCCTAAATATGTCCATGTACCACAAGCGTTACTTCTGTTAATAATATAAGAACACCCTATTTTTTGGTTAAATTTAACTTTTACTTATATTTTATAACATTTCATTCGTAATTAATACGTATAAAAATGGGAAGAAAATGGGTGTGTTGGTAATGCCTAGTAAGAAATAGTTCTTACGCAAAATATTATTAAACTGAGTGCGCATGAATGCGGTGCGCTGTCCCCTTTGATGTATTTTTCTAGATTCGCTGAAGCTTTGTTTGCGTGAAGCGGAGGAGTATCCTGGAATTAGAACTTTAGCAGGGCTTCAGGAAAGTTGGAAGTAACCGTGAATGGATTACAGTTGTCTCGCCAGGCTACTGTGACTACTGTGATTGTATAGTTCGATAACGAAACACGTATGATTTGACTGTCCTGTGTATAGTTTCTTTGTATAGTGTAAAGCATTGTATAATATTATAAAAATCATCAATTTTTAATCAATTGACCTATGTAATGTATATGTAAAGTTTGATAAAAACAGTTCTATTGCCAGTAAGTACGAGTGCTAAGTGTGAGAACGTGTAACGAGTGGCTTGTGGTGAAGTTTTGCAACGCAAGATGGTGCTTGCTCACTACTGTACATCCTCGGTGCACTCAGCAGGAGCCAGTAACCACGGTGCAGCCTATGGAAACTCAATGCATTCCGACCACTCACAAGCGAGCAGCAAGGGACACATTACACGCGTCCTGCGGCGTCAGCTGTCGAGCTACGTTTTAGTGGCGGNTACTCACAAGCGAGCAGCAAGGGACACATTACACGCGTCCTGCGGCGTCAGCTGTCGAGCTACGTTTTAGTGGCGGGAGTGTAAACTATTAAGCAACAGAGTACAGTACAGAGCTAACGCCAGCTTATCTTGCGACAGCTCACCACACGCCAGTAACCTTGTACCTTCATACTATGAGCGCCACGCATCTTTGAGATTCGTAACCTGCGTCGCGTAATTGTTTTGAATGTAATTGCTATGTTATTGGTTGAAGTTTGAGGCGTTTTAAAACTTGGTTAGTTTCTCTGGAGAAAAAAAGTCTAATTTTGTCTAATTTGTAAAAAAAAAAAAAAAAAAAAAAGGGTTTTATTCGTATTTTACATATGGTATTACTTTAGTTTCGTTGTTTTGTGTAATCATACCAGATTTGCTATAATTTCATCATCTAAGTCGTATAATATAAAATACATCGCTGGCAGCCCTGACGGTGAATGCATCGTGGACCGTAGGAAACGCTGCTGAGATGGATTGGCGATAGATCCGTACCTCGGTGGCTAGCTGGGGTACTGATCTAAAACTCGCCGATACCCCCAAGATGAAAAAGTAGCCAGTTAACGACAAATGCTCGAAAGGGGTGGTGTGAGAGGGATAATGAACTGCAGGGAATGTTAGTACCTGAATCCCATCCCAAACTTTGAACGATTTATTTTTGTTCTTAATTATTACAATTCAGTCTCTTAATTTTCGAATTGTTACTTCTACATATATATTACATTTTACCAGTTTAGTTTCTCTGTGATAGTGCCTTTTGAAGTATTGAAACAGTGTTCTTGCCTTTCAACTGAGTTTATGTACGTATCTCGGAATTTAGATGTCAGAATCAAATTCCCATTATGTTACTTTTTTTCGGTGAATTTAATTGTTCTATATAAATAGACGCTTTAATATTTTCGAGAGATTATTCCATGTCGAAGTATATTAAAAAAACATCGCATCTTACCTGTAAAGTTTAATTGCTTTGTAATATGCGTGCAGAAACTGATTCTCATAAAGAAGCCTGCCAATAAAAAATATATGAAATCGCTAAATACGACGTTACAAGCCACTGACTGCCCAGATTATTTCGCCAAAAAATTATAACTGTCGTTCGAACTGCGTTCCGATTAGGCCTAGGATCTTGGATCCTTACTGGTGTGATTTTTTAAGAGGAGCTTATCTGTCACATTAATGAAACATTTGTTTTTAAATATATATTGGCAATGAAACATCCAAAATATTTTGTAAATTTCCACGCCAATATACAAACAAAATTATTTGAACAAACATAACATTTCGTATTTTTTGTTGTTGTTCACGGTATTTTATTATGCTGTTTGGAATTTGCGGCAAATTATTGCATTCATTCTTAACGGCATTAGGATAACTTTTTTAAATTTTTTGACAAATTGACGTTTTATTGTTTACTTTTTATAGTCTTTCCACCTTCCGGACTCGCATTGGTTGCATAGTGAGAAGAAAATATACCAACCGGTTTTTTTTCCAATTTCGTTAATGGGTTTATAGTGGCGTTTTCTAACAGCCTTTTATTTTGCTGACTGTTAATATTTCTATACGCGAGGCTTGAATAGACAATGTTTTTGTTGCTGCAATGAATTGCTATTTGTGCTGGGTTTCTATAATCACGATACAATGACGATATTTGAACACGTTTTGGCACTATTTGCCACTGGCCGCATGCGGTTGCACAACACATCCATTTCGGTCCGTACCTTCCTCATAATTGCAACAAGCGAACCCGTGTTCGAAAATAAAGAATTGTTCCGTGGACCCACATCCTGGCAGACCAAAAACACACAAACTAGGGTTTCAGCCTCAAAATAATAACTCCAAACGGACTATGTTCGGATTGTAAGGCCTATCAACCATGTTCGTTCCGTCCTATTTTTAATAATACTGAGAGAATTCCTCTTTTGCTAAATACACATTTTGATTCCTTTTATTAATTGTACATGCTCGTTTGAATTTCTTTAATATACAACGTGTAACTAAAAATCCCGATTAACTCGGAGAGGTTATTTCTGCCAAAATTATAAGACAAAAAGATATGTATAATTTTTTCTATAATTTATTAAAAGGGGAGCTATGTGCCCCCAAAAATCAATTTTTAAAAATGATTTTTGGGGGCACATATTATGAGTTCCGTGCGATTAAGCTTCAAATCGATGAATAATGTTTTGCAGAACGGAGATCTTACACCTGTGAAAATGTGGTGGCCAATATCATCCCCCTTCATCATAAAAATAGGGGCGCTGATTCGTAACAAAATACAGGATGGCATCTCCTATTTTCCTGAGGAAGGGGGGTGATATTGCCAACAGCATTTTCACAGGGGTAAGATCTCCATTCTAAATAACAATATTCACGGATTTGTTGCTTTATCGCAAGTAGTTCCTGATATTTGTGATATTTGAAACGAAATTAATTTCAAAAATTCGATTTTAGGAGGCGCATAAGTCCCCTAATATTTTTAAGGGGGAAATGGTACATATATTTTCGACAGGAATCACGTCTCGGAGTTTGTCGTTTGATTTTTAGTTACACGTTGTATACGCGAATTTGTCGAAGTCAGCGCTGTCACAGATTGGTCTCTTAGCTTCCAATCCTCGACAATTGGGAGAAACTAGAGCTTCAGGACTTGCCAGGGAAGAAGTAGAATGTCGGACGCAGTATTGGAGATCACCAGGAAAAGGCGAATGTCGATTCTTTTTTACGTTCTCTGTCTAGCGCTGCGGAAGGCTTACGCACCAACGCCCTGACAAAAAAGTGGCATTCGTAGAGGTGGAATATTCCGCTTACTGTTGCGGAGTCAGTGCTCTCCTTAACAATATGAACCTTAATGAGGTTGATGACGGGGTCGTTGTTCCACCCTCACTGCTAGCTCACCAAACTTAATAATTCTTTGCCTAGTAAAACAGTAAAATTTCAGGTCGAATAATTTTTTTTTTTAAACTTATTAGTGTGTAATATTGATAATATCAGTTACTTGATTGTAGGGATATTTTTTCGGTTAACGACTTTGTTTTTCGCTTTTTATTTCTCGCCACACACGTACACAACCGTATAAAATACGTTATCGTGTCAACCGGCAAGTTAAAGACAAAGATTGCCTTTAACGCTGACTTTGGAAATTTTAATACTAAGCACGTTGACATTTTTCGAGAAATTTTTTTTTTACAAATATGCACACTGGGGTGTTTTGAAATGATAGTGCCATTTAGGATATTAAATATCGGAGTGTGTAGCTTCCCTGTGGAATCCCTCGCTTGTAGCAACTAGTTGTAATTGACTTGTATTTAATCTCAGCTTGCCAGAATACTATGTTAGCGAGATCTAACCTGATGATCTCAATCCACTTTGATGTTTGTCTACTCAGACAATATGATAATGCGAATAGTACCTCCGGACAGAGAAGTGTTCGTGTCATCTCGCAGATTGGCACCGGCAGTGGGGAAACGACGGGTCACACACACGAACAGAAACCAGGCCGGTCTCATCCGTTGTCAGCACATTTAAACAAACTGCTCTTAGCAGGGATGGCATAGATGTTCCGCTCATAGAGATTCGCTTACAGGCGAATCCGAAGCAGATTAAATATAATTGGAGGAGTACTGGTATGCGAGAGAGAAGTACGAAACGAACGTATCATCCATTCAGAACTTAAGGAGAATGGTTACGTGTATCAGTAGCAGAAACAGTCACACAGAGAGAAAGGGGAAAAGGGACATAGAACTGGATTTAATGCTCATAGTGGGGGTGCTGATTGTGCATTATGGTCAGGAGATAAGTCTTCAGTGGCTTCTAGCGATTGCCTTTGTAGCATAGTGAGGCTGTATGTAATGTTGGCGCCACAGCAAATTCGCACCTATGTCTTCACCAGCCATTAAGACTCGCAGACGTTCACACATGTGGGAACGTATACTCTTTCTGGAAAATTATGTGCCATAAATGCTTCTTTGTTACATTATATGTGGAAGGAACTGTTCGAGAATTCGCCCTCTTCCGTGGCTTTCCTATATCAAGGACTTAAGAAACTCTTCTAAAAAGTTCGTCAGTTTCGATTCAAAGTTATTGAGAAACAGCCACATATTTGGTTTAATTTCCTTAATGTACTTTAAATATTGTTATTGCATCCTCGATGGATTGTTTTCAATTATGCCTTTGTTCAAGTAAAAATGTTATGATAACTCTGCGTGACCCATTCAGTGCTATGATAATGTAGTTTTTGCCATTCGCGATATCTGTATCGTCTAGCCGTAGTAAAAAAGAACAAAAAAAAAAAATCTAATTTCTACAAGTAACCTGTATACTAAAATATTTAGGGATGTCTGTTATGCTGCCAAATATTATATGATTGTGAAAATTTTCAAGCGAGTGTATACAAGCGTTGGTCTTTAGATTTTGGGCAATATTGACCATTGTGTGACGAGTCTTTGTAAGTTTAGTTTATAAAATGAACTATACATGTATACTAGTGTGTTTATATACTTTCACGCTTACATACGTGAGTATTTCTCTTCAGGCTTGTTTGGATTTTCAGCTCATATTAAAAAAATCAGTGAAGACCGTAATGTTAAGTTCGGTTAGTCGACAAAATCCTTTTAAAGGTTTCGGAATGGTGGCGATTCAAAATTGAAGTAAATGTTTCCGTTAGTAGTTGCCAAATCGGTGTGCGATAGTCCTAGTATCCTATGGAAATAAGTTAAAAATATTCCATTTTGGTCTTGAATACACAGTTGTGCGTTTGAAAGAATGTTCTAGGAAAAGTAGTTTTCCCTTCCTGTATTGGTAGAGACCTGAAAAATTCGCGGATTCATTTCGGGACAAGCTAGAATTCGAAACACGTGTGTTAATAAAACTTCAGCCATTGGTCTACACGGTGTTTAACACCTCGTGAAGAAGGTTGGCCCAAACGTCACCTACTGTGACAGCAGACAACCAATGTGCAGTTTATATCGGCATATTTGTACATAAGACTGGAGTGTCTAGTCTGCAGGTCATTGAACTCGCGAATTTTTCTGGTCTCTATGTATTGGGTATGTGGCCAGAGCGAGCTGTTTTACTAGCTCAGAGAGCTTCAGTAGGTGACCGACTGTGCCTCACAAATGTTTAAAGGCGAGCTTCACCAACGAGTTTTTTTTTTCGTCTCATTTTATTGGATTGCATCTAATTGTTCCTGTATTTTAGTAATGTCACTGTATAATTGCAATTTGATGAATATCTGTTTCTACATTTACCAGTTATCGAGTTAAGGTTATTTATTAATTAAAATGGGCTGGTAAGATTTTTTTTTTTAAATTCTAATATTCTACCATTTTTGAATGAAATAAGAGCAGCTGGGCTATGTGCGTTTTCATATTTGTAGAAAGCTTAGGAGTTTATGAAAAACAATGTAAGTTTGTGTATAGTGTTGATACACTAAATCTTTCTCGTTAAAGTAACCCGGTTGGTCATACTGTGGTTTCCTGTAGCCTCGACGGCAGGAATCCCTTAAGGTGAATGGTGCACGGAAACCATATACTTATGTAATTTTCATCACAAATTGTTCCTAAATGTTTCGAAATGTTTAACACAATACATGAATAATTTATTTTTTAACACCTACTTTGATATACACTGCCGTTATAACTCTCGGAGCACTAATGGAAGATAAGCAATAATATATTCTTTCTTATTCTCTGTCAGTGCTGTAATAATAAACACAGTGAATTTATAGCAATGTAGGACGGTGTTAAAAATTATTTACTATTTTTCGTGCCAAAGTTTTTCGATAGTCCCTATGAAAAACAACTTACGACGAAAATCGGGTAAATAAACTGCTTTCGCGCACCATTCCCTTAGACAATGGAGGTAGGTGGTTACTGAAAAGTGGGTCAAATATTTTTACAGTCCAGTTTTATTTCCGCCTCTATATTCCAAGACGAACGTTCTTTTTATTATTCTATAAAGTTGAGCCTCCCGAGACTCGGGTTGTGGCACCGGATAATTGGAAGCAGTGTGTAGTGGGTTTCGCGCTGTTTCACGGCACAAGTTCCGGGCTTCCCGCGAGAGTGCGCAAGTTTCCTGCATTTCTAGCCCTCGAGCAGTGAAGGTGGCGAAGTTCTCGGATGTTTGCAGACTGCTGCCTCTCCCTCCCTGCTGGACTTACAACTGTCTGATGAGGATTCTTCACCTCGGAAACCTTGCCAGTCTCACATTTTTTTCGCACTTAACCCCGTTTTTTTCTTCGCTGTTTTTTAATGCGCCGACGTGACAAATAATATATTTACTCAGTAGGAAGTTTTCCAATATTCTTGCATCTATTACATTAAGGGGCCCGCCTGCCTTGCGCTTGAACTGCGTCGCAGTGTGTTTGAAATCAAATTTTTAGCCAAATTTTCAGAAGGAAAGGTAGGTTTTTGAAATCATTTTCCTGTCTGTATGCCTGTGTGTCTCTCTGCGTTTCCCCCTAAAAAGTTTGAACCCTTAAACCGAATTTTACAGTTTCGGCCAAGCAGGAAGCTTATTTCTGCAACCGATTACAACCTAATTTGGTGTGAGGACAGCGCATCATGAAAACAATTAAATTAGAGAAGGGGTATTGCTATTTGTCGGCCTTTTTGGAAGATAGCACTGCACGAAGCAAACTTTTTCACAATATCTCGGAAACTACTGTACTGGTTCCCACCAAATATGGTACTTCATGTAAACATACGCGATTTAAACGGATCGGAAACTTATTTTGAAAATAGTGTGCGTGTAATATTTTATGTTAATTGGCTGTACCTACTATACAGTTTGACCAAGTTCGACCAAACTTTATAATCTGTATCTATTACAAACATAAAATATGCCAATACGTATATTTTTTGATTGCCATTTTGTACGAAACACCAAATTAAAAATAAAAGTTTTGTCATCTCGGCAACACATCAGCTGATTACTACCAAATTAAGCAGCTAAGTAATATTACGGTAGGCCATGTCAACTGGTATGTTTTAAGTACGCGAGACACTTAAAAATTGGGACTATATAAACATTAGATCTTATTATGCCATATTTAGGAAACCATGTATCCAATTTCAATTTTTAATTTGCATGTTGGCAGTATGTATTTTCAAGGGAACTGCATTGAACGTTGCTTAAGACTTTCCACCAATAAAATGACAGGATTGTCGTCTAAAGGGTCGCAGCTACACGCAGCACGGCGAAAACACGCCCTACGCGTAGCGGCGATGGCGCACTTGATGCGCGTGACGATGTCGAACTTATCGCTCTCGCGCTTCTCGTCCTCGAATGCGGCAAACAGCTGCAAGTAGGCGGACCCCTTAATTACTGACCAGTCAATACTAGTCTCCTTCCCGGTCTACTGTAACCGAGGATGTTACTTTACCGAACATTTTGTTCCCTTCGGTAACTTACCCAACTCGTATTCGGGAGGTCGTGCATTCGATTCTGACTGAATTATACGGTATTGGTTTTTCCCATGTGGTTCTCCATTGCAGGCTTTTACCCGCATTTCTCCTCAATACCAAAGTTTCGAATTCCCGTGCCGTTGTCGTCCTTGCCTGTAATAAGCGTAAAAGTGTAGCCGAACACATCCAAGAATTAAAATAAAAGATTAACGTATGGCCTGGCCCAGTGGGCGTAACATCTGATACCGAGAGACTAGAAATAAAACGGGAAAGCCTTCAATGTCACCATAACTCTGTTTGAGAATCCCCGCACGAAGAAAAAATTCCCTCCAGTTACTTAGGATAATATCAGACCTCAGGCGAAGGATGCGAGTTTCTAGTGACGGCTACTGATACAATGTAATACTCTTGATACAATGTAATACTTGTTAAAAATTTGTCTGCGAATTTTCTATGCAGTTTTCATGATCCTACAGTTTTATGTCTTTTGTTTAGTAAAGAATTTTACTTCAAAGTGTAATTTATGTGACTTTTTTTCCATCCTAGTAATTGGGCAGCAGCATTGTGGTTGCTGTAGTGGAAACCAATCCTTAAACTTGGTCGCCTCTTCGATGCTGTCAAATTTCGTTCGCAGGTGAGAAAAAAACACTTTTGGGTTCGAGGAAAACTCTGAACAGCACTTGAGTGGCTACACTCTGAACATAAAATAATATAAATTTACCCAATTCAGTGAAGTGTGACTGCAGACCAGTACAATTGTCCTCTGGAATCCTATTATATTTTCACGCATGGCTGAATAGCATATGTGTGGAATTTCTACTGATTTACAGTGACACTGTTCCGACCATTATTTTATATCCGTAGTGCATTTGTTTACCACTCCGTAGCAGTAGATTGTGAACTGAAGTATGATTTCACTCTTTAAATTCACGGATTAAGTTTTAGGTTACGTATAATTTGCTTGTAGCCTATATGCGCAAATCACATAAACTTAATTCTATCGATAATGTGTTTTTTTTGTCAGCTATGGTGGGGCCGGTTCCTGAATTATTAGAAGACAGCGGGTTCAGTTTTTTTTTCTTAGAAACAGATTTAAAAAATGAGCATGGCAGAGCTTGGCCCCGAACCCTTGCCTCGAACCACATCGAAGACCTAGGTGTTTCGGACTTTGTCGTCGAGTTGGCGCGACACAGTGTTGAGGTAGCGTTAATGAACCACCCCCGAGCCATTTCCCTTGATTGCGTGACGCTGCTATCTCAGCTGAAGGGGCGCGGAGGGGGATGGTGCCGGGAGGGTTAACAGACACCCTGGCTGCCGAAAGTTTGTTTACTCCCGTTATCAAGTGCTCGACAAATAGCTTCCCCTCCTTGTCTCCACTCGCGCCTCGGGGCAGCCGTGTTCTGAATCCACATTTATCGTACAAACAATGTGGCAGTAATTTACGTTTATGGTACTTTACCAACAGTTTTGGGGAACTGAAAATAAGGTAGAATTTTAAAAACAATCTTGTTGAGTTTATTCGAAAGTTCTGTATTGAGACGGATGATTTGTGTTCCGAAGTGCTTGTAAAATGGTTGGCACAAGTTTACAATTAAATAGTTTCCATAATTTAGTAGCTCGAACTCTTGCATACAGTAGTTTGTAATTCCTCATGAGAAGACTTGCGAAAATTGGTAAATTCATTTGGTGACAGACAGACTTGAAGCACGTATGTCAGTTTTTCTTTGATATGCACCCTCCATTTTATTTGTTAGAAAGAGTTTTGAGTTAAAAGTAATCATTAAAAAAATTAACCCAATCATACAGTATGCATTCAGTTGAGGAGAATGGCGTGAAGATTTCTCACAAGGACCAAAAAATTTAACCACCTGATAAATGAACTATATTTACGCTCGCTTCTTATTTGATTTGGTATCCGAAAGAAACATAATGCATGTTAACATTATTTTAATATTTCTCACATTATGTGTTCATCAATAAATTGACAAATCTTATATAACTTTTTCGGGACTCTACAGTTTTCTGTCGTAATTATATTTTAGATGTGATTTTTCACATACCTCTTTGAACCCAAATTTTTGTGGTATTTGTCAAAGTTATGCGACAATATCGTACTTATATTCAGTTTTCGTAATCCATTCGTGGTCATCTGCAAATAATTGAAATCAAGCTTTGAATGTTTGTGTTCATAAATGCACACATTTTAACACAATTCCTGGCGTACTTTACTGCTGGTGTTGAGTGAAGTAAATAAACTCTGTCTCTCAACTTCGTTCAAAAATTACCAAATTTGTGGTCTCTCAAATTAATCTCTTGTTTGTATGGAAACTATTGTAATAATGAACATAATTTAAAAATGCGCAACTTCATGGTGTTACATAATGGACTTCCTATTGGAAGTCGTTGGTCCTAGCAGTTTTGGGGAACTGTGGTGGTGTTGCAGTCAAGACTACCGGTCGTGCACCAAGGCGAACAGAGTTCGATTCTCGGCTGGGTCACCCGGATTTTCTCACATGGGAAACCTGACGGACGTTGCTGCTGGCTGGTGGATTTTCTTGGGCACGCCTGCTTCTCCCTACCTTGCATTCGGTCGCTGCTTTCACATTCACCTCATTTCACCCACACCTGTGTTCAACCCTTCTCTGTTAAATGTCTACAAAAACTTCTCAACCCAAGCAGTTAAGGACTTTAGGATATGCAGTGGGTAGTAAGAAGAAAGTTAGTAGGAATCTTTGGGGTAAAATGAACTGGGAGACAGCTTTAGCGTGTTACCAGACAATAACACGAAATTACATTGGCCATACCAGTTTCGTATTCCAAAAGCTCGTATGCACCAGGATTGTGTGTGCGCATGGCAACGCTGTATCTCCGGCGTTGCCTTCCCGCCGGCAGTCTTCCCCCTCCAGCTCGCGGAGGCTGTCGCCATGGCGACGGGGCGGGTGGGTTGGTGTCGTGTGGAGGGGGTTGGCTGCGTTGCGGGCGGTGGACTAGCCAGGCGCC